>JANVCC010000026.1:901500-1206742 GCA_025345505.1 Todiramphus chloris collaris | reverse complement strand
CAACAGCATTGCCACAGCTGGAATTGCTGATCCAAACTAAAAAAAAAAAAAAAAAAAAAACCCAACCAAAAATAACAAATTTTAGAAGGTTTTTGTAATCTATATTGCTAAAGTTTGAGTTCGAGTAATGCTTTATCAGTCGTAGTTTCTTTTCAGCCTCTGAAATAAAGTTTTTAAATATTTTATAACTAATTAACTAATGTATATTTTGATGTCCAAACTGAGATTTCTGTAAAAGATGAAGTGTGTGTTTATATGTGTGTATGTATATTAGCATTATTGTATATGTATATATGCATATGTGTACACACATATATATGTATATATGCATGTATCGCTCTGTATATACTCATAGATGTGTGCATACGTATATACCCACCTACATTAAATATCGGTGTGTGTTATGAATATACAGTGGCTGGAACGGGCACACAGTTGAAGTGCAGATTTAAAGAGCCCCTCACAGCCAAAATGACAGAAGACATGAAAAAAAAACAGAGGCTGTGAAGGAATCTTTGAATGCCTGTAACATCCGAAAGACACCAACTGTATATTCTGCTTATTCTCTTTTCTTTTAAAGAAAGAAAATGGCAGAAGAAAAACTCCAGAGATCTTGCAAAGTTTCTGCTGGAAAGAAGACGACTTGTTGGTCGTGAGAAATCTGTTGAGAGAACAGGTTCATTATTCAGAAAGTGTTTGTGCTTTGTCTTCCTTGTTATGTGGCAAGAGAAGAATTTTTCATAACCGCGTGCGAAATACTTGGCTCAGCCCTTTCCCCCACGTGCACCACGTCTCTGGTGAGGCAGCGGAAGCCGGCGTTGGGTCAGTCTCCATCCCCCTTCTCTGCACTTGTCTCCTCCTGGGGCAGTTCCCTTTGGAGCCGGCTCCTGCGTTGCACGGCCAGCGTGCAGCCCAGCCCCGCTGCAGAGCCAGGCCCTGCGGGGAAGGCACCTTCGCGGCAACGGGGGCCTGTTTGATGGTGTTCGTTCATATCGCGTCCTCTTCATATCGGCACATAATAGGAATAACGATCAGGGAATTGAAGCATTCTTGTCCTAAGCAGGCTTGCTTGTACACTTAGCCCACTGTCAAACCGCTCCTTGGTTTGCTTTTGTTGCTCAACACTGTTTGCGTTGCCCTTCCTAAACAACTGCCCGTGTGCTTCCAGACCTCCACTGTACCCCGTGGAGACAGCGGCTTTTTGTTTTAAAGCGCGACAGTACATGACAAAGTCAAATAGAACTTAAGCACTTACCTTCAAAGCACTTTAGAATCGTGACCTAAACCTCACGCTGGTGAGAATGGTTTCGCAGAGGAGGGAAGCGAGGATCGGGGGGAGTCGTTTCCGAGGTCCCGGGCAGCGCCGGAGCAGAACACACGGCACCGTGCGGTCCCGTGGCCGGTGGCCCACCCCATGGCTCGAGTCCAAGCAGCACCGTGTCGTCAGAACTCTGCCACGCGTCCCCTGCCTCGCCTGTTGTCTCGGCACTCTCCGTGTCTGTCACAGGGTGAATGACAGTGCTTAGTTACACACGGTCATTGAAGCTGTAGTCTGTATAAATATGCAATCTGTATATACATACAGATCACATATATACACACACTTGCGAAGACTGTATATATGAAATTGTTTGGTATGCACTTACTTTGCTTTAAACTCCTGAAGTTAAACATTATAGTGTAGCAATTTGTGTAAAGTGCACTGTGATTTCAAGAAAGCACAGTAAAGTCACAGGTCTTGTTATTCTTGCACTAAAAATGTGTTTACGTATATTAGCCAATGTATGTCTACTTTATTGCTCCTTTGGACAAATTAAAGCAAATGGTATAAAATGGTATGGGGGTTTCCTTTTGGGGTTTACTTTGTTTGGGGTTTTTTTTGTTTGGTTGGTTTTGTTTGGGTTTATTTTTAAGTGGACAATGGCACTATGTTTTTAAATGACAGGGTTTTTAAATAAAATGAAATCATTCTGTGTTCATTCCGATGTAAGACATTTACCAATATCTTGAAATTGAATGTCATGTTGCTTTTTTTTCATATTTCATTAGAAATTGTCAGGTATGTGCCTGAGATTGTGTAGGAGTAAGGAGTAGCTAGAGGCTAACTGTAATCATATATTATTAGCCGTTTCTATATATACAGTATAAATACATATTAATTTTCTTTTCATTTTTGTACTTGATTTTTTTAGGTAAGATGTAATTAAATGTACTTTGATACTTCTGAAGTAATAAGATGTTGTTTGAAGATCAATTCTGCTTTCTTTAGTGCATTGACAATATTTTACAATAATTTAGTGCTTATTTATTTGTGCTCCGGTGTAATTATAATAAAAAGCAATAGTTTAAAATACTTGGCCGTTCATTTTCATTTGATGGTTCCCACTTAGAGACGGGTTGTTCACTGGGGATTAGCCAGAGATTTCCTGGGGAGAAAAGTCAAGGCACAGATGTATATTTATAACATTCCCTAGGTGCGTTTTGAATCACATCGCTTGTTGGAGGAAACGAATGAATTGCTTTAATAGGTTAATATTTGCAAGTCACACCCAGTTGCATGTAATGCCACGGGTGCCATCCTCAGCTAAATCCTTAGGATAAGATTTCTCTGAAGAGCAGAAAGAAATCTCTCCCTAAGTACCTTTCACAGTTTGGGATGGAAGATGCTGACTTCAAAGACACCCCCCTTCAAAGAGAGTATTCACAAATGGGACAGGCACCCATATGAAGCAGAGGAGAGGTGTGGGGGAGAAAAGGGCCTGTACAACCTTGTAAATTATATTTTTCAATACTTCCAAGTTTTATTAAAGTTTTGTAGCCTGAATTCTGTGACTGAGTGAAGCTCCCCTCCTAATTTATTTTAACAAGACAACTTGTAATTAAAAAACATTTCAGTATTTCCACGAGCAAGTGAGCAAGTAGTTAATAAAGAACCCAGTAAGAAACAGTAATGTTCTTGATCTAGCACTGAGACCAAATTGCTCTCACTTCTTGGAAAAAGCTGCCTTTAATACGCTTAAAAAATGTACAAGCTGTGTTGGTACAGATCTGTATGCAGAACTGAACCAGGGTTGGTGCAGATGTGTATGCAGAGGTGAACCAGTGGGAATCTTCTGGTTGTCTTCTGCAGTATCTGGTTCCGAGTCAGGTTGCAGATGATCCAAAAAGTGCTCTCTAAATGCCTCCCTGCCGCAGAGCCATCCTGAGGTGCTTTCCCCGAGGCACAGCCTCTGTCTCCTCAGCAGCAACACAACTCCCAGGGCCTGTAGAATAAATGGCTGAAGAGCTTCACTACCTCTTGTTGCTTTTCTTCCTCTCACCAGCCCTGGCACAGATGTTTAGACTGACTCGTGCTCTGAAGCAAATTCCAGCCTCTTGTCCCAGGCTCGTAGGGATGTTTAGAAATGAACAGAAGGTTCCACAGGTGTTTCTCCAGAGCTAAAAGAGGAAAAGGGATTGTGTCAGCTGAAGGGTGAGATTGTTGCCTGTACTCTGCAGTGGGACAGCGTATGAAGTCCCGTGTCCTAGCTCATTTCCAAAGGCTTTCCAGGATGCCTTCAACATCCACCTCACTCCCTATCCCATGCCTGACCCAGAGAAGGAATGAAATGGGAGTTTTGCCAAATGCAGCAGGGACCATAAGTTTGGGGCAAAATCCAAATTTTCCCTACTTGGAATATGTGTGTTCGTTTTCTTTGCCGCTGCAGATGCACTTTCTGCATGCCATTGTTTCTTAAACAGAAGAGTTCTAAATGAAAAGGAGACAAAACCACGAAAAGCAAGGGTTGAGTTTTACGCTCACACTGGGTTTATTTAAAAGTGGAGAGGTGCCTGCAGTGCTCTGTCCTGGGTCTCTGCCCCTTTGCTGGCTGGAGCTGCTGCCGTTCCCTGCCGAGGTCCCTCAGGGTGACCTCAGCTGGTGCCAGCGTGGCTGCGAAGCCATTAAAGCACACAAGGGCCTGTCTTGCCTGGGAAGGAGGAACCTGCCCCGAGCGAAGCTGAGCAGTCAGCAGCCGCTGGAGGAGGGACGGGCCAGCGTCCCTCAGATGCAGGGCCAGCGCTGCCGGGGCTGGCAAGGCAACCGCAGGAAACTCCATAAAATTGACAAAAACGAAAGACAACTGAAAAGAAAAGCTGCTCAAAGGCAGGACCGAATACATTTGGCACCTCTTTTCTAAACCTGCCAACATCGATTTACGGTGCAGTTTTGCCTTTAAAACAAAAAAACGACACACCTGCCACATTTTAATGGGGCTTTTTAGCACTGGGGTGGGTGGTGGGTTTGGTGTTGCCCCCACCTGCAGCCTACTCTCATCTGCCTTTGTCCCCTTCTCTCTCTCTCTGTCTCACTCCTTTCTGTCATGATGTGCTGTGAGAAATATATTTGAGAGTTGCCCTGTTGTCTTTTATTCCTGTTAATGTTGTGCTCTCCCTCCCCTGTTCTCTGCTGGCTCTTCACTCTCTAACCCTCAGGAAAACAAACAAAGAGAGCGGGAACCACCATCGATTTTATTTTAGAGGATGGCATTTATCAATGCTGTTTACACAGCAAGTTTCACAGAGGGATTCAGAAGTGTCTAGGAACTGATAAAACAGAGAGGCACTGAGAAGCTACAGCCTGCGGGCAGCAGAGCTGGGTCAGTGCCGCCTTTGCCAGCCGGGTGCCATTGCCACACAGGGCGCCTTTAGCCTCTGCTCGCTCTGGGGCTTTTCCCGACACTTTTGCAGCCAGCGCCCTGCACCCATCCGCGCCCAGCTCTCCCTGAGGGAGCCGTGTCCAGCCTGGCCACGCTGCCCGGCCACCATGGGGGTGAGAGAGAGCTTCTCCCTCTTCCTTCAGAGAGCACCCTGAAACTGCTGGAGGCAACAGCCACGTCAGTCTGGTCGCCAGCACTGTGCCAGGTCACTGCTTGGCCAGCGCAGCAATGCTTGGCACGGGCTGTGCTCCTCGGGCTGCTCCGGTGCTTCGTCTCTCTCAGGCTGACCTGGCATGCTTTGGGCTGGCAGGCTACGTGTGCTGGGTCAGCCATGCCCCCCGTGACCTCCCTTTCAGAGCAGCATGAGGGACCCTGTGGGGATGGAGCCCATCACCGGCAGCAGGCAGAGCACTGGATTGTCTCGGAGGCACTGCTTGGGATGAGGGGAGGTCATGGGGAAGTAGCTCTCCAGCACCCATGACACCCACCAAAAGGTAAGCTCCTCTGAGCAGTGTTTTTGGCAGCGACAGAGTGTGCCCACGTGGAACGGCTCTGGCGTGAGGAAGCAGGAAGAAGTGCCCCGGCTGCCGGTGCCCCACAGCCGAGGAGCCTGCACTTCCTCAGCAATCCCTCCTAACTGGACGTCTCTGGGCCTGCTCTCCTTGAGCTTGTACTTTGTTTAGACATTAACACCTCTGCAAAGTGGGTGTTAAATGGCACTGTTAGTGTCTGTAACATTTTTACATCCACTTGAGGAGTGTAAATGATTCTACAAGGTGCAGGGCAGTGGAAAATCAGCCTTCCCCTGGATTCAGCTGGCTGGGGAAATTCCAAATAACTCCCATAGAGTCCGGCTCCCACCAAAGAGCTCTTTTCTCTTCCAATTTCTTCAGGTTTTTTTTTCTTTACTGTTCTTGTAAACACAACAACTGAATCTCTCCCGTGTTTATTTTTCCAGTTTGAAAAGGCTGAGATGTCCTTGGCCAAGCAGACGAAGCCATACACTTTCTGCCTGGCTTTTAGGTCCACTGGTGTTTGAGAAATCTGTCACAATTTCTGCCAAAGCACGCAGCTCATCCAAGGAGTCTGGAACCAGCGCTTTCTTTTCTGGGCTCTTCCCCTGTGTGTGTGAGTTGTGGTGACACAAGTTGTATATGGAACAAGCTGTTATGCCCCGCGGTGCATGTTTGACCTGCCAGGTACCACCTGGCTTGTTGAGCAATACGTCAGGGAGCTCCAGGAAGAATGGTGGCACCCCAGTGTCCACTGCAGGAGGCTGTGGCAGTCTGGAGTGTGCTGATACCCACCATGTCATTGAGAACATGGGGACTGGGCTGTGGAGCCATGGCCACCTCTGGGCAAGACTTGCTTGCAATTAATTCACGGCAGGCTGCAAGGTTATGTCTGCCCAGGTCTGTGCTTCATCGCTTATGTCTATTTTTGTAGACACAGAGTACAAATCTCCCGTAAGCTGTCTGAATTAATACTCTGAATGGATGGCTGAGAAATGCTGAAAATCCTTCATAATAACATTTTTTGAAATGTACTAAGTGACACTTCAGACTGTTTTGGTTTTTTTTTCTTTCCAGAAAGTGCTTTGCTTTCCATCTGGTTTAGGAATTCAAACACACGCGATATTTTGAGACTTGGTACCAAAAAGATGTTTCAAATTCTGACAGGTTTTAATCCAAGTGAGCATCATCTAAGCATAATCTCCCCTTCGGGATCACAGAGAAGCAAATTTGAGAACAGGCTTTCTGTACTTCTGTAAGAAAGCTTTTTCTTAATGTCTATTTCATTTCCACGGAGATACCATTGCTTATGCTAACAGCCCTCTACCCCCCATAAATCACCTTTCTGTCCTTCTCTCTCTCAGGAAGAATGAATATGTAGTGCTTTTTGCTCAGGTTTTTCTTTCTCTGCATGTCCACAAGATAAATGAATGCTCTGTCAAGTGAGGTTAGTGGGTTTAGGGGAGGGGAGATTGTTTAGTGTCTTCCTAGGGTGAAATACAGCACTTAATGTACATATTCTGCTAGTTCAAGGCGTGTCTTGAGAAAGTTTTATGCTGTTTCCATGACAAAGTTACAGGAAATTGGACAAAATGCTGACTTGGGCTTTTTGCTTGTGACAAAGTGTCCTCTGTCCTTCAAACTGTACTTCCACTGAAGAGCACTAGATAATAAAACTGAGAGGAATAATTAATGATATATTTACTGCCATGCTAGCATAGAAAAATAGCCTTTCAGATTTAACCTGGACTAAGAATACTCTATACACCATTGGTTTATCTTTGGGTAGACTGTTATTGGCTGTCTGATACCATCAAAGGTAAATCAAGGCCTTAACAAGGCCCCAGTGTCAACCAGTCCCACTGTATGCCAGAGAATATTGTAAAACTTTGGATCGCTTAGGCTCGAGTACTCCCTTACCTCCCTCTTTAAATCTGGTCCCATTTTCTACAGTGTGCACCTTATAGATGCTTTCCAGACTCCTTAGCTAGTTTGCTCTGTTTTGTTTTGGGTTGGGGTTTTTTTGGTTTTTGTTTGGGTTTTGTGGGTTTATGTCTTGTGATATGTTTCTATTCTCCTGAGATTCTCCCGTAAACCTTTGAAATAAGGAATAAATTAGTTTGCCATGACAGGGAATGGACATATCCCTTATATATTAATGTATGTACATACATCTTACAACCAAAAAGGATACCTGCTTCCAAGTGCTCCTGAGCAAGAACAAGAACAAGAAAATGGGGTCATTTTCCTCTTTGGCATTCATCTCTTTCACATGAAGAAGGTTTCCTACTCTGTTATGACAGCTCCAGTTTGGAATCCTAATCTGAAGATGTCATTTACTTCGCCATAGATTTAGGTGCTTGTTTGCTTAGGCATGTAAGCAACTTTCCTCTGGTGAGCACAACTTTACCTTTGGAGACGGGAAGAAAGGTCGTGACATGCTCTTGTAGAATCCAGCCAGCAGTATACACTTTAGCTTAACAAATTATAATTGTTTTAAAAGAAAATAGTTTTCAGTGGCACATTTATCATGCGCTACTTGATTGACGTAATTTTGCAATGGAATGTGAAACTTCAAGATAGAGCCTTCTTTCAAAAACTCTTCCAAGGGGCATTAAGCTCTAGTGTATCTAATTAATGCTTTAAATATTCTTTCCTATCAGTTTAATCTTTATCTATCTCTGCGCTGCCCTATTACCTAATATTAACTGCTCATTGAAATTGATTGTTTCTGGTCCTTTCAAGCGTTGATTGTGCTTTCATGGATGAACATTTTAAAATAACACTATTGATTTTTCTTACATTATAGCCCTCCTCATCACTCCTAACTAGAGAGTGTCATCGTGGCCTGAGAATATGTAGGGACACTTTCTAGTGCTGGTTTTACAATGAAAAATGTACGCTTACTTCACTATTCATCCAAGCACCAGGATCTTAAGATGGTCAGGTCTATGATTCTATGTTAAAACAGTGCTTTGGTTTATTTTCTTTTTAAAATGGTGAAAATATTTACTCAGAGATGTGAAATAGTGGGACTCAAATCCTAGGATGCGCTAACTGGAATATCCTGGGTCTCCACATTTACTGTTTCATGGGATCAGAGTAGGACTGGAGAATAATTTCTTTTCTCCCTTCTCCTGAAAAAAGCTCTCATACTCGCAGGTCTTTGGACCACGTGCCTCCTCCATGCTCTGTATCATCTCTTCTGGCCATGGTCATCTTTGTCTCAAACGAGAGACCTCGCAGTCACCACACCCTGTTACTGTAAAAAATGCCTCATGACCATCAAAAAATTATGATTTCTCAGTAACGAAATGAAGTATTCCGTATCTTCCTAACCTTGTAGCTTACATGGAAATCTGATAGGAATTTGGAGCAACAGACCATGACATGCCAACATGTAAACGCTTGGTCAGCGGCCGCAGTGTGGGCTTTCAGAAGAGCTGGATGTGCACATAGTGCCAACCGACAACAGAAAACTCAGAAAACCCTAGAACAAGCCCTCAGAATCGTGTCAAGCGGCTGTCTCTGCAAACACATAAAATGATGTGACTGAAAACAAAACTCAGAAAAAGTAGTGTGCCGTGGCCTCTTCTGTCAGATAAAGGCCATTTTTGACAGAGAGCTCCTTTCACTGGATTATTTCCACCGTTTGACTTGGGATATGCTTCTGGACCTGATCTAATGGTCTCTAGAAGGCAGATGATTGATACAGATACATGGTTAGTCCAAAGACAATGCTCTGGTGGCTGTGAGAAGGGTCTCATTAAAGTCTTTGCCCATATAGTAATTGAGAACCCTGCTGGTTAGATAGTGCATCCAAAAGTTCATCCGTGTGTTAGGGAGGTTGAAAATATTTGCATGAAGGAAAAAAAAAAGTCTTCCCTCATATGTGATATATATTGAGAGTATTTTGTTTGACTCATTCTGGAGAAGGTTCTCACGAGGGCACAGAGAGGAATCACCCAAGTAGAGGGTATGAATTTAAATCCATACATCTGTAGCCCACATTGCTCTTCTTTTCTGGCTGGTGGTGACCCTTTGTTAATATCCTTGGCCTATCACAGCATCCATGGTTATGTTTGGATCTGTGTTTGTGGTGTCACAGCCCTATGGACGCTAAGGACACATTTTCCTTAACGGCTCTGACCAGCCTCACCTGCAGCCTCTACCCCACACACCTGCCATTGGCGTCAGGAGCCCCATTTAAGCCCAGCCCAGAGGCACTGGCCCCTTCTCAAGCCCTATGGGAGCAGGGGTGTTCAGCTCTGTCCCTATCCTGCTGATCTGGATCCCTGCCCTGATGTGCACGTCGCTGCCTGGCTTGGACCTGCCTTGCAGCTTTGGACTTGCCTGGTGATCCATCACTGGCTGCATCCCAGCCTGCCCTGCTTTTCTTCATCTCATCATTGGGAACTTAAGGTTTTCAGGTATGAACAGGAATATATAGAAAAAGGCAAAATCAAGTAGAAGAGAAGTTAATCCAGCAATTTCAACAACCAGAAAAGAAAGAAGGTAAGGCACTGAAAAAATTGTGGCCTGAACCAAAAATATCAAAAATATTGAAGGGTAGACTGAATGTTCTCTGATGGAGGAAGTAAAAACCCCCCACATTTACCAGTATCATTATTAATGCAGTTAACCGACAGCAGGAAAACAGCCAAAGATGCTGTTATAATTTAAGGCTGACATAAAGAAACTTGGCATAATTACTGTAAAAACAAACCCTGAAGGCATTAATGAGGTAAATGGGGAAGGATTTTCAGGTGTTTTGAGCACCTGCATCACCTATATTGAAGAAAACAGCTCTCAAGATTATGATATCCTGGACTCATCAAAGTATGTTGTGGATACAAATGTTTTTACTTTGAAAACAATATGCAATTTGGGGATAGTTTTTTTTCTGTCTTTGAAAACTTTGCCTGCTGATGCCAGTGTTTGTTTTGGTGCTGGAGAGGATTGCACCAGGACAATGCTGCTGGCACCCAGCATGGGATGTGATCCCTGCATCTTGGGTCCCAGCTATGGATCTTTACTGTAAGATGTTCCTTTCTATCTTCTGGAAGTTGGAAATGATCATGGAAGTTGTTGGGGCTTGTATTGGCTATTAAAATCAAAATGCTGTTGTAAGGTTGGCCTGTGGTGAGTGAGCTGCTCTGGCTTGTCAGAATCACTCAGGTTGGAAAAGACCCTTGGGATCATCATGTCCAACCATAAGCCCTACAAGTTCACCCCTAGACCATGTCCCTCAACACCACATCCAAGCGATGCTTAAACCCATCCAGGGATGGTGACTCAACCCCCTCCCTGGGCAGCCCATTCCAATATTTCACTATCCTTTCCATGGAGAATTTTTTCCTAATATCTAGTCTAAACCTACTTCAGCTTTAGGCCATTCCCTCTGGTTCTATCCCTAATTACCTGAGAGAAGAAATCAGCACCAGCCTCTCTACAATGTCCCTCCAGGGAGTTGTAGAGAGTGATGTGGTCTCCCCTCAGCCTCCTCTTCCTCAAACTAAACAGGCCCAGCTCCTTCAAATGATCCTTATATGATCTGTTCTCCAATCCCTTGACCAGCTTCGTTGCCTCCTCTGCACCCACTCCAGCACCTCAATATCTTTCTTGGACTGAGGTGCCCAGAACTGGACACAGTACTCAAGGTGAGGCCTCACCAGTGCTGAGTACAGGGGGACAATCAGCTCCCTACTTCTGCTGCTCATACTATTTCTAATCCAGGCCAGGATGCTGTTGGCCTTCTCTGTCTATCACCTGCGAGGCACTGCTGGATGCTTTCCTCGCATGTGCCCTTTGGGGAGAACCAGCACCAGAAGAGTTGCTGGTCGCATAAGGTGACGTATGGCTCCCTGGTCCATGTGCTAAGGCTGAGCAGTAGAGACTGCTGACAAAATGTTCAAGTCTTAGCTCTGCAAAAGAGTTTCTTTGGATTTCAGTGAAGACTGACTGGCTCCAGCTGAGCAAGTCTTTGAATCTCTTCCCATACAGTTGTTGTCCAAGCTAACAAAGTATTGTGGAAGACAAAGGTCAGTTATTCAAAAAGCCTCCTGAGCTTAGCCTGTGTTATCTCCGTGGGCTTTCCTGCTGACTGTGGGAGTCTCTGGCCCTTTCTCACAAAGGGGTGAACTTTTACTTTTTCTATTTCAACAGCACGTACTGCAGCAAGACCTTCAGTCGTGAGAAGGGCTCCCAGTCAGATCAGCTTTGGGCAGGCTACTGAAGCAGGACTGGAAGCAATTGCTGTCCCTGGGCTACTAACATTGAATCAAACTCCCTGCATCCTTGTGGCAGCTGTGGGAGGAGAGGAGCCGTGCTTGGTATGGATTCAGGAGACAGGGGGTCTGCTGCAGGCAGCGAGCTGGAGGAGGTGTGTGTGAGGTGATGGTAGATCAGGGGGCAACACAGCTGAGAGGTGCTTTGCTGCCGTGGGTACAAGCTCATGCAGGCTTCTGTAGTACTCTGTGAAATACCCTGGATTTAATTCTGGTGTCAGGCTGCTTGTTTCTGCTGAGAACAGTTTATGGTGGAGTTGTGTGTTTACAGAGAACTGTTAGGCTGCCCTTTCAAGTGTTTAAATAATATTGTATCAACACGGTGCAGACTGATACGTATCTTAGCAACTGTGTCAAGTTCATGATGGGCTAAAAATCCAAATGGGAATCAAACAATCTGGAGCCTTAGAGTTTAGACAGCTGAGAATAAGGAGAAAATTATGAGGTTATTCTGGGCCCAACCGGTGCTCTCCTTCAGCTTCATGCTGTGCTAATTGTAGGTAAACAAGTACCTTGAAACTATAATTAAAATGAAAGGCATACACAGTATCCCCTAAAACTAATACTGTAAAAAATGGTGTTTCAAGGCAAGGAAAAAAAAGAAATGGGAATAACAGAAGTGCAGCTGAAGTTTGCAGCGTGGTCTATAATGAAGCAAAATAGACTTGCCTGGTTTTATTTGCACTTTACTCATCAGTTGGTTCTTGAATCTGGAGAATTTGTACTTGAATGCAAGGCTGAGTGCTGCGTGTTTACCCCAAGTGCAAGGTGAGTAAGGAGAGG
Organism: Todiramphus chloris collaris; assembly: GCA_025345505.1. NCBI lineage: Eukaryota > Metazoa > Chordata > Aves > Coraciiformes > Alcedinidae > Todiramphus > Todiramphus chloris. The sequence continues at coordinate 1,194,463 of JANVCC010000026.1, read as the reverse complement.
GATTCGAATTGTGTTGTAATGTTCTCATGTGTTTTCAGATTAGCTATGTTTACAATATTTGGCTTCAGCTTTTTGAACACTTTGGAGTTAAATAGCATTTAAATCCAAGATTAATCATGTTGGCTTCTGCCATTAGAGGAAGAGTTCCATCTGCTAAATTTAAAATTACTTAAGGGTGAGTAATTGCAGATATTAACAGCGAGGCATTTAAGCTTGCGCTTGCTTAAATTCTCTCTATTGCTTGAAATCAAAACTCTTGTACTTCCTTTACACTTGCTGTCAAATCACAGTACGATATTTAGAAGAATGTTTTGTCCAGTTCCATTAGTCACAGAGATATAACAAGATGACCTTCTACATTTTCATTCGGCACCTGGAAAAGTTTCATTTAAACCTCCCCAAGCACATAATTTGTCATGCTTCCTGCAATGTTTCACATGCAGACAAATCACACAGTCCTGCTATCCAGTCGGTCACCGTCTTGTCTGTGCCTGGTTACTGGACAGCCTGTGCTTGAGTACTGGGAAGTGCGAGCTGATAAACCACTTCCTAGCAGTGCTTGGGCTGATGCTTCAGAACAGAAATTACACTAGGAACACAGGCCTCTCTGCTTTCATGGAGACTAAGATGCAATTAGATACTGCTCTCATCTTTACCTCTTATTACTAAGTTGTGGACAAAACCTGAGAGCCTTCCACCCTGGGGAGTGCTGCAAGCATGTTAGAAGCTATTCTGAAGAAGCTGGAGAGCCTTCTTCTAGAGGCAAGGAGTGCTGTCATGATTAATGATCTCAAAAGCTAGCTCTTGTTTATTTACTTTATAGAGGCTTATCAGAAAATAACCTTCTTGATTGTGTTTTGATTTTTTTGTTGTTGTTGAGTGGAAGTTGGTTTGGGGGGTTCCTGCCAAGCAGCTATTTTACAGTGCATTTTGTATCAATTTTCCCTGAAAAAACTGAAATCTGCCTGAAGCAAATTTCTATAAATCATGGTTATGTATTTATTGGGAAAGATTTCCAAGTGTTCTTGCAGAAACTGGAAAACTTCACCTTGAATTAAGTCTATGACCAATCAATGTCTTCTCCGAAATCTTTGCTGAAGGCAGCACTTCGGGAAGGAGAAAATATGTGGTAAAAGCCCACTATGCTTTCCTTCTCAACATTAACCTCCCTTCATGTTCTCATTCAGTTGAGGGGTGAGTTTAAGTCCCTGCAGTGAGAAATACCCATGACTAGAAGTGTTCCCTCCCACCTTTTTTTATAATTCCTTTCTTGGGTTTTTATTCCTTTTTTATCATAATTTCAGACTTGTTTTTTCACCTCCCCTCTCATTTTCCCACTTACTAAGGGATTACAAAAGGGGGGTAATAGCTGGATTCCTGAGAGCAGAGATTTCAAGAGTGTATTTCATTCCTATAATGCAGAGTACTTTCATCTCCCATTAAAAGGAATAATGAATGAATCTGTTTGAAACATACATTCAATCACAAAATGATTTTACTTTACCTATGCTACTGTGGTTCATACAGCACTGGATCTAAGGGAACTTCTCTGAATGACCAGGAACCGAGTCTTATGGTGCTGAAGCTGAAAGTAATGAAAAATATAAAAAGTTAAGTGCAAACTAAGGTATGGCTCTCAAAATTTTCTGCTTCTTTTTACAAGCTGCTAGTTACTTCAGAAATATGTGAGGAAACTTGATTCACTACTTCATAACAATTTTTTTCTGTATCTAATGAGTTTTTAGCATCTAGGATACAAACAAGCCATACAGGGTTATGTTACCCTGACCAAGTTCAAGAATCACTGAAAATGCATGTCTTCTCTGTTGCTCTTTAAGCAAAACAAATATATATGTATATATCTCTATATCTTCTTTTTAACATGCAACAGAGCAAATGTCATGGTATGTGTGGACACAAATGAAGGCAAGCTGGAGGAGCTATGTCTATCCTCAGAAAAAAAGGAAAAAGGAAGCAGGAATCTGTCCCAGTGCACTGTAGTGTGGCCTGTTGCACCTACTGGTATTGGTTGAGCAATATTAGCTTAAAATAAGAAAAAAAAAAAGGATTCAGAGCATTTTAACACACCTTTTTCACGACTACCAGGACCAGTAAGTCAGTCAGCAAGTTGAGGTTCAGGTGAGAGACGTGTGGCCAGACACAGTGGCAAAGCAGATCAGGCAAGGACAAGGCAAAGAGGTGGAAGTTGAAAGCAAGTTCTTGCTTCTGTGTGCGGTCCCAACAAGTTCCCCCCACCTCTGCAGCTCAGAAGCTATGACTGAAAAGCTGTGATTGCACTTTTTTCCTCCCCCTTTTTTTTCCTATTTCCTGTCCTTCTCCAACCTTACTAGGAAAATACACATCAGCTCGCTGGAGCGTGCTCTTTGCTTGGGTTTGTGTTTCTGTCAGTTCAGACTGTCCCAGGTTTGTTTCAGGGGTGAAGGCTATTGATGTGTTCAGAATGTTTGTAAATAAGCATGAATTGTAACAAGTTTTGACAGATTTGTTGTCATTCGGGCACACACCTTGTTTTGGGGACTGCAGCTGTGTTTTGAGTTGGTTTTTGAGGAGGAGGTAGGAACCCTGCTGGCTGTGTGCACACCTGCTGAGTGCCACCTGCGTGTGTGAGGCCAGCGGGCGTGTGGAGATGTCAGCCTACCTTTGGTGGCAAGGAGCAGAATTGCCAGTCTTAGCCTGACTGTTGAAAAACTGGAGTTCAGTCTGACTAAGGAAGCCCTCATCTCAAGGAGCAGAATCTCAAAGAAGGACATGATCAGAGAGAACAAGACCGACTCCAGGTTTTGTTGGGGTTTTGGGGAGTTCTTCTGTTTTCCTTCTTCTCTTAAAGAATTTTTCCATACTTGTTTGTCAAGGAGGTAAATTGCTGTACTTAAGAGAGAATAAAGGACCTGGCCACAGGGAGAGGGGTCCAGCCAGCCAAATAAAGGGGCTTGGGTGAAGCCCCTAGGGCTCTGGTTTTGCTCCCTGCATTCGAGGTGAGGAGAAGCTGCCCTTGTGGTGCAGAGAACTCATCCCCACTGCATCTCCTGCTCTCCTTCTGCCTCTGCTGTCTCCCGGGGACCCTGCTGGACACCGGGATCGGCTGCCCAGGGGGGTTCGTGATGCGGGCTTTCCGTTGGCCATTGCCGCGTGGGGCCTGAGCTGGCTCCGGAGCGGCGGGGAGACCATCGCGCCCTCCCTGCTCCCCGGGAGCCGCCCGAGAGGCTGGCACTGGGTTCCTGGCTCTGTTGTTACTGCCATAGTTATTGTTGTTTGTTTGCCTTGTTATATAGATATCTAGTAAAGAACTGTTATTTCTATTCCTGATATCTTTGCCTGAAAGCTCCTTAATTTCAAAATTACAAGCATTCGGAGGGGAGGGGGTTGCATTTCCATTCCAAGGGGGGTTCCTGCCTCCCTTGGCAGACACCTGTCTTTCAAACCAAGACAGGTTTCATCATCAGGGGATCTCAGCTTGCTTGTTAGGAGCAAAGATGGGCAGTTGGGTGATTTAAAGGAGCCATTGTTCCCAACTGATAGGATTTATTATTTTCTGTCCAGTTGCTTCTTATTCCAGTCTTCTGTAGGATATTTAACTTGTATTCAACCAGCCAGTTTTGGAGAATGTTTACTGCTTCATTTTAAAAAAAAAAAAAGTGACAAAATAATGGGTTTGAGAAAAATGGTGTTTTTTCCAAATCATTTCCGGAAGCCTCCATATTAAAATCAAACCACAGATGTACATCAGGTATTTCTCCTTTGCTAGTTCAAATATCCTCAAAACCTGGTTTTTGCAAGCACCTGACTGTCGCTAGGTCACGAGACCATGTTTTGGCAAAGTGGTTTCCAGTAGTTAACTTAATGCCAGCCCCAGTTTCTGGAACGGAAACACAGGAGAATATTCATAAATAAATTACCCTTAACTTCCATTAAGAGCTTGGTAAATTAAGCCCCAGGTTCACAAGGGTATTTAAAGACATAACTCATACCTGCCCAGTTCTCCAAGGGAAATTGAAACAAATGGGAGTTAAGTGCCTATTGAGAAGCCCTGGATCTGGGCCTAAGTGAAAAAGGCTTAGCTTAATTTGCCGTAGAGCTCTGCTTTTTCTCTATCCCGTCCCAATAACAAGATGATGTTTGTAGTGTTTGGATGTGGAAATTCAGCACCGTGCCATTGTTTACTACTGAAGTTTAGTCCCAACCGGTGAAGGGCAGTGCAAGTCATGTTGGCACTGGGACTATGTTTATAGAGTGCAAAACTGATTTTTACCTTCTCTTTTGCTCAGTTCTGATGGTGCAAGCAGCTCAAGGGGTCATAGGAGAACTTGCTTCCTCAGTCTTCCAGACCACTATAAGTAACACCCATCAAAATGGGATATAACCAGAAATATCAAAAATAGAAATGCAAGCGATGAAAGTGAGATAGGAATCAAGTTAATTTCTTTTTGGTAACTATGTTAATGGGATTTTTGTTGTGGTTAACAAAAACAAGGGGACAGATGTTTCCTTATTTCAGTTTCACAGTCATCGGCACTAGATAGCCTGACCAATAGAAAGGGACTTAAGCTGGTGAAACACAACCAGTGCCTTGACCCCAGCAATCCAAGAATGACAAAAAAAAACTGCCTTAGGAGAGCAGGGAGAGGTTCCCTGGTCTGGAAACTTCTCCAGGCGGGCTAAAACCAGTGTGGTCACTTCCATGTTACGCTTGGCATTGCTGTTCAGGGATGGATAGTGCCCAACTATCACTACCCCCAGCAAAGCGACTTTTTTCAGAGACCAGAGTGCTCTTAACTGATCCCAGTCTCAGATGTGAAGTTGTGTGTGTATATATATGATCATGATGGGTACACTTGTGTGAAGATGGCTTTGTTCACCTTCCCTCTGAGCAGTTTTGCTAAACACCCTCTACAGAAATGGAGCTATAAAGGCAGTATCTCAGTTTCTAGGAAACAGTGGCATAGTAGCAGCTTGCATCAGCTTTTGGATGAACTCCTTTCAGATTGATTAAATATTAGGATAGTTTTGATCTCACAGTCAAATTTTCATTGAAGCTGGGTAAAGACAATTGGTACGTGGCTTAAACGTAGTCAAAGCAAACTCTCTGGCAACTGAGGTCTGCCTTGGATGCCTCCCATGGTTTGCTTTCATTATATTAGAACTGATTGATCCCAGAGTACAGATGGATTCCCGAGCTCTAGAGGTTTGTTGCAAACCAATAACATCCTGGCACCATATCGGGAAAATAATCAACACTTTAGTTCTTTGTATGTTTTTCTTAGCAGTCTTTTTCCTGGGTTTGAGATAATCCATCTGGCATAGCCTTAATTCCTATTGCTTCGTGGCTTACATGAAAAATCTGATTTTTGCATCTTTATGTACCACATGGCTCACAGGAGCAAAACTCAGCATGAACCACAACAAAGAGAGTTAGGTTTTCCCTGACAAATCTTTATTGTAGGTAAAACTATTCAGTTCCTCATGGACGAAGTGAATGTTGATTCTTGTGGTATACTTATCCTTTATCAAGCTTGGTTTTTTTTCTTATATAAGCTACTATTCTTTTATGTGCTGTTAATAAATTGGTTTGGAGTGGTACTGGAAGGAAGAGAAAAAGGTGCGGACCTAGTATTTTTTCCCTCCCCTACATAAGCCTGAATATTTCTAAATTTATAGAATCTGAAGTATTGTCAATTTTAGGTTTTGAATGATTTTACTTTCACAGAATACTCAGGATTAAAAAGACACCAATTAAAAATGCTCTGTGAAGAGAACTTCACTGCATTGCTATGCACTCAAAAATCAGGCAATGATAGCTTTAAGGTTTTGTCTGACTTTAAATGTGCTGCCTCTGTATTCTCACTACAACACAGTCTTTACATTGTAATAGCAGGCTGCCTTCAGTACTGCCATTATACTTTATGGGCTCCTATCTGACAGCAGAAAATACACATCTAAACTAGAAAACAACACTGCTGTTTTCAAAACACATAATCTGTCATTTTGATGTTTTACCTTGAATAGTCTGAGAATTTTCAAACTCCTGAGTGTGACAGCAGAGCCCTTCCCTGGCAAGGTGGGTTAGCTGTCAGCGAGGACATCCCCTGATACTCAGATGGTGATAACATTAGATCACAGACCTAAAAAATCTCAGGCAAAATATTGTTGCAATCTTTGGTGCACTTCAGGGCAGGGGAAAAAAAAAAGTTCTGTAAAAAAATATTGAGGAAGGATCTTCCAGAATCACCAGTGTTGTATCTGGTACCTGCCGTTACAGCTGCAGCATTTGCCAAGGCTAGCCACGAGATGTCCAACTGCCTGCACTTGGGAATGAAGATACCGGTGATAAATGATCGGTAACCATTTATATAGGACAAATTTTACTTCATGTTCTGTTTCTTACACTATCAAAGGATCTGTGGAGTTCTGCTGTGATAGAACTTGGACTTTGCGTGGTCAGAGATCACGTGTTTAAGGCATTATCGGTGTTCTGGGTCACGTCTTTGTGGTTATATTTTCTGTTTCTTGCACAGTTCAAGGGGCAGTCATGGAGTGAAAAATTTAAGTCACTTCTGCACTGATTTGGACTGGGGAAAGCTGCTGTGTTTTAACTGCTTTTAAACCCTGACCACTAACACTGCCACACTGCTGTTCCAGCACAGGGGGTTCTGTCCTTTCCTGTGGCTACCTGCATGTCACGTGCCAGAAGTCCTCTGGAAAGCACCTACATCTGCCTACTTAGAGTAGCTTTAACTGCAAAAACTAGCTATATTCACCGTGAGATCTCCCCATGCAGTGAGAACAAACAACTAAATAGATCAGCCTGGCTTGTTCTGTTACACAGCCTGCGTCTACTTCCTTCTTTTCCTGAGCACAGACCAGAAGGAAGTCACTTAAAATCAGTGAAAATGAGACTCCTGAGTGAAATGAAACAGGCTTGGGATAGGTCTTGCGGAGTACAAAATACACCTCTTTAGTAAGCAACCTTAGGGGCTGCAGTAAATATGTTAAATTGAATGTGGTGGTTTTATGAGCTGAGAGCAGCGTCTGCTGGATTTTTTTGCCTCTAATCATTTAAGTCTGTATCGTATCTGAGCTTCCACTTTGTAAGATCTGCTGTTAATACTCCAGGGATGTGAGAACCAAAGCAAAGTTTTTATCATAGGCTTGTTTTAAATAAATATTTGGCTTGATGTGGCTGTTTTCTTTTGCCTGACTAATCTCACAAACTGTTTAGCATCTTTTCTCATGATAAAACGATTGGTGTCAAATAGTAAATCAGGGGTATGCAGAGTTTTGGGACAGAGAACATTCAGCCACCAGTAAAGACTGTTGCTGGGGAGGGAAAAATTGGTATTTGTGAGAGGAAAATGAGTGTCTTAATCCACAGGTGGCATGTGCAGTGAAAACCAGGCAGATCTCCATACTTGCCATGTCCCCCATGTTCAGAGCTGGCATCTTTCTGTAGCATGTGATGGCAGAAGCACGGCCCATAACAGGGGCTGCTGAATTTGAGGCAGTGTGGGCTGTCTGTGCAGCATTGGTGAGAAGGACTAGAAGACGGGGAAGAGTGATCTTGTTGTAGTGAGGTTATTTGGCAGACTTTCTCCCTCTCCACCTTTCTCCAATCCATTTCACAATCTTCTTTGTCTTAATCTCTCATTTCTCCCCATCTTGGGTCTCCTGCATCCTTTCTTCCTGTATGAATAATCAGTTTGTGGACAGGTCATAATCTCTCAATGAGAGCCTGTCAGTGGAAAGCTGTGTAGGAAGCAACCTCTTGTCCAGAGTAGCCTCTGGCCAAGATGAGAAAGAGGCCAACAACTGCTGAAATAAGCCTGGCTGCACGTGCTGTGTTGAGACACTCTTCCTCCTCGCACATGTTCTTTGGCTAGCCCCGAGCTTCCCAGGACCTTCCTGTGTAGGGATATACATGGCCTCCTTCCATGGGATGGCTCTGCAGAAGCTAAAGCATGTCCAGTCACTCTTCCAGCAGTGTGGTGTGAGCAGGCTTGCCGAAGAATAAGTCAACTGTGGCGAACTAGAATGACTCAGCCGTAGCTTTAACCATGAAGGATCGTGTAGCAACATTTATTTATTTTTTTTTCAGACGAGAAAAACGCTAGAGAGTAAATCAGATGAGTTTTTAAACCACATAGCAGAATGAAAGTGGTGGTTATGATACAAGCTGTTTTATCACCCTAGCAATTTTCAAGTGGTCTCGACTATAATTTCAGTAAATCCAGCTGTGGTGCTCAGTAAAAAAAGAGGTTTGGGGTTTTTGGCTTGGCCTTTTTATTTTTTCTTTTCTTTAATTGACTGAGTTTTCACATACTGTAAAAGGTCAGGGATGAATGGGCAAGGTTGATTCAATTCTCTGAGCTCTACCTGCCTCTTTAAAAGCTATATTTTGGTGCTACTTTGGCCTGAAGTTGTCAATTTATCTGTAACGATCTGTATCTTGTGGTCTAAATCAGCCTTATTCTAACATACAGAGGCAAGATTGGCATCTTTGAACTAGAGACATAAAAAGTATCAAGGTCGTTCTTTTATAATCCCAGAGCATACTTTTTACAAGTCTCCCCTCTAATTGTGGTGTAGATGATGGCCACCCTCTCTTCAGAGAACTCTCAGAGGGAGCACATCTTTTTATTTCTGGCTGGGCAATGAGCGGGGTGGCCTGGCAGGGAGCAGTGCTGCTCGAACTCACCCGGCCCTGCCAGCCATAGCTCCCAGATGGTTGTAAGATCCCTTCTGAAGCCACGAGTGCCTGAGAGTTTACAGGAGGCAGAGTTGCGGGCAGAGCTAATAGCTTTTATTAGATTGACATTCTTGGAAAAAGACAGGCTTTCAGGCACTCGGCCTGTCTCCGTGGCTGAGACTGTGCTCTGCACAGCCTGCCGTGGGCTGAGGGCCTGCAAGCTGCTCTGCTTTTTGCCAGCCTCTCTCTGTTCTTCTTATTACAGCTGTTATCTCTTCCTACAAATGCTGACTCAGCTATCAGATAATGTCGAGTTTTCAGCAGGAGGCAGAAGCTGAACTAGTCTGGATTATTTCATCACAAACCTGAGGTGGTCCTGGTGAGAGGTGGCCCTGGTCAGAGGTGGCTCGTACTGAAATGGGGGCGAGTGGGTGTTTCTATCCCTCTGAGCTAGCCCAGGATTTATTGCTCCCTGTACACTCTGCCCATGGCAATGACCCTGCAGGGTGACAAAGTGAAATTCAAGCAATGACCTCATCAGGTGATATGAACCTAGAGAGGTTTCTCAACACAATCCTTAGCTGCTTGCATATTTCTGACACTCCCCCCCCCCCCCCACCTTCCTTTACACTGGACATTGTTTGTAGCAGGTTCCTTAGTCAATTCCTTGCTCAATCATACTGTAGCTGAGCAATTATGATGTTATAGCAGTAGTAACTTAAGCATCCTTCTCTTAAAGCTCCTAATAGTTTAATCAACACCTACTGGAAACAGCAATATGTATATTGCCATGATTTCTTTAAGGGTGTGCGAATATATGAATACCAAGGCCAAAGTATACTTGACAAGTGCAGACACCATCATTTCTACTGCCTGTTCTTACTCTGGTTTTCCCATGTAGTTCTGTTTTGTTGGGTTTGTACAACAAAGTATAGCTAAACTAACTTCTCTTGCTCTAATCTGGCTTTTTAGCAGGGGCAGTTGCCAGGTGCACGTGCTGATGGTCAGCCACTCCTCCCCCTGGTACATAACCCTGAAGAGGTGAGAAGGAAGCTTCCTGACAGGTATTAGCCTGCTGGGTTCTTGTTTGGGAGTGACATAATTCTGCTGAATTACAGTATGGGCACCGGTAAAATGCTCTGCCAGATAAACCCGATTCTCTCAGGTAGAACTGAATGCATGGCTCTGCGAGTCAGCTTTGTCTGTGCTGGGCTGAGCAGCTTTCCAGTTATTGGAGTGCACCTGCAACATCTCCCTCCAGGAAGCAGGCCCGGGGGGATGGAAGTGCCAGCACCTGGGCTCCTTGGCAACCTGCAGCTGGGCTTGTTAAGGGCAATGAGGCTCAGCTGGCCCAGCAGCATTGTCCCGACAGGTTGGGGACTGCCCGAGGCTGCGGTTCGGAGGCGAGGAAAGAGGTGCTGTGTCACTTGGGAGAGCTATTGGAGAGGTGGGCATGTGAAAATCTCCCGGGGCGATGTGGAGAGCCTTCCTCCCCCTGCTAGGGAGGGCAGCAGGGGCGGACCGAGAAGCGGGGTGTTTGTTCCGGAACAAGGAAGACTTTCCACAGAGTACCTGCGAGTGCAGGTAAGTCAGAGAGCTTTTCGGTCTGCTCACTTCGGGCACTCGGCATTCCTATCTATAAAGCCAGTGTTTACATATAAATGTACTTTGGATTTGGTGTTTGTTGAGAGGCAAATGCAATCATCCTCTTGAGGCTTTTACTCAGAATGCCAGTGACATACAGATTTTTCTAGGGAAGGAGTTTTTGTTGCTGTTGTCTGCACTTCTGAGAAGGACCTGGACTATTCTCGTTTTTCTTGTGTCTTTCTGGTCGCTTCTGGTTTATTTTCGTTTAGGCCCTTCCATATTCAGCTCAGAATGTGGAGGACTTTGAAGTCCACTGTTCTTAGCTAAAGTCTGTTCATTTAACAATACAGAGCACAAATTCAGGGAGTTCCTGTGCTGGAAAGAAGGAGAAATAAGTGTGTGGGGTGTGGGGGTGAAATGGTAATGGCGAAACTCAAACTTGTCCTGTGGAATGTTCTGATAGTACTTGAAAAGTAAGAGTATCTCTAACACCTTAAGCTTATGTGTTATTAACAAAAACAAGCTCTGAAAAGTAGGATCTCTAATTGACTCTTCATTATCTAACCACGTGACTATAAAATGGTGATTCAGAAAATTGTTGTTACTCATTTGATGTAGTTGAAGTGAATCACTAATATTACAGCTGTTTGTACCATCGGTGGTCTCTCAGCTCTGTGGGTCCTTCTGTGGTTCTTTTCATCAAGACTTAATCTGTGATTTGTGTCTCACAGTAATGAGTGAGACATTTGGTGGTTTCCACATTGCATCTAGAGGAAGTGCTATTTTGTGAGAGAAAACCTTGGTGATTTACACCATGAGTAAATCCGAAAGGTGATGTAATAATTTCATCCAGCTGACTACAGCACTGGGTCTGTTGTCTAGCAGCTTCCATGTAGCTTCTCACAGTGCATAGTCATGAGGCAAACTTGTTAAAAAGAGATGATAAAGAAATTTGAAAAAATTTTTATTTGCCCTGTCAAACTTTATATTACTTTGTGCTGACTCTACAGGTAGATAAGGATTTACTGTTTTGTATGTTTCTATAGGTTTTTACCATTTGTAAAAAAAAAAAATCTAATGAAATTTATGTATTGACATTCACCACTACGTGTTTTGGGTTTTTTTTTCACCAGTTGGTGTAATTTTTATGGTCCTTGTTTTTAAGCTTTGGGTTAAAGTAATGAAACTTCATAGAAGTCCTCATTGCAATAGCAGAGCACTGAGCAATTTTTGTGCTGTGACAGTGCCACTTGCACTGAGAAAATTCAGAGTTTACTGTCACCTGGTAAAACTCCTGTATAAGTGTGAAGCAGTGATGACTGAATTATCTTCTATTTCAAGACTCCTCAGTAATTCTGGGAAAGACACAAGTTCATGGAGATCCTCACAGTACATGAAGTCTGAAACCATACAAGTGACAAACATAGACATTATCAGCACAAAATAACTGACTTGAAAGAGGTTAATGGAACAAAGAGGATGGAGAACTCTAATATTAGGTCATTTTAAAGGAAGTACTCATGTAACGGATTTGCTCTTGCTAATGAGTGCAGGCTGCCTGCTGTCACAAGAAAAAGATTGTACCTGTGTGCTTGTCCCTTTTATTTAAAAACATGTGTGCAAATTGCCAAAGATTGGGCTTGACATGACCATCTTTTTTTTTTTGTGTGTGTGAATGAATAAAGGAATAGGAAATGTCAATGTTAAGCCAAGCCAAAACTACAGCAGAGAAATAAATCCTATAGCCAGTCTTTGCCCAGTCCCCTGTAGCCAGGGACACTCTGGAGCAGAAAGCTCCAACCTGCACTCCCTGCGTTAAACACGGGGAGAGGCCTTGCCAGCTCTGGAGCCTGCATTTCATTAAACACAGCATCTTCACAGGGTGCCTGGCTTCTAATTGGTAATTCTAGTAATTAAATCAGACAGATTTTTTTTTTTTTTCATAAAAGCCTTGAACTGAGTTGTCCTGGATCTTGATCTAGTATTGTTTCAGCCTTTGAAGAGAAATCCCCTAATCCTATTTGCTTTAGTTTTCACCTTGCCAATAAAAAGCAACCGTCTTGCATGGCTGTGACTCTGGAATGTGGTATTATGTTAATGCTGTAACAGGGCACTAAGACAGTTCACCTCGATGCATATTGGGGTCACATCTCTGTCAAATACTTTGTGTTTGCCCTCGGTGATTTTCTAGGGCTGGGTCATTTGGGGTTTTTTCCCAAATGCAGCATGCAGTTGCCTTGGATGCTGAAGTCTAAGGTACAAAATGTGAAGAAGAGCTCCCTCTGAACCAGTTGTTGTTAATCAGCATGGATGTTTTATAAATGGAGTTGAATTTTTCTTTCTGCATGAGACTAGTGCCTTCTGTGTCCATGAGGTACACATGCAATTAAATTTTCAGAAAAGGTTGCTGAGCCTTTTCATACTGTAGCTGGGTGTGGAAATTGGTCTAGGTAGAGAACTGGTGCCTAGGCCAAAGGAAGGATTTCTGCTTCTACAATCCTCTCTATTTAAAACAATACAATAAAACCAAAGCTGCTTCATCTGGAATAGATACATGTGCACATACATCAATAAATGCATGTATATGCACACACAGTACATTAGCAGTTCAGGAGAGACCAAGTAGGTCCCCAGTAGAACCAGAGAGAACAAAAACGGGAAAGGAGGGTACACAAATCTGTGGGGAGTTGAAGTGACTGCTTGCTGCTGTTTCCTGGGAGGCATCTTGACATAGAAACAGAAGAGATCTTGGCTTGAGCTGAGGAATGGCTTAGTGGGTGCTGTTCAGAGTCCTTGTTCCCACGCATAAAATTACAGAAGTTTTGGGGCTTATTTCACTGTCTGCCACTTCTAAGCAGCATCAAGCAGAACTAATTACTTGTTTATATTTATTTTCCAACAATACAGTCCTCACTGGCAAATAACTTTCCTCACCAAACGGACTTTGTAAGTGTGGGTAAAAGAAGTCAAAAGTTTGTGGTTTTGTAGTTAAGGGGATTTTTTTTTTTAATTTTTTTTTTAGGGTTCTGGGAACCGAAATGCAGCCTAAAGCTAAAAATGACACACCCAACTATGAAGTTTAGATAAAATCGGACATTCTAAAAATACTTGAAGTTAGTCTCACTTCTGTTAAGTAAAGAGTAGTTACCAGAAATTCTTGTGTTGGGTAACACTGGATCCTGTCTTCAGTAGTGTCCGGTATTAGGCTTGGGGACAATATCACTTCATCTAATAAAGTAAAAATGCAACCACGTTGTGAAAGAAAGAAAGAAAATTGTATTGATACTGAAAAAGACCACAGGGTTTTTCATGCCACAGATGAGGGCAGTAGGTTAAGCAGTAACTATTAATGCGGAGTGCTTTTAAATCCAGGATAAGCTATTTTCCATCCTGTCGGTGGGAATTACATACCAAGATATCTATACAAATCTTTAATTGCTTATACAATTTTAATTACTCCAAAGTTATAAGGCTTTTCTTTGTAAGTAATTTGTCCTATGTTCATGAAGACACAGGGTTGTGAGGGTTCGTTCACTAAGCGCAAGCATCCATGCAGTAAGAAAGACCCAGTCTTCTTGGAGGTGTAGAATTGACATGGCCCCTTTTGGTAGGAAATATCAGAAAGGATGCATTAAAAATGAGAACAAGTGCAGAGAACTACTAAATTAATTGGAGTACAAGGACATACTGTATGTTGAAAGATGTCTACTTGGTCTGTTCTCCAAGTGAATGTTAAGATGTGACTTAGAGGAGTCCAAGGTATTGGAAGGGAAAAAAATAGATGGCTCTTACATTCAGCTGGAAAGGGCCTGGAGAAATCCAGTGGCAAGCAGGGAAGCTGTGTAAATTCAGCCCAGAGATAAGGCAGTCTCTCGTCAGCCAGGGCTATTCATCATTGGAACAACCTACCTAGACGTGGAATGGTTTCACCTCCACTTAGAATATTCAAGGTGTGACTGAAGATCTCTCTAGAAGAGCTGCTATAACTCAAACACAAATTATGGTCTGGAAGCATAAATTACTGGTGAGGTTCATTGGCCTGTGCAATGCAGGAGGTCAGACTGTGCTATCCTAACGGTCCCTTTTGGCCTTACTATCTATGACTAAGTAGCTGCCAGCATGATTATGTGGAGGTATAAATCTGTCTTAGGAGAATATCCCTGTTGAGCTTGATGAATTCTGTATATATGCCTTATGTGTCAGGCAAACAAAATAGCGTCCGTGAGCACTTGACCAGCACTGTGTGTAGGAAACCCTTAACCTTGTGGGTTTTCTAAACCCCTCCTGTGTTCAAATTCTCAGTTTCTGGGAACAGTAATGGTAGGAATCAGCCTGGTTTGTTTAATGCCACTGAACTATGTGGTGGGATCCTAGTGAGGCTGCTAGCATCTCTACAGCTATCTGCTAAACTACTGCAGGGATCACTAAAACCACCAGGTGTTACACGCAGGCAAATGTCAGTTGATTTGTTACACTGGTTATAACTGGTTGTTAGTGGAATAGCCCTAATTTGCAGATAAATTAATAATGGGTAATGCATAAATATCCTTACTGAAATCACTCTGGCTATTCACAACTCTAGTAACTTCCAGGAGCCTTGTTTCTTATCCTATCTAAATAACTAGAAGATCAGACCTTTTATAATCTCGTGCAGATTTGCGTCCCTGTGCCAGACGTTCAACTGTCTGTCTCATCAAACTCCCAGCACTGGTACAAAAAAACGCCAGTGCTAGTGGTGATGCTTCTGCCATCAGAGCTCAGTTGTATCTGTATTCTGTTATAACCAGGGTGTACCAGGAATGCTGCCTCTTAATGCACAACAGAGCAACAGATTGCACCAGCTAAAGACACAGAGGTCTCTTCAGTGAAAGAATTGTTGGCCCCGAGTGTGACTTTTTAAAAAAAGGATCATGTTAAGGACATCATGTTCTCTTCAAGGTCAAACTGACATGAACAAAAAAAGTCTAGATGAGTTACAGGAAAAAAAAACCCTATTGTGCTCTCTGTACAGACTCCTAAAAGGAGCATGCCAGGTTTGACATCATGGAATTCAAAACAAAATCTGACTCTCATTAACTGTAATTAAAATATGTTATTTGTGTGAGCTAAGTACATGATGCCCTTAAAAGATTATCTTGGGATCTGTTGAGGTTGAACTGTCTTTATAGCAAAATCTGAGAGCATATTTCCAAACTTTTTAGATCCCACTGAAAAGCTGTTAAATCCTAGTAATCCAACACATCCCGATTCAGATGCCATTTAAAATAGGTATTTATTTCTCTAAAATTGTAACTGTCTATCCAGCAGGAGTTGCGTGCTCTGGTTTAATCTGTGACTAACTTAACTCTGAATTTGATAGCTACATGGAGGATGCTGATACGGGCTACAGAACTGTCTCAGCTGAGTATGTTCTTCTGAGGGTGAGTTCCACAGTAGCGTGGGACCGTTGCATCGTGCCTGTGGGTACTCGAGGATGCCTTTGAGCCATTCTGCTCTGGGCTGGTGTGGGCGTGAGTGGCCTCTAACACGATTCCCGTTGTTACCTGGCTTGGTTTTACAAGCAAGGGTACAGTTATTTAGTGCTAAATAAATAAATCCTGTTTCTTCAGGCTGATCTGTAATCTGGAACTCATCTCAAAGCTGAAAGCAATTTATCTCTAAGGCCAATTCTCAGTGCATTCCTCACACACTTTTCTTTGCCTTCCTTTTAAGAACCATTGTGAAATTTTCTGTAACTAATTCTAAAAAACCAAACTGCATTGCTAGATGGTGTTCAAATGTTCTTGAAAAGCTTAGGAACAGAGACCAATTCCTTCAGCAGTGTTGGAACGTTGGCCAGGGCTTTTTATTGCAAAACAGTGTATTCTTGGACTGGACTGTGGCGTGCTCGTGTATCTCATGCTGGAACGTGGCATTTGAGAGTAGAGACCAGTGCTGCAGAAGATGCATTTCTTAGTTAACTCTCATCTCCAAACTGTGCAGGATCCCAGTCACGGCTTGTGGCAGGCTGCTGAACATGTTGCTTTGGTATGCTACAGCTGCCTGGGAGAACAGTCAGAAAAGTAGTTTTGCTGTGGATGAGCCCTCTTGCTGTAGGAAAGCAATCATCAGTAAATCTCGTCAGTAAGAAGAACATTCAAGTGGCTGTACATTTTAAAGTACTCTCGTGGCGCTCTCAGTTTTCAATGAAAACTTTTTAAATAAGGCACAGTCCCTTTTCTGTTTTCTTTTTAAATCCTGGTTGAGCATTGCAAGAATTGTAATAATTTAAAGGATTGAAGCTGTATTTGAAAAGCTGGCTAATAGGGATTGATATCTTTTCACATAACTAAAATAGTTACCTGCATATAGCGACAAGCATTCAGAAATGCAAACCAGATTGAGGCAAACAAAGCATTATTGTGGTGCTTGAGACAAATAGAATGACATTTGTCATTGACGGGCTATTTCTGGCAGAAGCAATGATTCAGCCTCTCTTTTTCCAGTAACTTTTTATTAAACTCATTTTTGTAGATTTGAAAAAATCTTTCTGTAGTGTATAATCGTTCTCAGAAGAGATTCTATCACAAGTGTATTTAATAATGCTTATTGTTGCATTGCACATTTAGAGAGAAATGGTCCTTTGTCACAAGTTTCCACGGTATCTGGTGCAGCAAGACAGGGCAGGTTTGCCATGTTGAAGTGAATGAAGGTGAAAGACTTTATTAAAGAAATAATCGCTCAATCAGTGAGCGTATGGTCATTGGTAACACACTTAATGAGGCTGATGATCATTTCCTTACCTGTTTTATGGAGAGATGTTGGAGAGGAGCAGTTACCTTTTCTTTTCCAAAAGGATTGTTGAGCCACGTAATTCTATTACCCCTTGTCACTGTCAAACTTGTGCTATCTTGTCCCCACTTCAAAGAAGGAAACTAAATGCACGGGTTAGTTTAGCATCTCGAAAGCTAAAGTCCCTGACAAAATCAGGACTGAAATGAAACGTGAGGCAGCGTAGCTTGAGAAACAATCTACAGAAATACAGACTTATAGCCACCGAAGCCAGGGGCATCATATCTGGTTTATCTCTGCCGAAGGAAGGTCGGGCAGCTAGTCATTAGATGAAGGAGGTTAATTTTGCCTTACTGTGGTTATGCAGAAATTTGGTGAGAATTAGATAAAAGTTTGAGCTGCCAGTTTAAACACAGCAGATATCTACAAGATGTCATTGTTACTTTAAGTTATTTACTACTTTTTTAAAAATAGAGCAGCACTGTTCACTTGATGACTGAGCAGGAATGTTCCCACTTAGCATCCATACCCATGTGTACAATTTATCTCAAGATTAATGTTTGGAGGAATAAATCTTCTCGTTTGAAAAATTCCATTTAAGCTGAAAGTAATGATTTTCAAAAAGTTTCCTATTTAGCAAATGTTTTGATGTTGAGTCACAGTGTTGTGTAACTGGGCAGTAGGATGAAAAAAAAGTATCACCCACAGATACTTTTATTTCACCTCGAGCTTTTTTTCCATCAAGAGTGAAACTCGTGGCATTGCTATAGAGCCCGAGTAACTGGGCTGTGCTGTGCAATCGGAGCGCTGCATGGCTGTAACTGGGGCAGGAGGTAATTGCTTATACAGCTTTTGGAGAGGTGGCAAGGACAAAGTCTGGCTTTCAAGGACTTCACCCCAGGCTGCAGGTTAGCAGTGTTCGAAAGAGGTGTCAAGAGCAAGGAACAGGGTCTTTTTTGTTTGTTTGCTGGATATTGAAGCTATGCAAGCTGCTGTATTTTGTTTTAGCATCCTGTCTCTGTTAAAACATCTGTTGCTGTGACTGAGTACAGCTGCAGCAGCAGTTATGTTAGAAAGCATCTAGAAGTTTTACAGATTTGCAGAATCACAGAATGGTAGGGGTTGGAAGGGACCTCTGAAGATCATTGAGTCCAACCCCCCTGCCAGAGCAGGACAGAACTAGAGCAGATCACACAGAAATGCATCCAGACAGGGCTTGAAAGACTCCAGAGGAGGAGACTCCACAGCCTCTCTGGGGAGTCTGTTCCAGTGCTCTACAACTCTTACAGTGGAGAAGTTCTTCCTCATGTTGAGGTTATAACTTACTGTGCTCAAGCTTGAATCCATTACCCCTTGTCCTGTCAGAAGGCACGGGTGGAAAGAGGTTGTCCCTGCCTTCTTGACACCCAGCTCTTGTGTATTTATAGACATTGGTTAGATCCCCTCTGTCTTCTCTCCAGACTAAAGACCCTCAGGTCTCAGCCTTTCCTCGTAAAGCACATGTTCCAGCCCCTTCATCATCCTCATAGCCTCTGTTGGACTCTCTCAGGTAGATTTCTGTCTCTCTTTAACTGGGAAGCCCAGAACTGGACACGATAGTCCAGGTGAGGTCTCGCTAGTGCAGAGGAGAGGGGGAGAAGAACCTCCCTTGATCTGCTGGACACACTCTTCTTAATGCACCCCAGGATACCATTGGCCTTCTTGGCCACAAGGGTACATTGTTGTCCCATAGATAGCTTACTGTCTGTCATTGTCCCATGGATAGGTTGCTGACTATCGTTGTCCCATGGATAGCTTGCTGTCTATCAGGACTCCAAGGTCCTTTTCCATGGAGCAATTCTCTAGCAGATCACCTCCTAACCTGTACTGGTGCATTTTACAGTTCCTTCCCAGGTGTGCGACTCTGCACTTGCTCTTGTTATGATGTGAATCTTTAGACACTGTCATGTTTTTCACAGAAGCTTACTGTGACTTGTTTTAAGTCCTTACTGTGTGGACAAAGCAGCCCATGCAGCCACTTCCCTTTATGCAAGGGCCTGAACATACTGGCACCAGGAGGAGAGTTTGCCCTTCCTGGGAAGCAGCAGGTCCTAGCTCCAGCCAGGATGTGTGGAGCAAAGCCGAAGCGCTAGTTTACGTCAGTCAGTAAAAGCCATTTACAGCGCAGTAGGTTTTGCTAATGTCTACTGCAAGTTTTTAGTTGCACAAATAAATCGCCTCATCTAAGACTGTTTCTTTGGGGCTTTCTTCTTCCCTAGCTTTTAGTGTACTACACAGTCCAGTATACTACATCACAAACCCAAAGGCTCCCGTTTTCTTAATGAGTTGCTGTCAGTTTCTGAAACAAAAGGGCAAAACAACGGTAAGAACTGCAGGGAGACTGTAAATGTTGTGTCCCAAGTTAAAGTAAAAATATTTTATTGGTTTGAAAATATCGAATTCCCCAAGCTAACAGCTGTAGCTTATGTTACACACACAGGCTGATTTTGTACATTTGTCTAAAAGACTTCCACGTGCTTATATGGAGTGGTGTGAAAAAGTGCCTGGAAACATATTACAGAGGGGAATCTAATAACGCCATCTAACAGGTATTGCATTATAGGTTAAATTTTGTAGAAAGCTTATATAACTCATGTAATTGGGCTTCCTAATTGAAGTGATTTTAAAAATGCACTGATGTGTGAGAAGAACCGGATTCTACTCGGCTACCGAGGATATTGTAGCAAGTAATCCGCTTCACACTCTTTAAAAATATCAGATCTGAGTAATGTTAAATTCGGTAAAGATGCTGCTAGTTACATACATGTGTCTCTTAAAAGCTGCTTCAGTAAAAGGGCTTAGATCATTTCAGAAAAATGGAAGGGGTGTAGTCCAAAAAACCCAAAGATTTGACAGGCTGTGGGTCAATAGCTAGAGCCAACTTCTTGGATATGCTTGTGACTTCCGATCATGCACATTAGGGACCAGAATTTGGGCCAAATAGTAAGTATTTAACTAGAAAACTGGATATAGAGAGGTATGAAAAGAACAAAAGAACAGCTGGCAAACACATTCTGTAAAACAAATTGGGAATGCAGTTGAAGACAATGCGCTTGAACAAAAAACCTGAATTCTTCCAGTCATTCTTTTTTAGTCTGTTTTTTTAAAAGAAACTTGAGCACAGGGGAAAAATAATATACCCTTAAACACTTCCAGGAGGAGGGTGATGTCATTACTGCAATTCATCTAGATCAGTATAGCTGATTCAAACAGCAAGCTTCCAGGATGTGAAGAGCACTGCGAGAACAGGCCTGCAGGACAGGAAGAGGTCGAGAAGAAATTGGAAATGGAAACCAGAAGTCTGCCATGTAAATGGCTTGCACAGAGCAGTTGTGATGACTTCCCAGCACTGAAATGGAAGAGGAGAGGACAATTATCCTTGATGTGAAAGTGACGAAGATTAGTGCGAAGTTGTCCTGTTTTTGTCAACCGAGGAGGCTACATAAATCATTTATTTTTGGTCACTTTCACAGAGAATTTAGCAGCAGACAAGGTGGAAGATTTTTTTTACTCTTGATTGGCCTCCTCGTATTCAAAAACCTTCTGAAAACCAGAGCTGATCTGTGTTTTGATTGTTCCTTCTGTGCTTTTAACCAAGGGAGTGAAATAGTCCACAGGGAACAGGAAGAGATCAACTACGGTGGATTCAGCACAAAGCAAGGTTTGTGAAAAGCAGTAGCATCACTTATTAGACCAACTTACCCAGTATACAGCTGTGTCCTTTTCTGAGCAGCTCTTAAAGTGAGGTTACTCTGTTGGTGTGCTACACTTGCATCCAATGGACTTGGACACGTCACAACAAATCTGTCCTAAAGCCTCGCAACAACTTTGTAAATGAAAGGAAATTTCACTTTGCCTGGCTTTTTATGTTTTCCTACTTTATTTTCCTGCTTCGGCATGCTGAGTGCTAGAGATACCCTCCCAGGCAACTTGTGCTGGTGTCCACGTGGCTCACACAAGGGATGGAGCGTGTCCCAGGAAAGTCTAGACAGCAGCCGAGTGTGCATCGGACTCCTGCCTTCTGCTGACAGAGGCTGACCGCTCGTGAATAAAATGCGCTGTTGTGTTCATCGATGGAATGCATCCTGTGTTTGCACTTGTCTGCTAGGACACTAGTGCCTGATACCACTTAAAGGACCTGTCTCCCCCAGCCTCTCAGGAGATACTTTGATAGTATTCACAAAGCTTGTCTTTTGCAAACTGTTTCCTTATGAGTTCTTCAGAGTTGTTAAATTGTACTTTGTAAAGTTATTAGAAGCTGAGATGGTGCTCGTTTTTCTTTTTATTATGCAACAGTTTAGTTGGACAATTTCATGCAGGGAAGGTTCATAACCATTAAAATGACTGGATCAAAGAGAAAGAGAGAAATTAATATGCAGTGGGGATGTGTTTGTGGTGTTGTGGTTTGTGTTTTGGTTTTTTTAAATACTGTATGATAATCTTTTCATTATGGGGCACAGACTCAGGAAACTTTTCCATCATGTGAAGGTGTAGTTGAAGAGGTTGAGGGATTTGCCTGAATAGTAATTTGAATTTCCTTCTCAAAGGTTAGAAACAGGAGAAATACTCAACTGGCAATAAAGCAGATTCACAGAATAATTTTAGAGAAAGTGTGGATGTTTAAAACTTATAGCACCTACTTCATATGTCCTTTTGACCTGGCTGAATCTGAAAGAGCCCAACTGGGTTAGGTTAATGGTTCTTCTGAACTGATACCTTGCCTTTGACGGGAGCCAACCAGCAGCACATGCCGAGGCAATGAGTATAAAAACAGGGCACACATATAACGGCCTTTGGTATTGACTACTATTTTCCGGCAATCTGTTTCTTAAGACCAAGACCTCATTTGCACCGATGTTTTTAATAGCCCTTTGAGGCTTTTTTCCTATGAACGTGTGTAAAGGATCTTGAAGGCAATGCTCATTTGTTCCTCTGTTGGCTTTCAGTGCTTCTGATAGTGGTGTTTGGCAACTTCAGCTGCATTGCAAGGAAAAGGTGCTTCCTTTGGGGTTTTTATTTCTGAGCTTGCCATGCAGTATTTTCCTGGCTAGCTCCTGGCAGTCTGGTCCACCCCTTCAATATTTGAATTAGATCCATGACAATCTCTTCCAACTGTTCCACCAGAGTTCTAAATTGTTTAATCTTTCATCTCATGGAAGCTGTTCTGGATTTCTCAGATGATCCTCCCACCTCCTTTCTAGTCTTCTTCCCTCTTCTCAGGTGAGGTATCTGTATCTACGCTAAGTACCGAGGGGCGGCTGCAGCACAGAGCAGTGTAGCACTGCAGTGGCATTTTCTGTTCAGGTTCATTATGCTTCCAATGGGGCTTTCACATCCCTTTGCTTTCTTGAGTGCTGCTGAGCATCGAGCTGCATTTTCCACACAACTATCTACACAGAATCCAGTGTAATTCTCATGTTATAGCTAATTATGCAAAGATGAATTCTAATGTATTTGGGGTTATTTTCCTTGCATATGCAATTTTATTTCAAATTTTACTGACGACTCTATTGCTTGTTTGATATCATGAAATCCTTCTGCAATTTTTCAGTCCTTTTGATACATGCTCAATTATTTTGTAGAGTAACATTTCTCACTCTTGAACAATTCTTTTTCCCGAGAGGATTTTGCATAGGTTATCTGGCAGTTCAGTTTCCTTTAGAGCCCTTAATGCTCCTGGCAGGTTTAAGAGTACTGTGAGATGATGTCCTGACATGTCACTTGCCCAATACCACCTTCAGGTAACTCTTAGATTTGGGTAGTATTATGTCTCTTTGCAAAAAGCATTCTCAGCTCTTGCCCATTAGATTAGTGTATTAACTAATTTTATTCTTTCTTGGACACTTGGACAGATGCCAAAAATTAGTTTTGCTGTTCTGGACCTTTCTGGGTCCTGCCAGGAGCCTTCCTGAACACTGGTGTCCCACTACTGTTTCTGGTTGTGGTGTGGATTTGGGTGACAGGTGAGGAACAACAGGGTACCATTGACATCAGGTAAGCATTAAATCTTACCTTGGTGATTCAGCACAAAGGAATTGGCACTTAAGATTCTTTTGCAAAATAGAATATGATAGGGGGAAAACTGTCTTTGGGATTTCCAGCCTTCTTGCCTCACAGCTTTTCTTCTCCATTCACTGCTGGGTTATGCAATGCCTTTGCATACTAATATTTGTTTAAGATGAAGTGCAGCGCTTTAAAGACACCCCCAACACCCTGAGCCATACAGGACAATGTGGGCTGGCTAAGAACCAGTGTACTGTGCAGACAAGCAGTACATCAGTAGGTCTTGGTGTTCAGAGAAGGAACAAATTGGAAGGATGGAGACATGGAGTCTAGTGATGACTTCATGTGTATGGAAATGGTTATTTCTGTAAGTCACCTGAATATGAATTTTCATGCTTTCATACAGCATGTGTATTTTACAGTTTCTTGCTTATGGACCTTAAAGCATAAGTCACATGCATTTTTTTGTAAACCTCAGGAACATGATTTATCTTTTTTTTTAATCATATTCACATTTAAAGTCGCTTGTGTTCACCCTTTCAGCAACCTTTCCTCTGGTTCACTGAGAAATATTGCTGCTTTATTTCGTTCTTGACACAAGTTTTCCAGTGTTGAAGTCTTACAGACAAACTCAGATGTCACTTCAAAGCACTGTAAAAAGGATCACCGAAGTGATCACTGCATTTTACCACTCTGTTAAATGTCCAGTAGCAGAATAACACTTGCCCTGTGAGCACCTGGAATTTGAGTTGAGTGAATTGTCAGCAGCTGCAGCTTTGTTTATATTTGCCACCTCCATAAAAATTGAAATTAGGAAGTTATCAGCTTTCTAAAGGTGTCATTTCATTGTCAGCATATATACCTGCATTGTATTAACCAATGTCAGTTTTCCACGGGTGCTGCACACAACCAGTTGGATTTTTATTACCTGCCAGTTAGTTTTACCCATGTTAGTGGGTTTTTTTGTAACTATCTTATCTCATTTTGTAGTGGAAAAAAAAAAGTTAGTGACTAATCATCTTAATGTGACTTGTGAAGATGGAAACTTAGCAGCATGTGGTTTTAATTCTAGTTTTTGCAGTGGGGAAAAATCTTTCTTTGAGCTATTGCTTTTGGCAGGGGTGGATGCCTCCCTAATACAGATATAACTCACTCTAATTAAACTCAGGAGGAAATCAGTTGCATTTACAAATTCAGATTAGATGATGGCTCTTTGCTGTCAGGCTGCATGATGATCCTGACATGCACGGTCCAAAGACACCCTCCTCAGATTTCTGTGGAAAACCTACTTAGGGAAGTAAAAAAGTGTAAGTAGGAAAAAAAAAGGGGGGGGGGGGGGGGAGGGTAAGGAAGTTTCTTTTTTTTTTATAGACTTCAATTCTTGGGGTTTTTTTTATTAAATATGATTCTGTAATTAAAATCATAGTTGAGAAATGAAGGGGATACCTTTCCCCCTTCACTTTTCCTACTAGAGTAGCCCTATTGGAAGGAAATTCTATGTTCCAGGAGACTTTCCGGAGACTGTTTTAAGGGAGTAAATGATCAAGCTGAATTTGTCCATCAAAGTGGCTGCAAGTGGCTTTAGATTTAGGGGAAAAAAAGGCTTCCCAAAGAGCAGAGCTGTGACATACATGCAGAGTTTCTGGAGAAGTGATCCTGCCTTGCTTCAGAAGCACAGAGACATGGTGGATCCAGCCTTTCAGAAGACCTGCAGACCACCAGTTGCCTGATGTTCAACTTCCTGATTGCCCAGCAATAAATGTCCCAAGACTGGCACTGTTTGTAGCTTAGTTACCTGTCAGGTCTGGTTTACTGCAGCTTCGGTGTATCTTCATGGTATTGCAGCAGGTCCTTCAGCAAGACACTGAAGCTGGTAACCATAACTAGCTTTACTCTCATAGTAGTCCAGCTACACAGCACTAGAACACAGTGTTTGCGGCAGCTCTTGCTGAAGGGTGCCAGTGACGCTGCTTGCTTCAGAAGTTGTGAGTAATCCGAAGCAGGAGCAGTGTTATAACCTGTGTATGTAAACATAATGTAAAACTGGGTATGTAAGCATAATGTAAACATAAGTGTATGTAAACAACACAGCTAGCCGAATAAACACAGGTAGAGCTAACACATGGGGGGTGTTTGCAAACTACTCGGGCAGCTGTAAATACGAAGCATACAAAAATTGAGCCCCTCTCTCTAGAAGAGATTAAAATAATGGATGAATTCCTTGAAAGACAATGTGATCGGCTTTGGTAGTTAATAATAAGAGGTAGTATGATAGCTTCAGTGTGTAAGGTACTAGCTAAAACCTGCCTTGTAAGCTCAATATGTTGATACTTGGAAACAGAATTATTTTCAATAAAATACAGTTTGAGCCAGCTTTGTCTCAGCTGAGGTCTGTAGTGAAGCATTCAGCTGGAGAGAAAGTACACAGAGCCCTTCTTCTTCCCTTTCCATCCTCCAGCTCTCAAGGATTAAAGCAATCTCTCCTGTGGTAGTGCGTGTAGAGAACCTGAAGCTGTGGGTATTTTCCTCACCTCCCACGTGAGGTCCCAGGGGAAAGCTGCTTTTCACAGAAAGAAGGCACTTCAGTTTTGGCAGTTCCCCTCCTGCCTCCTTCCTCAGCACTTAAGCTCCTCTGAGCCATACTTGGTCCCATAATGAATTCAAAGGTAAAATCAGAGGTGATCAGGCATAATGTTCCTTTAATGTACTTGGAAACACCTTCATGCAGTGTCGCTGGCATCCCTACTCTTGTTTTATACTTCTGCAACTGAGAGAATTGTGCATCTTACTTTTTTTATTTAAAATTTTCTTTTACACAAGCTGTAAAAGTTCAAGCAGATGTTTAGTTAAAATTCCTGCCTGGGATACTGGAAAAAACCGAAGTACTCCTTAGCATGCAAATTGTTAAATAATTACATTATAACAAAGTACCTTCTTTTTTCTTCTTTTTTTTCTTTTTCTTTTCCCTTTTTTTAATCAGTCATGTTTTATAACTGTTCAGAGGATTATTTCAGAAAAACCCCTGTAGCTAATCAGCAGCAATATTTCAGTTGCACAGTCCATTTTTGGCTATATTACTGCCACGTGGCTATCAAACAATTTATGTTTAAAAATTAGTTCCATTTCAGCCTATGTTTATATATGTACAATTCTCAGCCAGCAATCGGTTGTAACGCACAAGTTCAAAGTGAGTTTAGAAGCTGAGATGGAAATACTGCCTGTAAATTGAAGAATTAACCTCTCACCTAGGTCATTACTTTCTAAATCCATTTTATTTTGACAAGTATTTTGGAGCATTGTCATCTTCAGTCTTACAAATCAGTGCTTGGCTGTAGTGATTAATATATATTTTATGTAATGATTATTTGGGCTAAATACTGTTTGTCTTATTGGTGACAACATGAGGTGCTGCTTAGACCACCTAGAGTCTCTCAACATCCTCTTCTTTTGAATTAATTGTGTGAAGCTGAAGGTACAACTTCATCCAACGGATTTTTTGCTAAGCTGCAATGATTTTTAACTTGCAACTTGCCAACTAAATCATCAGGACACACATGCATTACCTACAACATCGATTCTTAAAGAGCCATTGTATTTTGTTTCTTGAGCTAAAGCTCTAAATTTTAATATTTATAAGCACCAATTAATTGGGAAATGCATTAAGAGATAAAAGCCGTGCCGAAGATGTGCAGTGTCAGTCAAATGGCAATTTCTTATGTACACACAGAGGTCAGATACTCCCATACTGTTCACATGTACATGATGTTATCCCTCTGCCTTTCTGAATGAAGTCCCCAGCTCTTTGTAGGCATTCAAAGCATCAAGTAGCACTCACTGTGTGAAAACTCTGTGCTTGCTCTGCTCCTGAATGTTAAAGAGCTCTCAGGGCAGCACCCCCAGGACATAGTATGAGGCTGAGAGGGTGGACACGCTGCCCTGGAGTACCTGGGCAGAAACTTTACTCTGGTCAAATATTAACTTTCTGCAGGGTGTCTGTATTCGGATTGTTTAGTTTTCTCCCCTTCTGACGACAAGTGAAAGTTTTGACTGCAGTCTGAATCACACTCTGACATACAATATCCTGTGCTGCCTGGGTGGCACGTAGGTCTTTTTCACTTACAAATACTTGCATGGTTGCAGGCAAACTTTATACTAAAAAAATCACATCTTTTCTGGAGGCCCTCTCCCAAACATTAAGACTGGAAGTAAAGTTTCATAGTTAAATTAACTGATACTTTACCTAGAATTCACAGATTAATTTTACCTGTAGCACAGTGTGACAAGAAAACTTTGAACTAAACAAAACAGTCTGGAGTGATGGAAAAGATCTTGTCTCTTCTTGCAGAAGTCCATCAGCAAGTCCCCAGTGAAACAGTGTTTTGGCTGTGCAAGTACAAGTCCCCTGTGTTTCCAAGGGAAAAGCAGAGCTTGGCTTTGTGTTCTTCAGTGAAGGTAGAGTCCAAACTTATGTAAGCAAAGCCTAAAGCAAGTTTTGTTTAGTTTTTTTTAATTGGAGTACTGCAAATCCCAAGCCCCAGGAGTGTGGCCGTGTGTTTCAATGTGAAGTGCTCTCACCATGCAGTACTGGCAAAGGTGTGAAAACTCATAAAAAAACTTCACTTCAGAGTCTGAAGTAAAACAGGCATCTCACGACCACGATTTGTACACTGACAAATCATCCCTGGGTGCATGGTGAAAAAATTATATGTGAAGCTACTGGGGGGAGCTCGGGGACTTGTGTGGTCATGAGTTAACTGTGTGCAAGGCAGCTCCGTGGGAAATTTCACCTGTGAATTTTTAACGTATTTAATATTCCTGATGGCACTTCTGTGTGTGACACCACAGCTCTCGATCTCCAGTAGGACTGAGGGTTGTTTGAAGCGCGGAGCTGTGTTTACAGCAGACAAAACCTGTGGCTAATGGAAGAAGCAGGGCAGAGCTGAAGGCCCATAAGAAACCTGGCATCTGAGGGTAGGAAATGGGGCGGGGGGGGGAGCAGGTTCAGAAATGTTTTGTCACCTCCCTCCTGCAAAATATCCCTCTTCACGGCTGGCTGCTGAAGGGATGGAAAAAGTTGTTGGCCAACGAGCGTGAACAGTTCAAAGCTCGTCTTTTGTCAGTTTTCAGTCTCTTTTTCCTACGCAAGCAGCTCCATCATCCCAGAGCTAGCCCAGGGCTGTGCCACCTCAGAAGCCCTTTGCCTTGGGTGAGGGAGCAGAATCCAGCTCCTTTTTGTGCCGCAGCTCCTGTGTAGCTCGTCACGCTCCCCCAGGACAGGGCCTGGCCTGCGATGAGATCAAATCAGGCAAAAGAATGAAAACTCAAGAGTGAGCTATGGATAGGAGAGACCATCTTCCCAGTCTGCAGCTCTGGCGTGCCTTGCTCTCCCCGCGCAAGGAGTGAGGTAGGACTTGGAGGCTTCTTGTAACTGGCCTGCTGAATTCTTGCCGTGGCACACCCGATTGCTAGCTGTCGTGGGCTTCTGTAACAAAGCAAACAACCACAATTGCTAAGCACTTCAGCCAACAAAAACCTGATTTTAAAATAATAATGCAAAAAAGCTGGACTTGGCAGAGTATTTAGGTATGTGCATAAATCCAAAAGATTTGATTTTGCAAAAGTTTTGTTTTCTTCAAATGATAATGTTGTTGGACTGTGAAGGTTGATTGTTTCCTAAGGCCTCAAGGGTCCGCTTGGACATTCTGGGCCAGCCTCTTACATAAGGCACGACACAACTTCACAGAAACCACTCCTCTCCCCTGCGGTTGAGACCGCACATTTATTTTAGAGGAATAGCCAGAGTGGAACCCTGACCCTGCTGAAGTCTTTAGAAATAACATTACAGCCTTGGCCTTCATAAAGGCTTCAGAGAGGCTTAGGGAACTCAATAAAAGTCAGACACTAAAGGCTCCTGGCTCTTTGAAAATTTCATCTCCCAGTCTTGCGTGAGGGATGTAGGTGATTAAGTCATTTATGTAATGGTTCCTATAATAATTTCCCTGTAGAAAAAGCACCTTATTTTCTAATAGGAAAACCCCCCCATGATGCAGTTTGTATTTGTATAAGCTCATGCTGGAGCCCTCAACTCTCAGATGCTTCCACTGAGTTCAACGGCTTGGGAAGCACTGACCAAGCTGCCTTCCTACGCTTGGGTCATCCTCTGGGAAGCTGCAATGCCAAGACATCGCACAGGACAGAAGTAACTTTTCTCATGCTTTCCTACGAAAGTCTCTCTATATTTTCTGCTCTGTGTGACACAAAGCCCTAGATACAGCCCAAACGAAGCAGTAGTTGCATAGCTCATAAAACAAGCGGCAATGAAAAACCATCAGAGTATGAGGCACAAAAGAAGTTAAGTGATGCAAGAAACTTGGTTGTCTCTGATAATTTAAGGTGCTGAATTTCACTGAAACTAAAGCAAATTGGCTATAGTGTACTCATGGGTCCCCATTACCTTGTTATGACAGATAAAAGGACCCTGAATATCGTCTCCTGTGCCCAGGAGTACTGCCTGTCTCCTTGATCAACTATTTTACTTCCATTAAAATATTTTAACTTCACTTCTGGGGAATCTTGATCACATTGTGTCTTGTTGCAGCTGTCAAATCACTCAGATCTTTTCTGCTTCAAGGTTATCATTCCTCACAGCAAATCTGGAAGGTGTTTAAGGACTGCTAGTTACAACCGGTATAAATTGTCTCCGAAAGACTGAGAAATGGTGATGCTCTGTTGGTAAAATTCTGACCCGTTATATCCAATTTCCCCTAACCAGCCTGCCTGCTTGTGCCACGGTGTCAGCAGCATCTCACTTGAAGGCAGGAAATACCCCTATTAAATAGCATAGTTTGCAGTTACTGTATCATTGCTGTTATCACAGTTGTTCTTCCCAGAGTCAGATAAACTCTAATTCTAATTATTTTTAAGATAAACTCTGTTTATGAGCATTTTTTCATAAATACTTTTTCTCTTGTTTTTCCTGGCATCTGCCAGCAAATAGCCATTCTACTTTATAAAGTAATATTGCTTCAGAGTGCTAGATTAGTGTACATGGTCCTCGAAGCAAACCCAGTGTTTCACAGTGACGAGCAGCCTTTTAGAATAGAGGGAAGAACCTTTATTGTTATTAAGGATATAGCTCTGTAACTGCTTTGTGTTTGTCAGAAGTAGAGCACTGCATCCTAGAAGAAATAAATGTGGAGAAAATACTTTTAGGTTTGAAAGTGGAGATTAAAAAAAAAAAGTGACATCTCAGTGCTACTGAAGATAATGTAAAAATGTCCCCAGACTGCAATGCAGTAAAGACCTAAGGTGGTGCAGGTGTTCACACCCAGACGTGCGTGTGCATATAGGTTAATGTATGCAAAAATTCACCTAAAGTCAGGGGAAGCTGCCAGTATTTGGTAGTATCCTCAAGAAGCTGTGTGTCGTAGACGATAAAACAAAATTTGCAAAATGCTAGAGCTACTAAAGATTTTCATTGTTTAATTTTTACTGAGCGATCATTTAGGAATGTTTCTCATCTATCGGATTGTGCACGATAAGAAAGGATGCTTCTGACAATGCAGCTGTCCTAGAACTATAGTATATTCTAAGAAAACAGCCAACAATTCTGACACAGAAAGGAATGCCTGTGAAAGCACTACTATCAGGGGCACAATTCAGAATAAATTATTCATTTGTCTGTAGAATATTACCTGCTTTACTCAGAAGAATGTGCACAGTGTAATTTTCCACTATAAAATAGGCTTTTTAGTGACCTGTTAGTATCTATGAATTTAAAGAGACACTTTTATAATAGTTTTTTCTAATAAAATTATAAGTATAGCCCAGAAGAGGCCATTTGCCTGAATACAGGTTATTGGCTCTTCAAGTGTGAGGGATGCATAGCAGAAAATAAAATAAAAATTACTTTTCTGCTGTAGGGTAGTTGTAATTCATGTGGGTCTCATACAGTTCTACTCTAAAAACTAATAGGCTGAAATTTTCCTGGGCCCTGAATTCATAAATTATGTGAGATTTCTAGGCACAGCAAGTTGGTCCCAGGCTTATCTTGGTGTCAGACCAACATAAAAGGTACAGAAAATGTACAGTTGTGGCTATAAATTGCAAATCTTCCCCTAGCAATATGTCTTTATCATTGGATCACAACTGAAACTGGCTACTGTGTTTAAATAATAAAATAAATTTAAAAATAAAAGAATTAGGAGCTAAATTCTTCTCAACTTACCAAAGCAAGTCACTAGAGATGCAAATGTGAGAATAATTTAACGTAGTGCATCAGTGACTGCCTGAGAATCAGGAGGAGAAAAAGGGAGGCTGGTTGCCGGACCTTACTAGGCAGGGTGCTCTGTTGAAACCAATTCCCCGTTATTTCTGCCGGCAGGGTATTTGAGAGCCTGACAGTGTCACAGAAAAGCCGCTAGTGTTTGATTGCTGCTTGCGTTTGTTGAGACAATTCGTCTGCTCACTTGTGCAGCCATTGGCACGCTCTGTCTTCTAGAAAAAAAAAAAAACCTGAAAAAACCCCCAAACCCTGCATGATTTTAATCTTGAATCTTAAACATAGAATGGAAAAAAAGCAAGAAAATCAAGCTGCTCTGTAGGTTCAGGACTAAAGAAATCGGGTGGCCTACACGTCTCCCACGTGGGTTACTTGATGCGGAACAAGGACTGAGCTCAGTTGGCCGCGTTGCCCGGGCTGGGTGCTGCTGAGGGCTCTCTCTGCCAGCCCGCTCCTTGTTTTCACTGGATTTGCCTTTGGGCTCTCTTTTGAAATTGTCCAGTGGGTGCAAAGTTACTGGGGTAGACTGATGTGCTTATACACACATCAGGATTGCATAAATCCTCTTCCCCTAGGAAACCAAATGAAAAAACTGCTTTCCTAACAATCTGCATAGGGCAAGCCCCAGGCCCGCTGGAGTCAGCCCTAAATGCAGATTTGGTTTCGCTGGGGTTCAGGTTTGGTCACAGAACTTTATACTTAGTTGGAGGGGCTCTGAGCTTTGGCACTGATAGATGGGTAAGGCATTTAATTCCGTGACACTGGCCAGCTCAAAGCTTAATTCATTTCTTATGTGAAATCAGTGCTTTGCCTTTTCTTAAGTCGACAGATACAGTATTCGAGATGGGCAGTCTGACCCTGAATTGTCCGCTGCTGCCTCACAACATGGACCACAGTGTATAGCAGAGGAGGGAGCCTCTAGGAGGAAGAGGGACCTGTGTTTAGATGTACTTGGTGGCTCTATTCAGGACAAGTTTTTCAGCTGTGTAATGCTAAATCTGAAACTTGCATACTGACATATATTGTGGCTTAGAAACTAAAGCTTGTGAAAGTGGGAGCAGGATTGTTTTAGACGCCTCAAGCAAAGGAAGATTGAGACATTTGGGTATCAGGGGTGGAGGTTGGAGAGGAGATGCAATGGAGGACCTCAGGCAGACCAGCAGCTTTGTGGAGGGCAGGCAGGGCTGCTCTGGGTACCTAGCTGTCACTAGAGGCTGGCACTAGGGGCAAGTAAACCATCAGCCACTGATGCTTTAGGCTTTTGTATATGGGTGTCTGAAGATTGTATTTGCAGCTCTCTTCCCTCCCTTTGCTCGTAGCCAGTTCAGGAGTAAAGGGAAGAACTTGCAGCATTAAAAAAAAAAAAAAAAAAAAGCACAAAGGCAACATTGTGATATATTCTTTTCATTAGCCCAGGAATTATAGCCCTCCTTTATTCATAGAAAAGGTTGGAACAAATAAAATTTACTATCTTTTGTTGTATTTGGAAGGGAAACGAGTCTTTTCTTGAAACAGAATTGGAGCGAGAATCAAGAGCTCTCCTCTCTATCTGAAATTCAAACAGCGAACAGTCTGAATTCAAGAGTATTAATCAAGGGCTGTTGATAAGTCACTTGGCTTTGCAGGCCATTTCCCTCTCTGAGACTCTGACTTCAATCTGCTTCTCTGCCTTAGAAACACCAGTGTGGGTCCTGGTCTGCCGTTCACTTCAGTGCAAGTGCCTTCCCCAGAGACTTCCTCATGCTGGGCTTGCAGGGACACTGCACGGCACTGATGAACACCCCTAACACTCACCAGCTTTGCACTGGGGCTTGCAGAAACACTCATAGAGTTGATTTTAATGAAAGCAGAACCTGTTCCTCCTGGAAGTAGCTGTTTACTGTCAACAGACTTGGCATCAGTAAAAACTTTGGCAATGCTTTACTCCTGTTACCAGTGCAAAAGCCCCCTTCTTGTGCTTGGCCTGCCTGTCCCAAATGGAGAGTAAGAGAGAATGGATGACACGTAGCTGAAGCATTAAGACACGGCCAACGTGTACTGTGGCAGAGGAAGCAAACCTTTCCCCCGAGCCGCTGTGCAGGGCAAGGGCTTCACCACCAGCTCCTTGGACTGAGGGTGCTGTGATGCAGGGCTGAGTCCTGCCCGTTCCTCTCACTTCTGCACAGCTGCACTCCTCTTGGAGACATCGTGTTGCATGAAGAGGATGAAGCCCTAAATACAAAACCATACCCGAAGTCAGAAATTAAAAGCATCGGTGTTTTTAACATGGGGATAGGATTTGGGAGGAAGGGTCCAGTTTTTGGAGCAGGGGAGAGACAGCGAGGGGAAAGCTGTGAATACCACTTGCAACAGGACAAAGGTGGTACCTGTGAGAGGGCTCAAAAGGCAGGTGGAAGGAGGCTGTCTCCTGCAGTGTCACTTCTAACACAACTCTCTGAAATCCTCGGGGGGTCCTGTGTAACAATCTATCACATCGTACTTATTGGCAAGTCCATCTGTGGTTTTTAGCTGACTGTTGACTTCCTGTCTCAATGTGGCTGTCTTTCTCAGGCTCTCTTTGTCTCCACCACATCTCCTGGGTCTCAGATACCCTTTAAGTCTTCTCCAGGTCAGACCTCATGTGTGCCTGGGGTGCTGGGTGCTCTCGGTGGTTTCCTGGAGCCTGCCAGCTCCGTTGTGGGTGCTTGTCACGGTGCTGCTGTGGACAACACACACCACTATAGTTTTGGCTTCCTCTCTGTCTTGGGTGCAAAAATAGAGCCATCATCTCATGTCTGGGAGCTTTGCTTGTGTTTCCATCATGGCCTTTTGCATTATGGCACTTTTGCCAGAGTCCTGTCCTTTGACTCAGCCTTGAGCACAGCTTTGGTCAGCATTTTGCCTTTCTCCTCTAGCCATTCCCTGAAAGCATCCCCGCTGTGGGGTATCCTGCTGTGGTGAGGCTGGGTACGTGCCTTTGACAAGTGTGGTCAGGTCTAAGATCTAGTCATGGATGCATGAAGAAACCCAGAGAGATCTGTATGTCCTAGAGCAGACAGGTAAACTTGAGATGCTGATGTCTGTAGGTTACCGATGAATCACACAGAAGGTGCGTTTGGCCAAGGCCACCTCTGCACTCTGGGGACTCGGAAACATCAAGGCAGCTTCACACAGAGCGAGTTACTGAGCACAGGGATTGTAGCAGCAGAGCAGCAAGGGCCACAGGAGATCCCCAGGGAAGAGGCTCCCTGGGAAGTGGATTAGTGGCTGCTCTAAGGAGGGATGCTTACCGTCGCCTGAGGTAGTAAATCACTTTGAAAACCAGTCTGATGTACGCACCAGCTACTTTAATGCAAGCTAACCACAGTTAAAGTGGTTCAACAACCCAATGTAGAGATGGCCTAAAGCAGTGCAATAAAATTCCCTTCTTTTCCAGGCCATTTGTGGTTGTGTTGGCAGGTAATATAATCCTGGAGTAGAAAAATTACTGTATTACCAACAGAAATTGGGAGGGGAAGTCAGTTAACAATATTGCTAGCATTTTTACTGCAGAATCAGCAATTACAGTACAATTCTCTGGTTCTGGAAAAATCAAAGCATGGACACATGGCCTCAGCCCCGGGTATATGCCATCCCTGAGAGCAAAGAATTTCCTCTTATTAGCATGTGAGACATTTTAGCATAATCCATTTTGCAAAGGGTTGTTTAGACCTAGGGAGCGAAGCCTGCATCCCTTGTTTCTCACTTTATACCTTATTTTTCAACATATTTCAGCACTAGCTATCTACAATTGGGAGAAATAGCTTCATATATTTCAGCACTGGGTATTTATAGCTTCATAAGACTTCTAAGTGGAACTTTAATAACTTATATAATTTTATGTTACAAGTTGCATGATGCCTTCTGCAGGATTGTATTTTTAATTGCTTACGCAGTTCCCAGACAGGTTGCTTGTCATTACAGCACCTCAATTAAATGATAGCTATTAATGATTGTATAATGAGAGGGAAAAAAGGCTTTTCTTAGCCTGGGGCAGAGAGGACTTAGGGATGCAAATGGTTCTTGTGTGGTAGCAGAAGGCTCTCTGTTTTGACAAGATGAAGCCAACACATTCTCCTCTAGCCCACCTTCAAACTGTAAGGGGGGTCTGTAGGTTTTGGTAACCTTCCAGGGTGTGCCCATAGATCCATCAGCAACTGGAGTAATACCACTGATCATTTAAACTACATTTTTGTTTCCTTAGAAGTGGGATTTTAAGCGGATCAAGGAAAAGGAGGAAGAGAGCGGAGGAGAACCACAGTCACCTGAACTAAGTGGTGTGTCCAAACTGCCTGTCATTCCCACAAAGTTCAAGTGTTGGTGAAATGAGGGCATGTTTTGTTTCGACTGTGCAGTAGGAAATTATGAGCCTTTCTGTATTTGTGACCAAGAACAACTGTTGCTTCAATCAGGAAAGACTGCTCTGAGCAAACCTGAGGAAATCATACCACTGTTTTTCCATTTAATTTTATATGAAAATGAAATTTAAAACTTTCACTATATCCTGCAAGAAATACCTCTAAACTTAAAAAAAACCCCCAAAAAAACCCCAACAAAACCTGAGCTGATGGCTGCCTGCCAGTTACAGCACTGCCATTGATCCATCACTAGAAGACCTTCTGTGATCACAAAGCTCATCTGCTGTTAACATTTCTAATGTGAGGTGTTTCATATTAACCGTTTTCCATAATAACAAAACAGTCATTCCAGGGATTTCCTAGGAGTCTGGGGAAAAATAACACTGATAATTACAGTGTTTGAGGTTAATTACTTGGGGCTTGCTTCCTTTTAAATGGTCTACATTTCGTACTCTCTAAGTACGTGCATAAATGGTGCAGCCTGTGAACTTAACAAGCTAAACTCCATCCTTCTGATTTATATTTTCAATTCACTCAGACTCATATTAAAAAAAAAAAAAAAAGTCTGCTAGGCTAGAAGAGAGCCAGAAGAGAATGACTGAAACAAATTAACAAGGAACCAAAAGCAAGAGGACAAAAATCCTGCCAAGTTCACAGAGCTGATGGGCAGAAAGGCTGGAGGAGCCCAAACTCCATATATGCTGTCCTTTAACCACTGCACTGGGCCTGACGTGCTGAGATATCCTGACATACTAACCACTGTAGCATCTGTAATACGGGAAAAGTCCTCTCCTGCTGGTGATCTCAGTTAGGTAAAGGGAGAGGCTGGTTAAGGCTACCTTTCGAGCTTTCCATCGGCAACTTGGGACAGCAGTGAACTTGTTTGGTTTGGGTTTATTTCAAACAAAGGAAGCTCCTAGTATGAATCCTGAGATAGGATTAGTCTGGTAGAAATCAGAGGCAGATGGTTGTGCTTCTGTGTAACAGCAATTACAGGTGTGGGAGAAACAAGGTAGAATGGAAAATAGAAGCCAAGTCGTGGATATGTTTCATGTTATACCCTGTGGGTCGTACACGGCTTGTATTACAGAATTAAGTGGGTGTGCGTAGGTTCATTCACGATTGTGGCCTTTATTCTAAAGCTTAGCTCTGGTGGAGTTTTCTTGTACATTTACGTGTTTGTTACAATCAAGTGGATGGGTGAGCACATCGGGCAGATTTAACAGATTTTTCTCCTGGAGTCCATCATCAGCAAGGCATTGAGCCTGACCCCTCAGGCCTCTCTTGCCTGTTTTTAAATTCCTCTCTGTACTTTCCCATTCAGACCATCTAGTCTTAGTCGTTCCTTGGGTTAGTAATTCTGCATGCTGCTCTGAGTCGTGCTGGTGAGGAATGAGATTATCCATCAGGAAGAAGCACAGGGCAGAACTGCAGAGGGAGGCAGCTTGCCACGTCAGACACTCAACCTGCAGATCCGCTGCGCTCCCCTGGCAGGCTGCAGCTTTCTGTTCTCATCAGATGTCCTCTGCAATAAAGATCATTGTCTGCAGGACAGGGACATCCCTGGCCTTTTAACAAGTCAGATTGACTTAGGCAGCCTGGCGTCTGAAATGCCACAGCCACGGGTACCAGCCAGATATATCCAGGTGCTCACCAGCTATGTTGACAGAGAGAGATGTGCACTTCAGTGATTTGGGTGCCCAGCCTGGCCCTCCAGCACTTCCCTTTTACCCAGGGGAAAGTTAAACTGGCTGAGCTGCAAAATCCTGGACCTGTCATGCTTACTTAAGAGCTTCACCCCAGGAGACCGTCTGTTGTTCCTAGCTAAATGATGTATGAATAACAGCGGGGTTTTACTGCCTTCTGTATTCACAGGACCTTAAGGTAGTGCACAGTTTTAAGGAAAGGTTATGACTTGCGGCCAATGAAATGATGTGATCGTGTTCTTTCTTTTATGTAGGTGATCAAATTTTAAAATAGGCCCATTCAGGGAAGTGACTACAGCAGCTAAATGCTTTCTTGCTTGACAAATGTGCGTGGCTTTGAAATGAGATCTCTGCATTTCAGTGGTAAAGGCTATTCGGTTTTAATTGTTGCTTCTGGCCAGCCAGCTAGTGGGAGAACTAAGTGGTTTTCCAGTCATCTCAGGGTGCGCTGGGTGAAGCTGAGGTGAAGACTTCTCCTTGATTTACTGGTAGCCATACGTGAACGGTTGCTATCGTGCATCCCGTTTGCTGATGAACTGCAAAAGAGCAGAACAAGCAATTTTCCAAGAGTTGTTGAGTTGAACCGGGACACAGACAAGGTGGGAACTCATCCCCCTGCAGACTCAGCATCTACAGATGGAA
The DNA here is from genome assembly GCA_025345505.1 of Todiramphus chloris collaris. NCBI lineage: Eukaryota > Metazoa > Chordata > Aves > Coraciiformes > Alcedinidae > Todiramphus > Todiramphus chloris. Next base: position 1,156,357 of record JANVCC010000026.1, on the reverse strand, counting down.
GTGAAATGGACCAGAAGCATTGAACCCACATGACCAGAATTTGACTCTGTTTCACAGCTGCAGGGCTGGGTATAGCTGTGGATGATCTGACTCTAGCTGCATTTACATAAGCTTACATTCATGGTTCATCCACCAAAATCAATAGACCTTAATATAATTTAAATTCAGATCACTGCCAGAGAGATCAGACTCAGGCCCTACTGTTCCTACGTACCTCCAGAGAGTCTGTCTGAGCCCATTTTTGCATGGACTTTCACCTCCCATAACCCCATTACACTCACTAGGACCACACAAATGTAATTCAGTGAAAAGCTGGCACTGGGTTTCCTGAGATTCAGTCTGTGAACTCGAGTTTCTGGGTGGATAGGCTCATATTCTAATTCCTTTTCTAAAAATTGCATGTAATTCATCATGAAAACAGAAGACCTCTCATTTCCCCACTGGTATTAATGATCCTATGACCCTTTTACACAGGAATATGAGTTTGCCTTGGTGTTACTACTTAAAAACTTTCCTTCCCTGGCGTGCTCATTGTACGCCTTTTAAAAAATAGCTAGACGTATTGGCACAACTGAAGAAGGCATGCTTTTGTTTTTGTTTGGTTTTTTAACTAAAATTACTAAACTTGTTGATTCTTCAGTGTTTGATACTCGGGAGATGAAAGCTAGATCCCCTAATGATGATCAAATATAATTGCCCTTCCATGGCCCTACAGCTACCAAAACAGTTCAGTGAAATATTTCTTTATCAGCCTTTTGTCACTGGAGTAACACATTTGTAATGACTGTAATCCACAAACAGGTGTTGCTTCGTAAGGCAGAAGCACTGCTCCATAGCTCTGCAAAACAAAACAGGCGTTCATTTCTACCAGCACTGTATGTATATATGGAAACAATTATTTACAGTGTCAAAACCAAACATCACTTTGCAGCTGATTACTCGTATATTACACTTTCCAGAGATGAAATAAGGGTACACCAGCATAACCTATTTTATTCTCTCTAATTTTCTGAGCTGGATGCAGAACGTACTTCAGACTGTGGGAAGCCCAATGGTTTTACCTTTGTCTAGTTTCACAACTGCACAACCTTTGTTGCTGCAGGTGCAAAGGCACCTGCCTATTTTCCTGCCAAAGAGTGCAGGGATTTGGGTTTTTTTCCCCTCTAACTCACCAGTGTGGCAGCAAAGCCCGTTGCACTACCTGTTGCCCTTCTTGGTGGGCACTGGGAGGAAACGCTCAGCTGAAGGATCCTCCTCCACCCCAAGGAAGGTAGGAGCTGCTGCTGCTGGCCCCTCAGGCCAGTGGTCAGCACACAGACCCACCACTGTCCCAGCATGGGAAGGTGTCCAGGCTGTCCACAAGAAAATCATCCGTTAGCAAGTGTGGTTAACCCAGGGGAGATGCAAATATGTAAAAAGGTGTTATGAGCCACAAAAACAGACTCAGAAGTTTGCTGAGAGTACAGACAACTGCATCCATCGATAAGAAGTGTGTGATTGAAGAGAATAGACAAGCAAATACAGCAGTCTATGTCACGGACAAAATAAGGCAGGACAGGGCTTCAGCAGATCCAACTGCATTTTCCTGCAGTGTGGGTCCAGACCACTTCACTGGTGCAAGGTGGTACCATCTGCTGGGACCTTCCAGCTCCTTAAGGACAAGGGAGCCTTCGCATCACTCGACATTTCTCCCATCACTTGCATGGGGCTGACTTCCTTGCTTGAGGTGACCAGATTTCACACTGGAGAAGCGCCCTGAGCCCCACCATTCTGGGAGACTGCTCTCTGTGGCTTTCCAGGGCACTGGCAGAAACCCGAGCACAGGCAAGGTTGTTCTGAGTGGCTCATAGACATGACATATCACGGGACCCTCGGGATTACATGTTTCGGCTGCATGAGAATAAGGGCACATTTTCCAGTTGCATATTTCATTCTTGGAATGCTTCCATCTTATTTGTAGCCCGACAAAATCAAAAGTTAGGAGGCAGAAAGGAATGCTGCAGTTTTGTTGTTTTGACTCTTTAAGCTGCGCAGTCTGTTGCTGTGGTCCTGGTTCAGTTACCTAGGAAACAGCTGTAGGATGGAATTTATTTATCCTGTCTGAATAAGAGTCTGTGAGATATACATGAGGCTTATCCTGCTTGTGTCTGTGGAAAATCAGTGAATGCTTTTATTCCTGGTAGGCTGATACCAGGTATCTCCAGCCACGTGAGGGCAATTACTGGCACTATTTAAATGGTTAACAAAAAGTCCTCTGTCATTTCCCAAAAGAGAAGGGTAAAAGAAGAACCGTTCAAATATATTATCGAGTGTTTATGATGTTGGGTCAGGGAGGGAAGCCACAGGAGACCACAGCTGTCCAAAGCAAGTGGGGACTGGACTCCAACTGGCCCCTTCCACGGAAGATAGCAGCGTGCATCTGGAGCGTGCTGCGAGCCAGGCGGAGGGCTGCCCACGGCTCACCAAAGCCAGAGGCGTGGGGAGGAACAGACACGGGTCAGACCTCCTCATTCAGATCACACCCCAGCAGCCAAGATAGTGAGTTTGTGACCTCAGTCAGCCCTGTCCCCAGGAGTCCCGGTAAAACGCGGGCTCTTGCAGGAGAGGATCAGTCAGGAGGCAACGTGGCTCGTACCCTGACTCTGTTAAGCTGTCACTGCCCAGCGCAGAGCTGTGACCTGCCCAGGGGCTGACAGACAGGCAGCCCCCCCAGCCTTCACCTTTGTCCGTGTGTCCTCAGCACCCCTTCCTTGCGCAGCATCATGCCATCTGAAGCGCCTGTTCTTCCAGACTAGAAGATGTGTTCTGATTCATTCCAGCTCCCAGGGGGAATCATCGCTTTGTTGGCCCCTCGCCCTCATATATTTCATTTATTTTTCTGACAAGAACACGATGTTTCCCCAGAGTGGCTATCAGTGTACCCTGTGAACTTGGGGAAGGGAGAGGAGATCACCAGCCTGTTCCTTATCCCCATCCTTCTTCCCAACCACGACAACCTCCCCATAGATGGTATCCACCCTTGGTGGACCAGCATCACATACCAGTACTGGCGGGCAGCGTGTGTCCAGCCAGACATGTGTCTGATGTAGTTTTCATGTTTTATACTCCAGGGAAAAGTTCAATGGCAGACAGATTACAGCCCAAGCTTCATATGGATTTTTTTAAAGGGTCCTTTGGGCTTTGTTGGTAGCCCAGGAAGGGCTCTTCCCGCTCCCAAGGGTGACTGTGCGCAGCAGAGATGCCCACGTGTGGGTTTGGAATGGTGCCGCTCAGGGAAGGTTTTTGCTTCTGTTTCCCATTGCGACTGCTGTGATTGGTACGAAGGCAGAGATTCTGCGTCTGCTTTCAGTAACCGCTGCAGCTCTGACTGTGCCGGACAGCAGCACTGTCTAGGTCAGGGCAGTGTCAGCCACGGTTGGGGCTCCCAGTCCCTCAGCTGCCCTGCCAGCCCAGGCAGCCCTGCTGCCACCGCAGCCCGGGGTCAGCGGCGGCTCTTGGCTGCATGGCGAGAGAAAACCTCCTGTTTCAGCAGGGTCCAGCTCCATGGCACGGGGATGTTTCGTGTGAACAGGAAGGTCTCAGAAGGTATTGAGCCTTTTTAATAGTAAATGAACCTCTGCTGACCGCCTACCGTAACCTCTTCTGCAGGGTGCACCAGGTGCACCCCTGTTCTGCGATCACACGCACCCACCAGCTCTGGTTTACACTGCTGACTTTCATCCTCCTTCCATAAGCTGCTGTGATGCTGCTACTGCAAAGTGCAACAGCAGCTGCTCTCTCTGCTCTGATTTATGCACCGTGTAGTGCTGATTTTAATAGGATTAAGCAAGAGGGAAGTAAAAGCAAAGCGTGGCCATTCATTGTACTTACTGTGAGTGTATCTTTATTGTAGTGTTTTGGTATTTCATCCAAAGATCATAAAGTGCTTTACAAAGGTGGTTAAATTATGAGCCGTGCTTTATGGGTGGTAAAGCCGGTTAAGAGAATTTCCCAGTGTCACACAGAGTCAAGAGCAGGAAGACATTCCACGTTTCTTTAACTCTACACTCCCTCCTTTAATTGGTATGTTATTTATCGTAATTAATATAGGCTTTTCTCAATACTCCATTAGCATAAAGCAATCCAAACCACTCTTGGAAATCGTTTTTAAAAGGCAGAGGAAACTGTTAAATTCATAGCGTGAGCATACAGGAAATTAAAGCATATAAGAGGTTTATGAATTTAACAGATGGCAATCTCTCAGCTCTTGGTGCAGATGATGCTGTGAGGTTTTTGGGTACTTATCTGAGAGGAGTTCAACACACTACTAGTGTGGAGTAGTCTTAAGAAAATCTTGCTTTTGCCTCTAGATGGCTCACCTGGAACTGCAAAAGTGTTATCCAAAAAGGAATTCCTCTGGTCTAGTCTCATGCTGTAGAGGCTTGCTTTTCCAGCAGCAATGGAGAGTCAATCATGTCCATGTATTTTATCTGCGTAAAAACATTCTGCCAAATTGTTTTGCCTTTTCTAAGAACAAGAATAACAGATGGATTAGGGACAGAGCAGATTTATGAGTAAAGTAACTTTCTCTTAGTCATGATCATGAGTCACATCCTACAGTATCTTGGGGGGAGCTGTCTCCCAGCTAGAATAAACACTTTCCAGGTGCAGACCTTGCTGTGGGGTAGGTGAAATGTTAGGCAGTGATCATGTTGTCCTCCGTCTATTGTATTTCTGCCCTGTAAATGAGAAATGGCATTTTTCACGGGGGAGTAGGATGCAGGCTACTGTATGTAGTCCCAAGGCTTCAAATTGTATAAAAATAATCGTGCATAATCTGTGTTTAAGCTGGAAGCAATTAAAAAAAAATATAACGGCACTCAGGGAAAAGGCTGAACAAGTTTTACTTCTCTTACTATGATACACGCTTCATACAGATTTGTAAAAGTCCATGGTGAAGTCTGTATTTCATATAAAGCCCATAATAATTCCCAAAGACATGAGAAAGGACAGCTGGTGGCCAAGGACACAGTAGAACCCACCCAGCTTCCACGAGCAGAACTGGCCAAGGGCTGTCTGTGAGCTGAAGCCACCACACCGGCTGCGCGCAGAGGGGACCGCAGTGCAGGGGTGTTCTGCCAGCCTGCAGACACCCTGACCTCTGTTCCGAGTCCTCGGGCCACACAAGACCAGATGGGCAGCGCAGAAATGAGCGGCCTGCTCTGGGGGCTCCCATGGACCTCACTGGAGCGTGAAGCAACTTCCCCGCTATTTTTTTATTGTAGGTACTGTGCATTTTGGGGGTTTTTCAAGGGTTGTTTCAGGGTGTGATAAAAACTAACAGGAAAACCACTTACATCACACCATTCTTCTGTCTGCAGTGGAGACTGTGTTTATTCTTCATCCGCCGAGCAGGAGCAGCCCCTTTTTCCCGGCGGTGCCCCGCACCGTCCCTGCTTGCGCATTCCACCTTTGTTCTGCGGGAGGGACTCCCCTTGACGTCGATATGTATTCCACACACCAGGCGAGTGCAGAGCTGGCTATCGACAGCCTCTGTGCTGCAGCCTGCAGAGAGGAATATTTCTCTAGATTGTCCCTTGCATTTTAATAGTCCTGCGAAAGTAGAAATCTCCCATTTTCTGAAATGGAGAGAGTAAAAAAAAAAAAAAAAAGAGTAAAAGAAGGGTGAGGCAGTGAAGTAAGGATTAAACTAATTGGATTATTTGTTTTTTTTTTTTTGTAATTTCACTATTCGGTCACAACAGCATCTGGGTGATACCTTAAATGTTAAGGATATAGCTTCAGACTGCGTAGATGAAACAGATTGACCAGATGCTTTAAGTGAAGAACTGGGATATATGAATATCATGACACACGCCCAGACTTATAGTGAAAGGAGAACAGGACTGAAATGTCTTGCAGAGTCTCTCCTGCTTCTTCGGTGCGTGATTTTTGGGGAGAATTTTGTCAATATATAGTCAAAACAGAAAATAAATAAATAAATAGAAAAAATTCAGAACCATTTTCCTCACTGAAACCTGGCTCCATCTCAGCCCAATTGCTTATTTCTTGTAAGCTATTAAAAAAAAAAATCATCTCCAAAATCAAATTTTAAAATAATGTCCTGAAGAGGTTGTGCCTGAATAGCTCTTGTGAACTTTGATAAATCTTCTGTCCTTAGAAACAGCCTGAGTTCCTCGGGGTGGTCCCATGGTGCGCATCTGTGTGCCTGTGCTCTATCTCCTGGTCACAAGTCTTTTCCTGTGTATGCAGAAATCTCACCTTTTTTCCTCTGATTCTGGACAGCCAAGCTCTTCTAACCCATAATTGTCACCTCTACCTCAGCAAAGGGACATTACACACATTTGCCCCCGGGCACACATTTCAATCCGCAGTCCACGATAGGAAAGATGATAGGTTTTTGTGCTGAGATGCTGAGAAACACCACCCAGAAGCGGTTCTACTGTTTTCTGTTTTGTTTCTTTTTCTCTTGTGGGAACTCCACTGAGATGTGACCTGCAGAGCCCACTTAATCTTTGTTGTCCTTTCTCCTTGCTCAGCTCTGTTAGTTACAGGGAGACTGAGGTAGGCTCCAACTAGAAGAGCGACAGTTTTAGGAGAGGCCATTTATTAGAAGAAATTCTACTTTTTCCCCGTTCCCCCAGCACACATCAAACCTGAAGTCAACTCAACCCTACTGCTCCTTGAAGAATTCGATACAGTTCAGCACAAGGAGCAAAATCAGCTCAAGAAAAGCCCAGAGCTACATTAACACAGGGACCAAAGAAGTGCTGTGGGGTTGTCATGTGGTAGGGAGGGTCCCTTTAGGTCAAGGGCCAGGGCAGCAGCTGAGCAGAGACATGACCACCCCACTGTCACTGCTGTGCCTTTTGTATCTACAGAAAACTTCAGTTTCTAGGGGGTTGCAGACACAAACATCCCCCTGACACCCAAACAAATAATCAGGAATAACTGACTCTGGAGCTGTTGATAGTAACGCCAGAGAATGGCCATTCATAGAAATATGCACTACATCACTCCTCCCGACTGCAGGGTGATTCATCACCATTTCCCTTCTCTCGCCTTTTATTCTGTCGAATATCTTTGCTCAGGGATCCCTTAAACACTTTCCACCTAATTTTAGATACGGTTTTGTGAATGCTAGATCTTTTTCAAATGCTAGATCTTGGAAAAAGCCTTTTTCAATAGGAGTATTCCCTATAAGTAGGTCACTGCAGTAAAGGGGTTAGACATGCAGCCTTTGCTGACAAGATACTTTGCTTTCTAAAGCACTTAATGCTGCTTCACTAAAAAAAAAAAAAAAAGGAAGGAAGGGGAAAAAAAAAAGAAACATACCCATTTGTTGACCTTTGTCTGGTGCTGGGTGAAGTGTCCTTCTGACCAGCTCGAGAGAGACATTAAACCAGTGATGTATAGGACTATATTTATACACTGAATAAATAGACTAAAAATATCCCTTCAAACAGGGTAAGCTGTAATTTTAAATTGTAGCACTCCTAAAGAGCTTTCCCTGGTATCAGCCACTCCCAGGCTCCAAGCAGCAGGGCACTGCCTTTTAATCAAATAACTGTGAAACCATTGCCGCAAAATTGCAACCAAAATGTTTGTGTAATGTTATGTAGCTACGGAAACAAGCCCGGGCTTCTAGAATTACCTTGTTAATGGGTTGATAGCAGTGGGCTCATCACAGGGCTTTGGCAGAGCTGCACGTGGGGCTGGGCGAGTTCTCCCCTCGGCCCAAAGACCGATAAGCCCCACAGAGGTTTAGTCACAAAGTGATAGCGGGACCTTGTTAACTTCCAATGGATAAGGACCGAGCAGATCCCTGCTTTGCCCCTAACAGCTGCATCTGGTAAATTAGAGGTTCTTGAATGCATGTAAGTGCCGCACGGTGCTGGAAATGGTATTTGCCTATGATTTTATTATATAATCTTTCTTTTCAGACCCGCTCCATTTCAGTCCTAGCTGCTTAGGGTGCAGGTAAAGATACAACCTTTTGGTTACTGTGTATTACACATCTCAGAGAGCAGGGTGCTGTGAAGTTACTAGGTTTAAAAAAAAAAAAAAAAAATTACATTGAAAATATCTATTTACAGAGGCTTAATTGTGTTCTTCCCTACTGAGCTCCATTTAGGCTTTGTCAGGAACCACTGATATCCAGGAGTGCTCAGGGATAAAGAGGTCCCTCCACCCTTTTCCTTCTCCTCCACACCCTCAAATTTTTGGTGACAGAACACCAAAACTATTTGTGCAGACTGCACTCTCTTGCCTTACAGTCTCCCTAAAACAGGACAGTTTAGGACAGAGTATTCCTTTGCTCCCTGAAAAAAAACCCCAAAAATATTAAATGAGATACTAATTTTTTGCTGGGGATAACGTGGGGTGTCATGTGTCTTAGGTGACACGCACTCTTTATGTACCAATAAGTACACTCTTATGTACCAATAAGCTCCTCAGTCTCCGAGAGAAGCACCAAGCATGGGTAACTGGCCACAGAGCAAACTATGAAACAAAGCAACCCTCAGGCTTATTTTCAGTCCTCCGTTTTCCTTGTTCTGTCTGTTGTTTGCCAAGGGTCTGGATGTAGCTGGTTGACCTCTCTTGACGACCAGCTCACCTTGTGAAGTCATCTCCTTCCAGCAGACAGAGGTAGTAACATGCAGAGTCTTTACCAGAGACAACTCTTCTGGTAGATGAGGTACCTGAGGGTCACCAGGCTCCACGCTCCCCTCCTGTCCTCAGGGGACTGCCTTTGTGTCATCCCTTCTGCTGTAGCCTTAAGCAAATGTCAGAGAAAAAAGTGCTTGGTTATACTTATTTCCTATCTCCAGAGAGTAAGGAGCAGCACAGAAACTTTCTCTCTTTCTCTCCCAGCCATGTGAATCCCAAACATCACAGACAGCCAGAGGAAATCAGGGCGTACCTGGGGAGCTACTGGAAAAGCAAGCTTCTGCAGCAGCTCTGCTGACAGGGAGGCAGGAGAAACCCTTTGCAGAGCCTCACAACGGGATCCAATAAGCTGTCTAATAGCTGCAGCCCAAACAATTGTGCTCTGAACTCACACTGCGGGTATCTGACAGGTACCACAGCACTTGTCATCTCTTTACACCTGCCAAAGCTCCCAAACCAGCCAGGTTTAAATCTCACTGCTCTCCTTGGTAAATCTCTTTTTCTCATTTCTGCCAGCAGCGAGAATCAAACACAGTTTATGTTTAGATCCGGAAGAAACTAACCGTTTGCTCTTAGGGGCCAGTCAGAGAAGCTGAAGATGCACGTTGCTCTGAACCCAGCCTGAGACCTCTCAGCACAGTGCTGATACCAAAATCCAGCAGCACTGATAAAGGCCCACCACCTGCAGCGTGCTTTCAGTCAGAACGTGCTCTAAGTACAAGTATTTGCCTCCTTTGCTGCAGATGTGGAAATCCAACAAGTGGCTCACGATCCAGAAACAGTGTGAGAAAAAGGCATTTTTTGTGATTGAAAGGACTTGTGTTTATGGCCATCACAAACTCGTATTGACCAGTCATAAATCTACAGCCTTTACAAAAATGTGTAAGCCTGCCAATTTCCTATGGAAAATATGAAGGCTTAGACATTAAGATGAAGCCTGTTTTGCAAAGCTGAAGTTAAGCATTAATGCCAAATCAAAGTGTTTAAAGTCTGAGTCAGGTTCCCAAAAAGCTCAAGGCTGGCTTAGAGTCCTTTCTTCTTCTTGTTTCTCTTAACATAAAGATTGCAGAGGTTGTTGTCTTTTGATTACGGAGTCTAAAATTCAGATTTGCAGGTTTTCTCTGCAGCCATAAGTACCAGAAGCTTACCTTTTTCACACGTATTAGCTGGGATTCTCATCATAAAGCCAGGATCTTTGACCTTAAAGGAAAAACAAGATATTGTCAGGTTTATGATAAAATCACATGAGCTGGCAGTGCTGCTCGAGCCTGTGTTTTCTCAGCTTTCCCAGGAACACAAATTACAGGGTGTTCCTAAGGCTTTCCTGGAAAGGAGCACGGTGCCAGGAGAATGCTGTGCCATTTAAAATGGCAATATTCAGACCAGTTGTTAATTGCAAAATTGGTCGTTAGTCTCAATAAATAAAATGCTTGAAGTCTGATTTTTTGGAAGATTTGAACCTCCACAATTACCGTGGCCTTCAGACAGGGGTTTGATTGCTGGTGCCTCTAAAAATCACACTCAGATCAACTGGTTTTTTTGTAATAAGGACATTAGCGTAGCTGTAATGAACCAGACCAACAGTCTCTCTAGCCCATTTTTTTTTCTGACAGCGGTCGATAAGCTTGCCAAGAGTGAGCGGGGCAGGCACGCTTTGGTGATGCTCTCCTCCAGCCTCCAGAAACAAACAGAGCAGGAACTTCCCAAGCCACAAGCATCACTGATGTGCAGATGGTACCTCCTAACGTAGTCACTCTGGGACATCTGATCACATTGTTCTCCTTTATCATTTTGTTCTAGAGGCCGGATTCATTTTATGCAGAGGTGAGAGAAATTTTTGTTTGCAATGAGCATTTGATTGCTTAGGACTAGGACCCAGGAAGGTCATGGATTTGCATGATAAAGATGCAAATGTGCAGCTTCTCTTGGCATTTGCTTACAATAGGCTTGTTGCTTCTTTTCCTAGGGTTGTTGAAAGTATGAGTTACCTAAGTTACTGGGCTCCCTTTACACCTGCCACACTGTGATTATCTCTGTTCAAAGATCTGCACAAAGAAAATCTTCCAAACGACTTCACACGTAGATACTTTTTGCTCTGGGCTTTAGGAAACATCCTGCAGCTCCTCTCTGAGACTGATCTATTTTTAGTATCACATGCTGTTTTCAGCAGGCACCACCACCACACTGTGCACCTAGTAAAATGTAATTACCTCGCCTGCGAATCCTGCGCAGGGTAGGAGTCAGGTGCTGTGAAGACACTGGCATTTCTTGTGCTGAACAGTACCCGAATTTTAAGTACGGAGAGAAAATGTCAGCAGAGAAGCTGTGTCTAGTGCCTCAGCTATCTACAGAGGCTACATGAGATTAGTCTGTGATCTTTCTTGACTTCACGTAGCCACGCTACCTCCTTTGAAGTGACGTGTTAATCTTGGTTATGATCTTAGCCTCAAATTATAGACCTGTTTGTCTTAAAATCTGGAGAACGCCCTGATGCAGTCACAGGCAAGCTGCTGATTGTTGATTCCACACTAATCCTATACCAGGCAGCAGCCCTGAGGGTCAGTACCAATGGTCCACACCCACAAGCCCTGGACTGCACTGCTGAACAGCTATAAGCTGAAGGTTGTTTCCTTAAACTGTTCCTCTCTCATCTGGGGTAAAATGTTCAGCCCAGCAGACATGGAATGAGGACACCTTCTTATTCTCTTGCGGGTGAGCCACAACACTGTGGGGTATTGTGAGGACTTGCAGCCATCCTGGAGTTCATGGTTTATTAAAGATTGCCAAAGAAAATGCCCAAAGTGCTGTTTGTTGGCCGTAAATTATGTCAAGTGCTTTTTACTAGCCCTGTAGTATTAATGTCCTATGTAACATTTTTATATAAATATTGTATTTATTGCTAGTGGCTTGAACAGAAGCAATGCATTCAAAAAACCTGGAGCTCTTACAAAGGTAGCTTTTATTTCAGGAATCTCTGTAATTGATGCATTTAAAGGGTTTGCTATAGATATATTTAAGTATGAGTTAGATGTCTGTAAATGGATAACAAAGAGGCAAAGTCTGCTACTAAAATTAGATCTTTAAATGCAGTGGCCAGAAAAAAACCCCTTTTTTACAGCATTTATTCCTCCTTGTCAGGCCTCTGTGAAAAAAAAAGACCTAAAATGCATGAGGAGTAATTCCCAGTTCTAGCAATTTCCCAGAAAAAGTATAAAACATCAGAAAAGTAATTACTTATTTATTAAAAACAGAATTGAATTTCCAGTTCCTACAATTTCCAAGAAAAGATAAGCTAGAAAATAGTATCGTTCTTGGAAAAAACCAACCAAACAAACAAAACTGATGTGTATTAACCAGTTTTTTTCTTTCAATATTGACGCCTGCCTTAGGCACAGATCCTCTAAACACTTACTGTGATTTTAACTTCAAGCATAAAACCAGTCACAAAATCTCTCTAATGGGATTACTCACATACTTACAGTTAGGAACACAGATATGTTTCCAGGCCCATGCATCTTCTGAATAAGATAATTCTGAGCCTTAAATCAAGACTGTATTTCCTCTTGTACAGCTGAGGCAATTAGTGCTGCACTGCTGCTCTGGGGAAACCTTCTGTAGGGTGATTTCCAACAGCACTCAAATTGTAGGTCTTATTTCGCTTGTTCCAAGGTCCTTCATGAATTCAAGCTCGACTACAGGAAGTTCCACCTCAACATGAGGAAGAACTTCTTGACTGTAAGAGTTGTAGAGCATTGGCACAGACCCCCAAGAGAAGTTGTTCATTCTCTGGAGACTTTCACGACTTGTCTGGATGCATTTCTGCGTGATCTGCTCTAGTTCTGTCCTGCTTTGGCAGAGGGGTTGGACTCGATGATCTTTGGAGGTCCCTTCCAACTCCGAACATTCTGTGATTCTGTGATGTTGCCATATGACATGGGTGTTGCACATGACTGTTGGTAAGTGAGTGGCGTGGCCATAAAAATTAGCTTTGCTCGTCTGTAGCGCTGTGCCACACAAAAAGCACATCCACCTCACTTGGGCAGAGGGAATTGGGAACTTAGATGTTGTCCAAAAGCAATTCTAAATACCAGTTTCCACTCGGCGCCCATCGGGCAGTTAGCAGTGTGAGAGCTGTAAATCAGCACAAAATGTTATTCCCAGTGAGGAATGCTTAGGGCATCCCTTGGGTATGACTGCTTTGAGGCTACTCACCAGTGAGTGTGAACACAAGGGAGAGTAGAAACAGATGGAATGAAAAAGGGCGGCTTTACTTCTCGCCTGAGAGCCAGCTCTCCAACTGGGAGATGCTCTATGCTGGGGTTCCAATCGAGAGACCCCCCAAGCTTAGGTTTAAGACCCACATGGTGTCACCTTGCATGATGGAGTTCTGAGCAGAACATTTCTCGGTCCCCAAATTTCTACAGGGTGTCTTCCAGCACAATTTCTTCTTTAGAAGGGCAAAACGTGGACACCTCTTAGAAGCTGATGTTGTCAAGTAAAAGCCAGTTGTAATTTTTTCTCATGGGAAGATATCACAGTATCGTCTGTTGGCTTACGTTGTATACTGTTAAAGGTTGGAAAGTTCCGGGGCAGTGGTGGTACTAAGAGGACCCCCATGTGATCTAAGGAACACTTTCATTTGTCAGTCACATCTTGCTTCAAGAAATCACCATCAAAGAAGGGAAAGCCGGAATTGCTTCCGCTCTTTAGTGGGAAGCACCGGCCTGTAAACTTGTACATGAAAGGCAGTAATGGAAGACTTTTCCCCAGGCTTTTTGTCTGTAGTTCTTCCTCCCAGTTGTGCAAGGCAGCTCCCTGCCCAGGCTCCCGCATCCCCTCAGCGAGGCTGTGCTCCCTCGCTCGCCGCGGGGACCTGTTGGCCAGGCGTGGGGAGAGTGACCTGGAGGGCTCTTCACTGAGATAAGGCTCCCTACCTATTTATTTCATTACCTTTTTCTTACTATGGCTGCCCTAAGCACATTAGAAAATCCGCTTTTCAGGAAAAAAACTCTACAGGGCTGGGAGAGTTTTCTTTATATTGGAGCTGGAATGGAAGAAATTTCCTAACTCTTCCCCATTTGAAGTATTCAAAGCTCTCCTTGGATGTTTTACTTTGGGTCATAGCAATACAAATGACAGGTCCTATTTTTCAGATCATTTGCTAAATATATAAACAAAATAGTTTGACTCAATAATTTTTTGCCATTTATCACATAACATTTGATTATTAATTACCTATAACTTGCTTTCTTTGAAAATAAATAAGTGGAATTGAGTTAATATTTGCTAATAACTACCACTGGGACAAAACTACGATTTTAGAATTTAGACAAGTGTTGCATATATTGCACATACTCGCTGGGACTCCACAGAAAGCATATAGAGCAGTATTTAATATTCTATGTTAGGGCTGGTCAGTGTGTTTAGGAAAGGACAGAGAACAACAAACTGGGTGGGTATTTCCCTATCCTCTCCAAGAAGGTTCCTATTTGAGCACTAAATCTCTTTCTTTTTGTATTTCTTCTAAATGATTCTCCGAATCAGAAGTTTCATTACTCTGATAAATGTCTTTTTCCACCTGAGGAAGGTTTTTCGTCTTCCAGCGGGTTTTTCATACGGCTGTTGGTTACTGAGACCTACACAATGACTTGATCAATACAAAGTACCCTCTAGGCAATGAGAGACCACAGGAAAGTGCAGCATCATTACACTGAATTACAGACAAGCACTTAAGGAGACAAATAAGTATTTTGTTCCTATAAAGCTTCCCTTTTTTGTAGCAATGATGATTGAAAATGTTTACAAGGAGTGCATGATACAGAGGTGGCAGAGGAAGAGGGCTGAGGAAAGTGCTATAGCTGAACGGCAGCAAACTTTTGCTTCCTGTTGGAAAATGGGTCGGGACCTGAAATCCAGATCTCTCCTTCTGGGGGGGCCAGAGAGCCCCTGGGACAGGTTGGCTCCTGTGAAAAGGTTAGGGCAAACTCGAACGAGAAATGGAATGTTGGTCACCAAGGAGAAGTGCCCAGCTCCCCAGGGACCTTACAGACCGATGAGTAATTTCTACTTTAAATACACAACTGTCTCCTTCTGCTTTCTCTGCTTCTAAAGAGCTCATAGTTAGCTGTTGCATATTAATAGTTGTGATGAGTTCTATTGAAGTAATTCAAAAAGTCATCAGCCCTTCTGTAAAAAAGTTGCTGGTCTGATTTCCAACATCCTCCTAACCAAGTTTTACTTTCCTCCTACTTAAGAAAAACCAAAAAAAAGATAAAACATGCAGTTCATCCAAAATTCCCATGACAGAGCACGCATTCTTCCTCATCTGTCTGTCTGCCAGGATTGTACATGAACACCTTCTTCATAAAACTGAGGAGCGATACTGAAATCCCTGCTGCGGTTGATGCAGTCTTTGGCTCCTCTCCCTTTGTGGGAGATTAGCCTTCTGCTCAGGCTGGGATCATACCTTTAATCTTTATAGTGTGCAGCTGCCGTAATTATTTAGAGCAACAAAATGCTAAGTTAACTTTCAAGATAATCTTGAACAAAGCACAAAGCTTTCCTGTGAACTAGAGCCTTCTGTCATATTTAAGGTTGTGTAGCTGAAGAAGAAATATGTCTTCCAAACCGAGAAAAGTCACCTAACAACAACAAATGTTTCCTTCCTGCCATCTTCCCCTCTCCAAAAACGTGTGGGCTAGGGCTTGTACGTGTGCTGAGCGCACACTTAACTCCTCCTGCAAAGAACTCCAATCCCTATTTGCACAAGGCTCAGGGATGTGTCCGTGTTGCTAACTGCATGGGAACTGCTGCTGTCCTGGTCGTGCAGAGCGAGCAAGTGCCCGTCGGCATTGCACGTCTGGGCCGCCTGCAGATTTCCACAGGCAGCCCCTTACTGGGAATTGAATGGCTGCGTGAGGGTTTGGGGCGAGTTTTTCCAAAACTGTTTAGCATTGGCTTAACTTTGCTTCAGTTGACAGAAATCCAGGAATTCGTTATTGACTTACAGGAGACCAAATTAGGCTTGTGATGAATGCTTTGGAAAACACTTTTCTTCATCATCACACACATTCAAATAGCGATCCAAAACCAACGAGTAGTCTGAAGTGTGTTGAAAGATGTGGCTGCGCACATGGGTCTGGACCCTCCTCTTCGCTTCTGCCAATTCAACTGCATTACAGTTAGACACAACGTTTTTCTTCTCATCCATCAGTGACCCTACTCCGCACTCTAGGTCCCCTTCAGGCTCCCTTCCCAGTGAAGGAGCAATCACGGGCATGAATTCTGGGCAAACCTACAAAAGCATGGATTCCTTAGGGGAGGAGAGGAGCTAACTGGGTTTTATCCCCTCATTAGCACTGGTGTAATACCTACTCCTGGGAAAACTCCTCTGCACATTTATTTACTCCCTGCCTAGAACTAGAGCTAGTCGGGGAGTGTGCAGGAGATTTCCCAGCTGCAGGAATCTTACTGCAGTTTGTAAAGAGCCACTGACAGAAAATCCTTCTGCTGCATGCATAGTTGCCTCTGCCCTGCACCTTGCAGGCCCCAGTCTAAATGAATTGGAAGCTCTGGTCATAGCCGAACACTTTCTTGCATACAGAACCATATACTTTAGAAGACACACACCTAAATTCTTTTTTGATTATAAGGAACTTGATAGAAACAACAGTAGTTGCTGTACTACCGGTAGTTAACCAACAGGGTGGAGAAGTGATCTGTGTTGGTCTCCCATGACCCATAAAAGCAACTGTTAAGATACAGCTCTTGCTGTGAAAATGTCTGGGTGCTCTCTGACTAAAGAATGCAGCGCAAGAAGGAGTGAAACGCACTTTGTGCTGAATACGAGCACAATTGTCATTGCCTATCAGACTCACAAGCTATGGCATCTGTCTTTTTTCAGCTTAATTTGTGAGTTGGCTTAACAATATGATCTGAAGGCTCTACGATGTATTAGAGCTGTCAGCATTGCTAAATATCAGAATTAGGATGAAATAACTTAGGTTCCTTAAATTATGAAGGCAGAGAGGCCCCAAGAGGGTTTTGTTATTAAAAAAATCCTCCTTTTTATCTGAACTTTGGTTTTCTATTCTGTTTCTGGCACTTTGAAATGGGTGAGGCATGGTGAGAAAGAGGACAGGACAGGTCCCATTCAAGCAGGCACTCTGCTGGTCAATGCAAACTGGAATTTGTGTCAAGGTCATGGGAAAGGTCAATGACCTAATTTGTGTTCCTGCTCTCAGCAGAGCCCTTCATGTGCTCCAGAAAGAGAGGAGAAGGCTCAGCTCTTACGGGCAATGTCATAGCCCTGTGTATGAAGTGCTCGGTGGCATCCCCCAAAGCGCTGTGCAGAAAGTCTCTCCTGTTCCGCATGGCAAGCCCTCAGCTCTCACTGCAGCCATTACCATCAATCCCTCACAGCCAGTACAACGTGCAGAAGGATTATGGTTCCATAAGGCAACTTGGTACCACAAAATGCCTGCTTAGAAACTTACCTTCTTAGTACATTATTCGTAGCTGGGTAGTTCTTCAGATTTAAGATCAGCTGCACACAGCGGCTCAAAAGAAGGCTCAGTACCGTCAGCCCCTCAGGATTAACCCTCGCTGCACTGACTTATTACACTCCCATGCCTGAATAGCATTAGAGTGAGGTAAAAAGTATGAAAGTGCCCAAATCCTCCAGTATTCAGATTGCAGGCAACATTGCAGCCCACTTTGAAGGATGGGGTTCTTGCTTTGCCAGCACATCCTCCCTCAGGGAGGAGTCTGGGTTTAGCACCATCCTGCTTCCATATATCTGCACAAGGACGGGAGATCACACCGAGTGTAAAATGCCCTTTTTGTGCTTTAGAGCAGATTCTGGCGACTTTTCAGCACTACTCGGCCAGACTGATTTTCCTTCCCAGTTCAGGACTGAACCTACCAGTAGGAAG
Source organism: Todiramphus chloris collaris (assembly GCA_025345505.1). NCBI lineage: Eukaryota > Metazoa > Chordata > Aves > Coraciiformes > Alcedinidae > Todiramphus > Todiramphus chloris. Next base: position 1,138,754 of record JANVCC010000026.1, on the reverse strand, counting down.
CCAGTGGGAGGCAGGAGACGCTGCTCCTCGGGAGGTTTGTGGGCACTGAGTGCCACACAAGGCAGGAGACGCCCACCCACACCAGTTCGGTAGGGGTGCCCATCTGGGGATGCCAGCTCCCCGCCTTGCCACATGCCACCTGTGACAAGCGTCACTGTGCCCGTGCCAGAGCCCTGCCCCGCTCACAGGGGCTGGCCTCTGCTCCTTGCCCTTGCTCAACAGTGGCACCTGATCTCGCTCCCGGGGAGACAGCTTTGGGAGCAGGAGTTGCCCCCCAGAAGCACAAAAGAGCTATTTTAAATATCCAATGAAACAAAAGCTAGCATCATTTTTTGTAGAGTGAGAAGAAATGTCTTAAGAGGTTTTGTTGTCTGCTAAGGCATTGGCCTGTCTCCCTCTAAGGCTTGGCTGGCATCAGACAGAGGCACCGTGGGTAAGGAGTTAATTGAGGTGGTTCATCTCAACCCCAATAGAAAGTAGATCCTCTTTTTTTTTTTTATCTTTGAATCTACATGAAATTTGTTCTTCTTATCCTGTTTGGTAAACCAGACTTAGCAAAGAAACCTGGTGAGGACTTGGCCAAAAAGCGCCACTTTTGGTTCAGTGGTGCAGCAAGCTTGGCGGTGCGTTTCTCTATGCTCAAACATTTCAAGATCTTTCATTTTCCCTTTTGGCTGGTGTTTCCTCCTCCAGGTAGATGTATCTTCACAGTTCTACCGTCCCGAGACCATCGCTCATACCATTGTACAGAAGTTTGTTTTCAAACTTCTTTAAACAAACTTGTACATAAGTGTTGTTTTTTTCAAGTGAGTCATTTCCATAGACGTCAGAAAGCTGACTGAGAAACCATTAGCATCAGGCACTTAAACCAACCTTTCTTTAGTGCACTCATTAAGCCTTCAGTTCTTTTAATTGTATATATTATGTTAGCATGTGAATGCGTGGCTCTGCCCTTCGTTTCTTCACAAACTTTTTGGTAACTCTGTAAGTGGTTTTATTTCCTATGTTTCCTTGGAAGGAAAACAATAAGCTGCAAAGAAGTGGTATGGAATAGAATAAAATGTCTCCTTACATCGAGGAATTGCAGTTTAGTTTTCCAAAGGCGCAGTTACCAGGGTGTTCCCCAAATGTGAGGTAGCGGTGAGCTGGATTGAGCTAAAGCCGTTTAAGGTGGCAGGTATCTGCTCTTGAAACATATGGCTGAAGGCAATGGAGCTCCTGAGGACCACTTCTACCACCAGTCCTGGAAGGCCTGGGAGTCAGTCTTGTGAGTGCCAGCACTGAAAGGAGGAGGGCTGGGTGTCTTCAGGACCTGCCCATGCTGGGTTGGGGAAGGAGACCCTTGGCAGGAATGACTCCGTAGCCCATAGAGTGCACCTCAGGCTGCACAGAGCTGGGGGTCAACACCTTCCACCACAGAGCGGGTCACAGACCCGGGAAAGCAGCGGGCAGGTCTTAGAAAGGTGCTGTCTTGACTTTGCTGTTCACCAGCCCCAATTTCACCGTTTCAGGGGCACGCTCTGCTCTAGTCTCAGCATCGCTCGCAGCACGCTTCTCCGGTCCGGTGCTTTGCCATCTTGGGGACTGGGTGTTTGTGTAGCTAGATGAAACAGCTCGCTCTGACACACCGCTGCCATTCCAACTGTGCCGCTCGATAGGTTTATGTGGTTACAACAGTCTCTGCTTCAGTGTTAAGGATAACATCTCTAGGCACAGCCATTACTCAGATTAACTCCTGCCTTCCCAACTATGGCAAACAACTATTAGTAGCATTAGTATTCTATTAGCAGACCTCGCGCAGAGAATGAAATTCGCTTAAATTAGAGCTGACTGAAAAAGGTATTACAGGCATTAAATATTAATAGAGCTTTCTTGTGAAAACATTGAGAGGACAGATCAGAATTGTCATTTAGCTTTCCCTTCTGTTTGTGGAATATCCGTGATCATAATTTTCTTCCATTCATTCCTCATTTAATGAATTGGTTATGAATATTTGAAAGTCAAGCTGTGCCGCTCTGCTGTTATTCATCAGAGAAGTCACACGGTACTTTCTACATATTCAAGCATTTATGAAGCAGATCCTCACATGTGCTGGTTGAAAATGTTGTTTCCACAAATCCACTGTGATGCAGCTTTGAAACTTCTGTTTTAAAAGCAGCTGAACACAAAGGACTTCTAAGAGTGACGGGAATTGAGCGTTTGGGGTGAATTCAGCAACACAGAACCTGCCAGATGCAAATGTCTACGTGCAGGACTGACCTGATGAAAGAGTAAGACAGTAATAGAAACGTGTACCTTCCAGAGGGGCTGCTTGTGTTTAAAAGCTGAATTATACTCTGGGGTTTGGTTTTTTTTGTTTTTTTTTTTTGCAAATCTAGGGAGAGATTTATCTCAACTAAATGGCCCATGCTGGTGGAAATGGATGTGGCTGAACCGGGCATGTCTCAGGTGTCGCACCCCTCGCAACCCAGAAGCAGAGTCGGTTCTGAAAAGTACTGCTTGATGCAGGTAACTTTATCAGCACCTGCTTCGCCTTTTCTTGTGTTACATTGGAGGTCTGAGGGAGTTTATTTATTTAACCAAGGTTTTCTTGTTCAGATGAAGCCATTTCTGTGTGCTCTCTAATTTAATTCTGCGTGGTGCTAAACGCTGCTTGTTGCACTTGTTCAGACTATTCTGGTTTCATTATCTAGAAGTATTGGAATGACTTGCAAAATTGGAAGCCATGGAAAAAATAGCATGCTGCTTTTTTTTTGCCGTTGAAAAATATCTGAACTTGCTATATATTCAAATTGAGCAGCGGGGCTTCTGACTTGGCTAAGCAGCTCCAAATTCAAGATATTTCAAAGTCTCGTAGAGCCTCTCATGAACTCTGGAAGGAGTAGCAAATAATATTTAATCAATGCTGAAAGAGATATAATGGGAAGTAAGCTCTACAGCATCTCAGAATATTATTGCATGAGGTTTTCAAGCGCTATTCTCTTCAGGAGCACTTGAAATATTCATGCATTTAGGCAATTGATAATTCTGGAGTGCCTCCCAAAATAATATTGGATTTTTCATTTAAGGCTTTTCAAAGCAGCACAGAGTACTCGCTCACAGAACATCCAACATCTGTACAGCAATTTAGGCTAACAACCCAAAACCGGAGGCACCGCTAGCCAATATTAAAAATGTAGATCTTAGCTGCTTTGCAAGGCATCTGATGAATTGTCGTGCAGCGCGCACCAAGATGCCAAGCGCTGATCTTTTTTTTTAGAACAGATGTAGCCTCGTGCTGTTGAATCTTCATATTCAAATAGACACATGAGAAACACGCAGCATTTAGCACATTCTTTCAGAGAAGTAACTCCAAGGGCGAGTTAAAATAACGGGCATTATTTCTCTGACTGTTAACAGAAATAAACGCGTGCTGCATATCTTTGTCTCTCGGCAGTGTGTCACATGCTGATAGGGTCTCCCTGCTTGTTTCCTTCGAAGAGTAGGCAGTAAATTGCTTTAATTTGCAGTGTGGGCAATCGCAGGGACCGTTCACCTGCCGATCAGGGATTCTCTGCTATACAAATGAGGCCCAAGGACACGCTGTCTGAACGGGATGGAGCAGGCAGGCGCTGCTTTTGAGCTCACAGTGCTTCTCCTTTTAACAAGCATTTCATTTTCTGTACAGCTCTGGAATCTGCAACTTGGCTTTAATAGTAACACAGAGCTGAAAACGTGACAAGGACTTTACAGCCATTAGCAAGAGGCATCCTGAATCCCAGAGGGCTGCCAGCTTCACTAGCTGATAGAGCAGCTTCGGGATAAGCATGGCAAGAGAGGCAGCCCTCCTGACAGCTACCCTGATCACCACCCTGCTTTGGTGAACTCTGCATTCGGCTTCACTCCTTGTATTGAAGTAGGGAAATTTTGCTGATGATCATTGCCACTTCCTTCGCTGGTTCAGAGAACCTTCTTCTAAAGGCCAGCCAGTACCAATGGATGGGCCAGCTGCTGAACTAGGTGATGATAGCTCCTCCCGAAATAACAATTTCATGAGCTATTCTTTGCAGAATCACAAAAATTACTAAAAGGCACCATCTTACAATTTTTTCCATTAAAAGAAAGTCTCTGGCTTTCAGCTTTAGACAGCCAAACTCTAACTCTTAATCTGATAAATTCCAGTCTCTATTTATTGCCTATCTAGGGGAGACGTTGGCTTTTACAGAATTTATCAACTATTCGCAAGTGTTAATGTTTGCAAAGCTGCTAGGCTGGGCTGTGCATCTGCACAGATATTTGGAGAGAGATAAAGGCAACTTAAAAAAAAAAAAAATTGCCTTATCACTCTGCGATGATATTATTGGATGTTTTATGGGTGGGTTCTCACTTGTCTAAGGTTATTCTGTTCCAAAGATCTTGCATGTTGTCCTTAAGATACTACTGTCCTTGGAACCAGAGAGACGACAGCAGATCATTGTTTTCCCAAATTAAACATATGGTTATTCCTGTAAACAGGAATGTTTCTCAGCTCCCTGTGCCCCTCTTTTTCTTTATATCCCTCATTTCTGAGGGCATTTCTTGTCACTTCAGGCCTGCTTAATATAATTGGCCAGAGAACAACAGTTCCATTCTATGATAACTTTGAAGGTCTCAAATTCTTTTTGTTCCACCCTGGAACACACGAAATATGGTTTTTGGAAAATATCACAAAACAGAACAGTTGCATTTGTCTATTTTAAACTGGGAAAAAAAAACCCACCACATTTTTTTGAGTCACTGTTTTTTCCTTTTCTCTCTCTGGTTGGAAGTGGTCTGCACCACGGGAATATTCACATTTAAAACTTGTTGAATCTGTACTTCTTTGGTGGCTTTGACAATGCAGACTAATCCATGGAAATATATTTAGTCAGAAATTTCTGGCCACTTTTGTTTTAGCACTGGAGAAGGTCTGGTTATGGGGAAGGATTTCTCATATTTGCTGATGCATCTGCCAAGTGTGTTCTCCCTCTCTCTGATTTACTGGTCAATTGGTACCGCAAAGTCATCGTGACAGAGATGATTATATCATCCTGCCACTTAAGGTACTCTTCAGGTAGAGCTCTTCCCTGGAAGTTAACTGGGGAGGTGGTAGCCTATGCGGTCGTCCTGGTGTGGGCCAGCGCAGGCCACTCCTCACCGGATTAGTAATGAGAAATGACATTGGAACTTTCTCAGAACTCATGCTATTTGGTGCTTTCTCTCCTGTTTGCTGCCTGAATGTGGGCTTTCCAGGCCATGTACTCTGTCGCCTCGCTTGTGCAGACTGCTGGCTCTGTGTGGGGTCTGTGTGCTCCCCGAGGGCATCTGAGTGCCGCTTGCTTTGCAATACCACCAGAGCTGGTGGAGCGGGTGTCCTCCTGCTGTCTCTGCCCCCATGTTTTCTTCTCCAAAAGCTGAGCGCAGCTCCCTCCTTCCTCTTCATCAGACAGCCCCCAACCCCCTTCAGCAGCACAAATGGCTTGTCAGGCCCTCAGACCTGAGGGACCTGTCCTGCTGCTGTCTGCCACCCCAACCCCAGCAGCAGTCCCAGGACTCAGGCTGTCAGGGGAGGCGAAGGGTCGATGTATCGGTGTAGTTGCGCTCCGTGGTAAGATCCAACCCTGCCTTTCCCTTTGCCAGAGCTTTCATTCTGACCTTTCCAGTGCTGGCACATCTTGCGGGCCCAAAGTAGCTCCCCGGACAGGTGGTTTAAATGCTCCTCACAACTCCTTTCTCCGTGCGTGGTTGCGAGGCTTTTGTTTGCGTGTTTGCTTAGAGCTAGCATTAGAAGAGGTTGGAAAGGCAGCTTCTCTAATAAATCTTTCTGAGTGTATTTACTACACACGGCAAATTTACCTGCATCTGTATAATGAGATGTGGGAGCTTCGTGGCACTTCCCTAGGACATGAAAGCTCTGGTGACACGTATAAATATATGTATACTCATAAAACTGCACTGAAGGTCATTGATCCCCTTCCACCAAAGATTTACATGGCAGCCTACTGTGTTCCTGTCCTGCTGGTTGTCATTCTTGCATAATTTCTACCAGTCGTCTGACTTCCGTGTCTTAGTCTTTATTGAAGAAGGGGTGGGAACTCAGCCTCTCTGACGTCAATGGTAAAACCCCCATTAAGTTCAACAAGAGAAGATTTTCTCAGCCCTTTTATGCACCTCTAAATGAGGGATTTGTACATGTGCCTTCATCAAAGCTGGCTTTCACATCCCTAAGGAGAGCAGTGCTGCAAAGCCGGCACAATGAGGGACGCTCCCCACTGTAAATTATAAAAGGGGACTAAAGGCGATGGCACAGAAGCTGCTGGAGAGAGGCGAAGCGTGAGGGCTGTTGTGCTGAGCTTTGAGGCACGTTCAAGGTTCAGCTCCAGGCCTTAACCACACAGCTTCCTCCCCTCTTGCATGAACAATGGTCACCGATGGCAGAAGCATCTCCTTGGGTCTGCACTAAGGTTGATGATTTTGGAGAACACAGTTAATGCAGCTCTGGTGGTTCCCTGGTAGATCCTAGATGGCAGAGTCTAAATTACCTAAAAAGTGCAACAGATAAAAATGTATTAAGCGTTTGCTGGGAGGAAAAAAAAAAAAGATGGCACTGAACTATTTGATGAGAGAGAAAAAAGAAGATAACATCTGTGATTGCTTCTCACAAGAACTGGCTTTGTGCTGTGGTGTATTCCAGGAAGGTATTTACCTTTGTTCCACTTTGGATTACACAGGGAGAAAAATAAGCAAATATTCAAGGACAGATGATGTCTTTGTGGCAGAACCCAGTCCTATAGAAATACATGTGACCAAGTTAAAAATGGTTATTCCTACTCTTTGTGTCACGGGAGTCTCTCTAATATCATTAGAAGAATCCAAAAGTGGGTGACAAATATGGTTTAATATATGGGATGTGTTATTGCTGCAGAGATGTATTTTGCTTAGATCCATTCTTTAACTAAGCGGACAAGCAATTGCCTTAGGGAAATGCTGTGAACAGCTACAGCTGCTCACTATGTCCACTGCTTCGTCCTCAGATATCCATGTGCAATTTAACTGCAAGGCCTTCCAACTTCGACAGAGCAGGAGCCATTACTTGGAGGCTCTGCCAAAGGGAACTCCAGAGACCTAAAATTTTGTAACCCTACTTTGAGGTCCTCAAGCTTTCACTACAGGAAATGGAATTTAGTTCTGAGGTGACTTTGTGTGGAAGGGCACAGGGCCTGGAGCTTGCACCAGACCTTGATTGAAGAGGTTTACTGCAGAGGAGACAACACAACTCAGGGCAGCAAGATGTCAAGGTTCTCCCTCACGCAGACAGGCCGACAACCATGAATTTTCCATTTATACCTTTAATATTCAGTAACAGAGAGCACTCATGATGTAATCTGAAATAGATCCTGCTGAGAGATTTTCCTAAGGCAGAGTCCATGCCCCCTGCACATGCTTTGTCAGCACAGCCAATATCTGCAGCAGTGCTGGTCGGACTCCAAAGGAACGACCTTTGCGGGAAGAGCTGGAGCGGCTGCGGGGGCCCAGGGCCTGTCTAATGGCCAGAGTCAGCAGCAGCTCAGGATTCGCTGCCTGGTCTGAGCACGGGCAGAACATCAGGTCTAAGGTGTCCTCCACTTAACCTCAGTCTGAGCCCCGTATCTTGCAGGGTCTGTAGCGGTTTCCTGAAGAGAATGGAGTCTGAAGGGCCAAATGGCTTTTTGCACCTTGAGATTTTTATGCCAGTCTTGACAGATAAAAGCTCACAGTGAAGAGCCTGCTAGCTGCGTGTCTTAAAAAGAGCTTCTGGAGCTTTTAATAGATGTCCTTGTTCCCCAGAACCATTAAAAACAGCTCTGCAGACTACAAAACAGATCTGCGTTGCCTAAAACAGGAGGAAGCCACCACAGGTACTTCAGCTGGCTGGGAGATGAATAACGTAGCTCACGGCAGCAGTCGGTGCTGTAAAGGTTTGCCCCAAACTTAACAGAATAGAAAATATAAGAAGAACATAAATAGAACTAAAATTTAGCTATCAGTAGTATGTGAGGATGGTTGCTCAACCAATTATGAAATGCCATAACTTCATAACCTCAGGAGTTGCTTCATAAAGACCTATTGGTGGGAAAATTCTGTTTTCAGAAATTAGTTTTGCTGAATATTTTTGTACAATGTGTGTTAAAAGCCAAAAACTCTGACAGGCTTCGCTGGGGTGAGGCAGAGTACCAAAATAACTGCAGGAAATAAATACTTGGAAGATGATGGGAAATATATTTGGGCCGATTTGTTTTTTATTTATACCAGTAAATTTAGGGGTTAACTCCAGTCAATGCTGGCATTAGAATTATAAAGACAGAAAACTAATGGGAGAGAAATTACTTGATTGAAGATTTTATGCCTGCTTTTCCTGATGCAGGAAGGTAAAAAGAAAACAAGTTTTCAGAAACAAAAATAGAAATATAAAATTATGTTATAAATAACAATCCAGAGAAGATCGGCCAGGAAAATGCTAGACTTAAATGAGCATTAAACCAGCACCAGCTTGTTCCTGGGGATCTCGTGCTATTTATTGCTTGGTTTGCTAATGAAAGGTGCCAGACTCACTCTTCTTACTGTACAACAACACACCAAGGGGTTCTGGAGAGAATACAGGATGATACAAGGATGTCTCAGAAGCACAGGCAAAGCCAAATAATGCCATCTGGTAGCCAGGTTTTAGTGAGTAAACGCAAAAGCTGGTGGAAGGTTATGACAAGCCCACCAAAGCTTAATAATGCAGAGACATTAATCCTTTCTCCCCTGCCTGATTACCCCAGCAGAAAGTCCACAACAGCCCATTCTCGGTAAATGATTCAATTTACCTTTTTTTTTTGTTTTGTTTCGGGTTGTTTTTTTTTTTAACCTGGCCATGCTTGGAGAGCATTTAGTGTTTTTAACATTGGCCAAATAACACACTACAAACATCTAGAAAAAAGAAAATTCTGTTACCTTGAACTCTTATCTTACCAAGGCATGCTTAGAATTCATTTTATGCAGACAAACTGTACTCTTAGGCAAAAAAAAATTAAAAAAGAACCCCAAACAAATGTGTCTTCTCTGAGAAGTTTCAACAGGTATAAATATGGCATAGTCATGTGTGGTTTTCCTCATGGTTCATCTGGTACATCTCACGCTTGTGTCTACAGGATTATCAGAAAATTTTGCCTAAGTCTTTGTGCTCCAGCACACACCTGAAGGCCCGTGGAAAGGCACTAGGACCTGCAGATCCCTGCTCCCAGGAGATGCTAACCAACTACTCTGTAGCCTCAAATCCTTTATCATGCCCTTTGTTGGGTCACTCCCATCACCCAAGGTTCTTCACGGCATCAAGATAAGGGCAAAGGCAGTTTGTGCAGATGTTCATCCTACTTTAAGGGCATCATCTTGTGCCTGACATAGGAGGGTCAGGGCAGGGTTCCCTTCCAAAGGAGCTGTGGAAGAACAGGCTCTGATGCAAACAGAACAGAATATTGGCTGTGACAGATCTATTAACTGGCTTGCTCCAAACCATCCAGGGCTGACCCTGAGCATATGGTACCTGTATTGCTACAGAGAGCCCACAGTATCTTTCCCCTCTGCTTTCGAGCCCGTCTTGCCCCCCATGCACTGGCCACGTGCCACTTGCCAAGCTGCCCCTCTGCTCTCAGCTGCCGTTTGGCTGGGAAGCGCTATCTCCAAGCTGCCTGGCGTGCACAGCCAGGGCAGGGACTAACCTGAGCTGAAAGGCAGGTGATCCTACCCAAGCCAGCTCATTCCCCAGGGGTGGAGGGGCACAGTGAGCCAGTCTGTGGTTTGGGAAGAATAAAAGCCTGTTTCAACTTGTGCTGAGAATGAAGTTAAAAAAAGACCATGCTGTGTGTTGAAAAGCTGTTCTGGTAATGAGCAGATAAGATGCAGTGTTTTTAGATGGCAACCTAAATGCATAGAGGTTGGCTTTGAAACTGGCTGTGGCCTGTGCCAGAGAGAGCTCTGCCAGGGGAGACACCTGCATGTTTCTCTCCATCAAAGGCTGCTAGACCACCTCCATCGATGGATGCTGGAGAAGGAGACAGAGCCCTCAAGGGAACAACTGCATTCTCAAGACTCAACCCCTTGGAGCATGAACTCGGTGTACGCAAGGAATGCATACTCTGCCCAAGGCACCATCCGCTGCTCTTTTTTTTTTTAAGGATCAAACTGTCCTAGTCCTGATGAACTCTTTGGTAGATGTGGAGGCATCAGTGATGGTGGACGGGCCGGGAGACCATGTAACAGGAAATGGGGAAACGGCTCATGAATTGTTCAGTGCACAGAGGTGGTGCCTACCTATGGCAAGCTTATCGCCCTCGCCTCTGCAGCTGGTAAAAGCCTAAACAAATAAATATAAATTGTCCACAGTACCCACAGAGCAATGAAAGCAGTCAATGGAATAGTGATATACATACTAGAATAGCCATACGTCCTTTAAATGTCCCCTCTGGCTTGCTGGATAGTGCCCTTATGAATGCTTGTAAGGACTGATCTCTGCTAACAGGGCTCACACTTGGCACCTTGGAAGGTTCATCAGACAATAAGACAGCGGGAAAAGGGAACTCTAGAATATGAAACTCTTAACAATATTGTACAAAACATGCCCTTTCAGCCAGCAGCAAACCGAGCTGATGTCCGCGGCCCCACGCTCATTAATGCAATCCTCTGGGCTCGGCGAGCACAGTCTCACTTTTTCAGCATCAGTCTGCCAAGCTCATTTAAAGCAACCAGGACCCTCACAACTTCTTGCAGGTTGTGGTTGTTGTTGGCTGAGAAGTCACTTGAAGTGAGAATGTCCTTGGTGTTTTCCTTTGTGGGGAAAATTTTACAGTGAAGCGCCCAAGCAAGGGCAGTTTTGGACCTTGCAACTTGGCTAGAACATCGTTCATCTTTAAGGTAGCTAGCCCAGGTGCCACTAAAAGGCCAAAGGAAGGTTGAGAAGGCAGTTTCGGTTGATCGCGTGGGGCAGTGAGCTGAAGGCTGACTAAAAGCTCAGATGTTGAAGGCTGAGTAGCATGAAGCAGGCGTTGGTTTGAAAAAGCCTAGGGCAAGTTTAAAGAGGTGGTACCATGGTGTTCGACTTGGAAATCATGCAACACTGAATAGAAACAGAATGGAAACCCCTCTCAGAAAACATACGTCATTCAGATATTTACAGTACTTTCACTGATAACCTGTAAATACAAATGAGCTTGCTCTGGAGTGTCTTGACACATTCAATAGGTGCTGACCTCGTTGTGTTGCAGGGGAACTGCTCAGAGAAGTGGAGAACAATGTTGAATGCAAATATTCTCATCATGTTAAAAATATGCTATTTACAACCAACCTGCTTTTGCATCACGGAAGAGCTGCTGGACACGCCACATCAACCTACAGAAAGCCTCTCATTTTCCTCTGGAATGGTGGAAGGACTCCTGCATGGGTAAGTTTCCTTGGCATGTATTTTTTTAATCCATCTAGCACAGTATACGTAAATCTGAGCAAAGCTCTGCACTGTAAACCCCGGCAGATCTGCAAAGATAAGTATGACTCTCACCCCCTTGGTCACCCTTTGAGCCTCCCCCCAGCTTGCCAATTCTGCACCTAGTTCCTCTGACTGTCTTAAATGAGCGTGACAGAGACTCCTGACACCATTGCCCAGTGTCCTGGCCACGTGTTTCTCTGAGATCACTGCCATGGAAATTGGCCAGTCGAGGCATCTCCAGCTCGGCAGAAACCCTGGAGCCCTCCAGGAAATATTTCAGTGAAGCTGAGGTGCCGGGTCGGAAAAGGCAGATAGGCTGGGAAGGGATGTATTTTTTGTTATTTTAAACACACGTACTTGTCTTGATTCATAATGGGAATTTGGGTGGGAAGTGCAGCTGGGAGGACAGAGGGAGAGGCTTATTTTTCTTATGAAAATATGTGCTAATTGTGGCTCAAAGCAGGGAGGGAGGGTGCGGCATTATCCAGTGGAGAAGCCACCTGCAGTGGAGGTGGGGAAGGAAGAGAAAAAGGGCGAAGGGACACTCCATTTTTCATATCCGACAATGGCAAATAGACCCGTTTCTCCTCTCATGATGGAACGTGGGCAGCCGCCGAGCAGAGAGGAACTCCCGGGCAGCGCTGCACTGGCAATAGCTCTTATGGCTCTGTTCTAGCTCCTTTTATTTAGCCTGGTCTGAACAATTGGGTCTGGGTGGAAGGAAATGTTTCAGTTGACCCAGAACTGACGTTTGTTTTCACTCGGCCTTCTCGAATGCGTAATCTTTCCCGTTAAGGCATTGGTTTGTGTTATGTTTGTGTTTGTTTAAAGCCAAAGAGTGGAAATGCAGAAAGGCATGGTTTATACATGCAAGAAATTGGAAAAGGTTCTCTTCTTTCTCAGCGATGAGAAATGCAGGAATGTCCACATCACTCTCCCATGTCATACAAGAAATCCCTTTGAACCTCATACTTTTTGAGAAAATGTTAACTCCCAGGCTCTGGGAGGTTCTGACTGGCAGGGCACCTGGCCAGGACTCTATATCAACCGCCTGACCACGTACTGGTATTGGTGATGATCAGGAGTCAGGTCCCAGGTCCCTCCACACCTTGGGTAAAGGTCCAAGTGCGCTTCTTCTCAGTGTCTATGTTAAGAGCTCCATCCAAACCAGAACAGCTTCGTCAGGAGAGACCCATAGCATGAAGTTAATTATTCTCAAACCATTTGGCAGAGATAATTCAGGCAGCAACTCAAAGAGTGTTATTTGAATTAATAGACTAGTTGCTGCTGGTTTGAGGTTTTTGGAGCCTTACTTTATTTTTATCGATACCCAGAACACAGATGTGGGTCACTAGAGGGAAATGCAGTGGGATTTGGTTTTGTTTTGTTCCTTTTAATTGTTGTGGGCAGCTAAAAAAGCAGGTCTCATCATTCCCATCGAGTGTCTTCTGCTTTCATCTTTGACAAGCCTTGCTGTGACCATAACTGCATTGTCTAGGTGTCCAATATCCCAGAAATCTACTCCTAAAACACTTCATCCTTTATGCAGCAAAGGGCAATATTTTATGCCTGGACGAATGAGTAAATGGCACATAAAGGAGCAGATAAAAAGTAAAATTGGGGTTGCTACTCTCTCAGTTCCAAGAACCAAAAAGGAGTTTTAGTGAGGGAAAAGAAAGAGGAAAGAAAAAAAAAGGTAGGGATATACTGATAAGCTCTGAGTCTGTGGCCAGGTTTTTCCTTCTCTGCCACTCAAACAAGTTCTCATTGTCTGGTACTTTATGTGAATTACCATTAACCGCAACTTGACTGCTCTCTTCTGCTTACCCGGTAAGCACACTTAACAGAGTCTGACAACACTCAGAGCTTGCCTATGTCTACTGGCATCATTTCACTATGAAAAACACTACATAAAGAATCCTCTCCAGCTCTTCTGACACCGTTTGCCATGAAAACACAGTGAGCAGATAGATACAGTTGGGATTAATACATGGTCTCACAGACAAAACATTTCGCTTTGGCACCGTGAAATGTTCTGCTAATTTTTTGCGCTTCACACCCAAAAGTTGGCCAGGAGGTGCTCTTGAGAAGAGCTTTAGAGTGAGCTTCACTGAGCTCTGCAGCGAAAAAAAGCCCCTACGGGACCACGTGTGAAGCAATATAGAGGGTGAGTCAATTAGAAAATCATCTGTGTCATGTGACAGAGGAAGCTCTGTGGCTGGTATATATACTACAGCTTTCCCATAAATAGAAGCGAGGAAATTGTTGCTCTAAAACTTGAATGCGTAGCTAATTTAAGCGTGATCTCACGGAGGGTTGTTGCGGAGTTCCTCTTTGTTATTAGTCAGTGATTAAGCACACGTAGCTTGTACATCTGAAACTCTTTGTCTATTCATTCCGCTTTGAGCCTTGTAGCAGCAGATGCCATTCCAATTCACAACAGAAGATTTCTGTCTATTTCGGGGATTTCCAGAGGCTTCCTCAGCCCTCATAATTTTGTTCATTAATTCCTTGACTGCTGCCATAAATCTTGTGTTTTGATAACTCGCTCATTAGCCCAGACGAGCACCACGCAACCCTTGGCAGAGCTCAGGACACATCTTCTACTCAGCAGATAGAATGCAACAAAAAAATCTGGCTTCTTCACTGGAAATCTAAGCCTAACACATCTGCACTTTGCTTTCCACTGCCCAGAACAAAAGGTTGATGCTTGGATTTCCTAGTCTTGGTTCTTTTCTTCAGTTAGTCTGCATTTTACCCTGATGTACTTTCACTTAATGACAGTTCTGTTTTCCAGTGAATAGGGAATCATTAATCATACATTGTATCTTCAAACAAAATCCACAGACACTTCCCTTATTCTGTAGAAACCCCTCCCTCCTCCTCCGAAGTCCCATATTGCACAAAGGGTTTCCCACTACTCAGAGACTAACCAGTGACTGGAAATCTGTCTCCCCACATGCCAGGGACTCAAGGAAATAAATAAGTAGCCTGCTACCAGCTGTTTAAGTTAAAAGTGATGTAACTGTTGAGATTTGTGCTTCCGTATGCACAAATGAGATAAGAGATGGTCAGGAAGGAATTTTTTTGTAAGAACCAGAACCAAGTTATCTGACGTACTTAAATAAGAATTTTTAGTCAAGAAAACACAAGTGCAAAAAATATTTTCCAGCATGAATTAACGTTAAAAGTTTGATCTTTGGTGTATAATCTGTAGCAGACATACAGAAAGTGGTAGGAATTTATGAGGTTATTTCTTTTTAAGTGGTAATGCATGTGGGATGAGGCTACGGTTAACTGGGGACACTAACAGCATCGGTAGAGGCCAGCTCTTTTAGAGTACTGAAAAACAAGCGCTAACCTATTTGTCTACCACTCTGCGATCCAAGTTTCAAGAGCAAAACTGCACAATCTTTTTCTGGAAACTTGACATTAAAGTTAACTTCTTTTTCTTTTCCTTTTTCTTTTTCTTTTTCTTTTTCTTTTCCTTTTTCTTTTTCTTTTCCTTTTTCTTAATCTATTGATAGAAAAAACAAATATGGGACTCCTGAAGTCCTTACATCCCTGAAAAGCCTTATAAAGCTCAAAGTCACTGTCCAGTTTAAAAGTGGCCCACAGGCCTTCACTGTCGAGCTGCAAGCGAGCAAACTACTTGCTTGCGACCGGTTATACACTACTGTCAGACTTCCCCTTCATCGTGACAAGGGACGCACTTCGAGTCGGACGCTTTTGTTCTGGTCCACAGCTTCATTACCTGTCCCACTGGTGTTAACGTATGTAGCTAAACTATCGCTAGAGCACCACAACGAGGCTTGGAACGAAAATGCGTAGCGGGTTAGTCCCCCAGAAGAAGCCCCGAGAGTGGCTTTTGAGGGTTTCCATACCAGGTATTGGTCGATGTCTGTGGATGCACATGGCAGTGATCCGCTTGGAAATCCAAGCCTTGAAAACAAAACTCCATCTCTTACCCTCTTCTTTTAGGTCAAGTGCAAGTACTACTGGAAGCATTGGGGACCAGCCTGTTTTCTCCACAGAAATCATATGACACCCCTACCACCACCACACTGTCTCCTTAGGACTTTTTCCATGTCTTAGGTTTTATGATTGACAAAAGAATGACAGCAGCATCCCTTCTAATTTCTTAAAGGAATGCAGCTACCACTACCCAGAAGGACAGATGGACAGACAGCCAGGGCTGAGAGGAGCCGGGAAGGGAGCGTGCTTGTGTGGCTCGGCAAAACGAGCAGTGTGAAGGCTTCCTGAAAACATCCAACTCAAGTATAATTACTAAAACAGTTTTGAAAGGAGGGAGTTAAATTACAGCATGTGGCTTGTGATCATTCTCCTAGTTTAAATTACTCCGGTATAAATGAAATTAAAGAGGACCTGGACTCTGCTAATTAACTGCCCTACCCACAGGTGATCACAATACGTGCCACATAAGATCCCTGCAAAAGCAAAACGTATATGCCTCGAAATGACAAGTGTGCATATTAAAACCATTTTTGCAGTTTACAAGGGTAGCAAAGCCCTTTGATAGCTAACCGGGAAAATTATAGTAGGGGGTGGAGGGGGGTGTGCGTGGAGGAAATTCTGCATACGTTTATCCTTAATGATTTAGACAACATTTCCCTCAAATTAGTTCGTTTTAAAAGAGAACAAAGGGTTTGTCCTGCTGGGTAGCTTTTCATCGGGGATGCCCTGCCTGCCTCGTTTCAGATCTGCAACATTATGTGGTTTCAATTAGTGGCGGCACTTGCAAAACTAGTAACACAGACATCTTGGTGTGAAATCTGACTCTGAGGCGGTGAAGGATACTTAAGATCTGCTTGGGGATGGGTGGAAAAATACAGTATATTTGAAGCAGTGTTGAGCATTTGTCATAACGGTGTCACTTCTTGAAACCTCGCTGTATCTTTATAGGCTTGGCTTTTTGTTTCTTCTTTGCCTCCCTGTTTAGAATTTGCTTTCCATGTGCTTAGCATCCCTATTTCCCATCTCTTTTGTCACCTGGCTACTTACTAGGCCCTCGGTTAAGTTTTTCTTCAGGCTTTTAGGGCAGTCAGGTGTCCTGGCTAAACACTCTCAAGATGCTATAGTACTTACAATGGGTAACCCAACAGTCCTGCGTTGGCAGGGACTGTCTGCTTTAATGGTCTGACCGTCCCCTTAATGCTGAGAAGAGATTACTAAAATATTCTTTTAAGGCAAATGAGAATTCCTTCAACTTTGCAGTCAGCAAAGCTGACTTCTGTTGCTTTTCCATGTCAACATTGACGCTTCTCGTAATGCATTCACCGGCAGATAAAAAAGCCTGCACACGATTCAACAAAGTTTCCTGGTCCTCCTTATCCTGGGTATCTCAATAGGGAGGTGACATTTTGATGAGCAAAATAACAAATGCCACCTCTGCATGACAGACATACAGAATATCCCAAATGCCTACCCAAAGAGGCATGTTTAATATGGGAATGAAAGGACAACCACTTGACAGGATTTGAACGTGTAGAAGTGCAATATTTTTAGCAGTCAAGTCAATAATTTGTCTCGCCGTCACCCCCAGTGTGGTGCTAAAGCAGCCTTTACCAACACTGTCCTACAGGCTGCTCTATGGTGGAGATTGTTGACAGACCCAGCGTAGCTGAAAGGAGACCACAGCACGGGTACCGAGACTGAAGTTGCCAGAGTTGCATTCCTAACCTCCCCTGAAGGACTTAGGCCTGACTTGGTGGTGCTGAAGGTAGGAGATCAATAAGGATGGTAAAGATTGTCTCCGTGTATTTGTTTTGCTAAGTTAATGCTGGTAATAGACCTTCTTGAAATTCTTGCTTTAAAATCACCACCTATTTGGCAGTGTTTTCTTACGATACTTCTGGTTGCTCTCAAGCTGAAATGACATTTGGGGGCTGCAAAGGCAAACAGAATGAACACCTGGAAAATGCTGCTGGCGTCACCACCCGCAGCACTCGTCTGCCGTGTGTCCATGTTACCTGGTCTCTCAACAGCGCCTGTTCCTCTTGGTACCTACCTCAGCCCGGCTGGCGCGCCTGGAACCAGCAACCCCGAGTGAGGAGCGGAGGAGGGAGCACGAGTGTGGGAAGTGGGCAGATTTTTCCCCTTCCTGGTCCACATAAGAGCATCAAGAACACAAAAGAGTGGTTAGGCTGCTGCGATCAAACCGACGCGCAGCAGCGTTGGACCGATTTAGAGCTGGAGTACCAAATCCACCCCGCGCTTCTGCGACATCCCTGCAACGGGAGCGTCTTATTTTGGTAGCAGGCTGCCTTTTTACGTGACGGGTAATCTGCAGTGACCCCCGGCCATACAAAGCAGCCTTTTCCCAGTTCCGTTCAGGCTGCTTAACAGCTTTACTGCAATTTTAGAAGTAAAGATGATAGCATCCCACTGACTTAAGAGAGTGGTTTAATGCGCCATGCCGTTTGCCACCGTCCTGACGGGCCTTTTTGTGCGTGTGTGATTAATACACGTATTAATGCTAATAAAACACTTAGGGAGTTTCCCAGATGTAGGCATGGCCCCTTAATCCTTCCCTGTTCTGCCGGGGATAATCATTTTTACAACATGAGATCACTTGCACCGGTGAAGTGCATTTTAACACCTTATGCCATTATCTATAGGAACTGATGATCCTAATAGAATCCCAGCAGTGCATTTAAACTTTATTTCCTAAGTTAATCAAGCTAAAAGACAGTTAACCAAGTTTCCCAAAGGGGACCTTTGTTACATTCAAAAAAAAATAAGAAAAAGAAGATGCTGCTGGAATTGTTTTATCACCGGGAATTTTGCTCACTGAGAAAAGCAAAGCAGCAATGCTGTAAAAAGAAAGGGTGTTTTTGTCCCGTAGCGGACAGCACGGCACACAAAAAAATAAAAAGAGAGAGAGAAATATTTTCTGAACAAAGAAGTCAGTCCAGTCCCCCTCTCTTTTTTGATCTTTAATCCCTTCTCTCCCAAGTAGAATGGCAAAGGAGCCCTTCTCTCTTGCTAATAAATAGCTAGCAAAGGCAGGCATTCAACGCTCGGGCCCTTTGATCAGCGCAAAGCTGTCAGCTCCCGCCGCTTTTTTTTCTACCGGCCCTTGTTCCTGGTTAAAAGTGGAAGTAATAGCCCCTGAAAGAAAGACCCTAGGTGTCCTGCAAACCATCAATCCTATTTTTCCCCTTGTTGTTTTTCAGTGGCCCACCCTCCTGGCCTGAGCAACCTCCTTGCTAACACCACTCTTCCTCTTTCCACCCTTTTTCCAGAATACCAGCTTCATTTAATACGCAGTTCAGTGTGCCAGTCTGACCTACTGGGACCTCGCTGTCTGAGACTCTACCACTCTGCAGACAGGGGAATCCTGCCTTCCAGCAATAAACAATGTTTACTTCCATACATTTATCTTCCGGTACAGGAATTAAAAAATACTTCACAGACACGGCAAAGGGAGTTTTGGAAATTAGCTTTTAATAACCAAACACTCAGCTTTAACTTTGAGAAAAGCGCAAGCCAAACGACGAATGAAAAAATGACAGGTTGCACCAGACCGAGTGTCTGAGATCCCATTTTGCTCCAATCTTCAGGCTGCCCCATTTCGGTCGACATTGTTGCGTCGCGGCTGTCGGCAGTTTGTGAATATCACTGCGTACAGAGGGGTCACCCCGCGCGTTCGCAAGTGGGCTCCCTGGTTACTGGTCCCGTTATCTGCTGTCCCCGTTCCCGTGCCTCGCGGTTTCGGGACTTGATGCGCGGTTGGCAAATATTATGCAATGGGAATAACTCACAAAGGCAAACAATTACAATCAAGCATAGAACGTGAGACGGGCTGGTAAGGGGAGACCAGGGCAGGTGCTTTGGTGTCGGCGTGTGTGCGTACAAAGGGTCGGAGGGGAAGGAGTGGGGCGGGGGGGGCGGGGAGAGAAAGGGGAACGACTGTATGAAAGATTGTTATTCCTTGACAATGTCATATCCTCGGTGACATGTAACGATGTTTAAATACTTCTGCCGTCTCCCCCCAGTGCTGCCTGCGCTGGGTGCGTTCTGCGTGCCCACAGAGAGCTGTTTTTTCAGAAACGGGGATGGAGTGAATGCCGCTCGTTGTTCTGGCTGCAAAATGTCAAACTGCAGTGGAAAGAAATACAGCATTGCAGTGGTGGTGCACTGAGGCCCCCGGTAGGAAAGCAGGAGCTATTAAGTGGAAAATTCCTGCAGAGGACGTGTTTCCATTTCTAATGCGAAGAAAGAGGGTGTTGTTTGAGGCTGGCAGTCTGTGGAAAATACAGAAAACACAGGGAAGATGAGAAAATGACCTCATTGAACTCTGAGAACTTAAGCAAACAAGCAGCTTGGCCAACATACCACGTTCTTGCAGCTCTTCTGCCCAAACTACAAATTGACCTATAAGTTATATAATTGCCCCCACGCCCCCCCATCCCAGCCCCGTGTAAATGTGGGGGGGGACAAAGGGGGTTCACTACAGGGTGGGGGGATAAGCAGGAAAGCCTCCTGTGTTAGGAAGGGCCATAGGGGGGTAAGGTGCGTGTCCCCCCACCACCACCACCTTCCCACCCCGAATGGAGTACTCGCATGAGGCTCAGGTTTAATTGTGCTCTGAATACCAGCAGAATGATGGCACTATGTTGTTTATTATAGTATGAACTATTTCAGTACAGCGTAAATTTTCCATTTCAAAGGATCCTGGATGCCTGCAGGGAAGGGACTAGGTTCTGTGAGCAGAGGGTGGCCTCTGTAAAGGTTTGGGGGGGTGTGGGTTTCATTTCAGGGATGGTTAAAACGGTGTTCTTTGAACCTGGCTGGGAGGGCTCTGGGGAGCATGTTTAGGGTCTGCGCTTCCCCCTGCAGAGGCCCCTGTAGTGTTGACTCGGACTGCTCGAGTTACCAGTTTATATCAACTGAAGAAAGCCTCACAGGGGCTCACCAAAGGCCACGGGGGCTGCTGGGGTGGTTGCCCTGCAGCCCAGCACCGACGGCAGCGGTACACCAATGTCCCCAGCGTCCCCAGCACCCACTGGTGCCAAAGGGCCTGGCTCCTTGCATGAATGCTCGCCTCTGTGTATTTCCAATAGCTAATTAATCGAACACAACAGAAAGGAAGCTGTTAATTGGAGGAACGGCGGGTAAACCATAATTCGTAGTTTACAATAATATTACTTACACATGAGAAAAGGGCTGTTCTGTACACGCGCCGTGGGAACATGGTCTCCGCTACCTTGCGATTCCAGCGTGCACCTTTAAAGGACAGGGCTTTATTTTCTCCCTTATTTACACCATTAAAACCCTTTTGTCTCCCAGTTGCAGGTGATTTCACATGCAACCAAAACCCACTCTACCAGCCAGCATTTTGCCTATGAGGGGCTTGTTTAGAAAGGCGTGAAAGTTTTTTGCAGCTTTGGGGAGAGCATGATGCTTCCAGGAGAAGTGTTAACTATAAGCAGCTAAAGCATTTGATCTCGAAGGTGCATATTTAAACTGCGTGCATAGGAATGGGCAGGGTTCAAGTACGAGCTGTAAAGACGAAGCAGCTGACACAAGTCACAAACTGCAGGTGTGCGTTCAAATGCTATATAAGCTTCTATTTAGACCCAGCAGTTTGCTCCATTCTGTCATTTGATTGGGGACCAGTAGCCATGAAGGCACTGAGGTATGATTCAGAAAACCCCAGCAGCTGTAAAGAGCTGACCGGATTCAGTGCTCAGCGTCCCTCACCAAAGCATTTTAGAACGAGATAAAGCGGATTAAAGGTAGGTGCCAAGGAGAAAGCGAAACCATTCCAGACTCGACCCAACAATGCAACGCTTGATTCTTGCAGGGTTTGAAAAAAGTGATCGCGTTACCCCTTTTTTTTCCCCTTTCCACTTTGTCATCTCCCTGAATATTTGGAACACAAGGCGAAAGCTGACAGCCGCGCTTGCTGCAAAAAATGTCAGAGTTGCATACTGCAAAAAATCTGTATGTACAAGACTTCTGTCATTATTTTTACAGGCGTGCTTCAAGGCGTTTGGCCAAAAATCAAAAGAGGTGGGTGAAGATTTGGGCACGTGGCTAAGTGACGCTGAAATTCTCCCACAGCTGTTGAGTATTGCTTTTCAAGGCTCCAGTTGCCACTTATTCCAGGTATGGAAGAGACGGTGTTGTAATAATATGAAGAGGAAATAAATCTGATCTCTGTAGCTCAGATCTGAAAACCAGTTTGCCCAGAACCCAGCGCTACTTCAGCGTTATCCTAAATGCAGCACGACGGCCAGGAGACACTCCGGAGCTCCGCAGGGTCATGTTATTCCCTTTCTGGGAATGTTTAACCAGGGCAAACGATATAGTGCAGCATTTCTGCAAGATGCCATGGATTCCGTTTCTCTTTTCCTTGTGCCGTGTAACTAAGGGGCACCGTAAGGGGCGCGTAACTTACGGACAAGAACGCATTTCTCCTCCATGCTCGGACACGGAATAAAAAGCTCCCCAAAAACTCACGAGAAAAACAAACTTTGTGAATGACAGAAAGAAGCGCTGCCAAAACAAAAGTTTCCTGCACCCAGTAGAAGGAAAAAAGGCAGATTTTTGCTTTACCTTATCTTGAGGCAGCAAATAGCACGAAAATGAAAGACGTGAGGAGTGGCCCACATATCTGTCATTAGGTCCCTGGAGTTTAGTACCCGGTGCAGGATTAACTCTTCTGAGGAGTGCGGCGCATTGGTTATGCTTTCCCCCTGCTTTCCATACCCTCTTCATCTTTTACGTAGCGGACTGAGCTCATATCAGAGCTTCTGTTTTGAGATCAGAGACTTGTAAGGGACTGTATTAAACACAAACTTAGATAAATCCGGGTGATGAAGGACAAACCTGAGCCACAGAGATCGTGGGCACTGATAGGAGGGGTACAAGTACGAAACTGAAAGCATTCCCCTGAATGCAGTTCCTTCCACATACCAGCAGAAATACAGAAACCGGGCAAAGCATGGGGCAGTTTACGCTCGGAAGAAGGTTTGACTCAACCCGGGGCTGAGTATCGCTCAGCTAGCTTTGAGTCAACCGGGTGCTGCCAGTGGCTCCTGAAAAGAAGCGTGGTGGTAGAATGAGGCCAGCGCTTGAGAGCAATGGCATGTCAGAAGGCAATGGGAGAGTTGGACCTTGTTGTTACTCCTAGCTTCCTGAAAGATCTCAGCCGCAGTCGGCCTCTACAGATATATACATATAGAGATAGATATGTATAGCAGTTGATCTGCAATGACAAGCGCCAGAGCAGACTTTCTGCAGCCTGGTCCATTCTCAGTGCATGGGCCTCGCCATTAAAATGGAAGAGAAGCTAAAATTTGCCTCCTCTGTTGAAACGATCTGTTTCAATAGAGAGCTTCCTCCGGTTTTACGCCAGTGAAGCTAAGGTCGTTCGCACGCAAGGCAAGGCAACGCGGGTACTAAACATCTGAGTCAAGATCGGTCGACCTCGTGATTTCTCTTACCTCAGTCTTAAGAGGAGCTCCTTGGAGCTCATTAATTTCTGTCACATGTATTAATAAAAGAAGTCCGTGGAGTTCAGGGAGGAGCAATGGGGGAGGCTATTAATATACTCCCTTGGCTGCTTTTGGTTGCAATTCACGTGAGCACGATGCTCAACTCACTCGCTCCACCCGCACAGTGGGAATGTTACCTATTGTCACTGACGAGTATTTAGTCAGATTCAGCCCCGCAAGCCCCCCGCTGCATAGAAGCTAATCGCGAGGATTAGGGCACACCAAGACGCTCAAGCTCCACTCCTGTGGGCTTGGGGAGAAGCAATGCATTTAAACATTCCAGCTACGGTTCCCGTGGTAACGTACATAACAACAACTCAGTAAAACTAGAGGTTTCTGTTTTCTTAACCCTTCGGGACATGGACTGAATGAGTACTTCCTCAAGGAAATGGTTCAGTCCACCAGCTGTAGTCACTCTTCAGTCCAGTGGGCCTTTTCTCCTTACAAAAGCAACAGCATCTGAATTCCATGTCAAACTGATCTCCTCCCTTGGCATTAAAAGTTTTCATTCAAACACACACACACACACACATATATATATATACACACCATGAGCAAACCCTCCATAGAAGGCCACATGAAAAAAACAGACAGCAAAAGCCAATCCCAAAACATCAATGTTTCATATCATTATATAGTTCCTGTGGATCAGAGGACAAAGAAGAATACACGAGAAATTCAATAAAGCACAAAAGTACTCTTCAGAAACAAAACAATATTAGCATTTGTGTAGATCAGAGAACATAATATTGTTCCTGTCAGCTCTATCGGTAATAATGTCTGTATCAACTTTATAAGGATTCCTCTGGGAATTGAAAATACTTCATAAATATTAAATAAAACTATGAAATAATAAGATTTACACCATCTTTGTGAAATATGTGAGATCTGCCCCGAGTTCACTCCGACGCCCAATGCGCTGGAGTTCCTTCCGACGTGAAGCACCTCCCTCCGCTCTTCAGCAGCGGCCATTCCTGTCTTGCAAAAGGTCAGAAGAGGAACCTCCAGCTGAATTCATGTGCAGGACTTCATGTGCACCTCTCAAGGAGCTGGCATAGATTTTGGGCTCTCATTAGTAGGCAGAATTAACGAACGTGGTCCGAAGGCCTCAGTCAATAGCCACAACACAATGTTCCGCAGGTTTATTTCAGGCAACGGTGTGTCCCCTGTTGCCTTCCTCAGATGTTTAGGTTTATGAAAGCATTAAAACCTTTACCCTAGGGTGGGGTCATCGAACGATGCATAGCCATCATCTGATGAGCGCTTGCCTCATTCCTCAGTGTCCAAGAAGTGACCTTTATCTGGCTTTTTAGGAGACCAAGAGAAACCATCGGTACCTGTCATAAACATTTTGATTAGAAGCCGTCGTTCCTTGATGACAGGCACGCCAACACGTGCTCACTTACACAAAGGAAGAGACTGAAGCTACAAAAATCAAATCAGGCATCAAACAGGTGTCCCTGCGCTCTACAGCCACGACAGCTCATAACCCAGCTTTCCCCCCCTTTCTCTCTGTAAGCTTTAATACTTTATGTTCAAAAGGCGCCTGCACGGCATCCTCTCATGTCTTCCACCCCACAATACCACGGCACCTTGGCATATTTTGTGGCTTCAAGTAGACACAAGAAAAAAAGTACACCTGTAAGACTGGTGAAGGCACTTCAGCCTTAAACCCGTAAGGAGGCTGCATGGCCGCAGCATCGCTCTCTGTCGATGGAGGGTGCTCACCTTCCCCTCCGCAGCAGCTCCTGCAACATCTCCAGAGACTCAGATCTCAGGGAAGCAGCAGACAACCCCCACCTCCACCCACAGCCTTAGCTCACAACTGTTTGTTAAAGACTGTGCAGCATCTTCACTAACGCATGGTTGCCAGGGCATCCTCGTTCCCTAGCCGACTACTACGCTGAGGCTTTACTGGCAGCCATCCGACCGTGCTTCTTTTAGGAACCTCTGCGGCAGGAGAGGATGCATTTGCCCAAATTACTGGAGAAATAAGTTGGTTTGTTGCTTGTCTGCTAAAGGCCCTAAGCATCTGGGGAAGCAGTCACTTGTCACGGAGGACTGTGAGAGAGAAACAGCCTCTCATCTCCTCTCCCTAAACTCCACAAATCGGAATTTAAATCTGACCGCAGTGAGTCCGGGTCTGGCAGTCAGCTGGCTCATGCGGATCCTAGACCCGTTGGTGTGGTGCTGAGCCCAGCCGGCACGGGTACAGAGCCACATGCGGCGATGCCTTCCACTGTCAGGCCACTGGCCCATCGCTTCCTCTGTGCAAGGTGCTGTCCCTCTCAGGAGGAGGAAGGGCAGCTTAGGGTGTGCTGCTCTTTTGCCAAAGTTTTTGCAGCATCACAGTGATGCAGATCCCACCTAATGTTGCTTTTAATGTCAAGTTTTCTTGGGCCAACTGCATTTCAGCCGGCAGGAGTATGACGGCACCAGACAACGCCAGCAGGGCCTCACTTGCCGTTTTGGTTTGTGTTGGACACACCTGAAATGTACCAATGCTCTGGATAATTCCAGGCCAGACTCCTGACTGGGCTGCGGTTACGGAAGCCGATTGCAGGGTACATGGTGCCAGCAGCGGGCACTAGTCTTTGCCATCGCACAGACAGAGAAAGCTGGAGGCTGGTGCCCAGGCTGAGTGAAAAGCCAGAGGGAGGGTCTCACCCCGGGGACAGCTTGACAGGCTGTTACCGCTTGTGCCGTGATTCTCCCAGTCACTAACGCCTCCCGGGCATCACCGCTCTTGATGTTCTCATTGCAGGAATAATTAATGAGGTGCGTTTGTGCCCTAAGCACCAGCTCATGATAACTTTATAGCAGCATTCACGCAGTAAGGCAAGGTGGGGGGCGTACAGCTGGAGACAGGATTTACTGGGTTATATATTCCTGCTGTCCCCAAAGCAGAAGGGGGTTCCACGCACTAAGGAAAGGATAATTTAGACCGAAAACAATCAGTGAAAGGCAATGCCGCCACGGCTTCAGCTGTCACTTGTACACCTAACAACTGCTGCCTGTACGTGGGTCCTTTAGCTGAGAATTAATCCAACTCAATATACATGTACCCTGGAACAGGCAGGTGGGCTGGGTATCCTGGTTTGAGTGAAAATAGAACTAACTCTGTTCAGTAATTTTGCTTTTGAGCTCAGTTCTTCTAACTAACTGCACTTTCTGAATTCAGCAGCCTGTTCTCACAGACAACGTCTGCTCCTAGCAGTGAGAACACCCCGTAGTTAGAGTTACTACCAAGGGTTGGGGTGCAAACCAACGCCACTGCTGGATCTCGTGCACCACATTGGGGGGTGCAGAAACTGAAAGGCGGCACCTGCAGGGAGGAGCGGGCAGGACAGGTGACCCTAAACTGACCAACGAGGGATTCCAGCCCATCTATGTCATATTCAGCATAGCGCTGAGGGTTGGAAGGGTCTTTGGGCTCTTCTCCCCTCTTGGACTGCTTTGACAGCTTTGCTTGGTGTGCCTCGGGGCTTGGTTCCTTCCTCAGAGCACCCAAGGAGGCCTCTGTCCGTTCCCTGCAGTCCCGGTCTGTGTGTTCCTGAACCCAGTACCAGAATCCAGCTCCTGAACACAGCTTCCATCTGCTGCTGGGCCCAGTCTGGGTCTCCCCTGGTGCCTGCTCCACAGCATCAGTGGTGACAGTGATGAAATTACCATCGGGGGTATGGGTTCAATACTGGTTTTGTATATATTTGTCTATCTTCCATTTTTATTAATTTCATTTTCATTCTTTCTGGTTTCCTTTTCTAATCACTGAGTCTCTCTCCCTTATTCCCTTTCTCTTCCCCTTTGGGGAGGGAGGGGGGCTAACAGAGACCATCTGCTATAGGTCTAAGGGGACACCCTGACCCTAAACCATGACACCAGGCAAGGAAAGTTTTCTTTTTCGTGCTTTTTATTATTTTGAAAAGGTGAGAAATAGAGCCCTGTGTTTAAGGGCTGGAGAGCTGCACAATTTCAGGTTTTGGAGATCTTTATGACCTGGGGCAGTTTGTTATGATAGAGTCTACACAATTTTGCTCTTTGCTAGTCCGGTCAGCAATGTTTACAGCCACATCCTGGCACCAGTTTTATTCATACTCTGTATGTGTTCATTTATGCTCCAGACATACCCTGGGAGAAGCCAACAACATGCTCTAGATGGGGGAAATCAAGACACATTAACCAGCAGATCACATGTGATGTTTCTCCCTGCAGGATGGGAAAGTCTCCTTGAAATTGCTACTGTGAGTCTGGAAGCGTGGCTACCGAGGAGGGGCCGAAGGTGAGCCGGGTCCGGTTCCCAAAGCAGAAGCCAGATTAAGAGGTACAACTCGGAGCACGTTAGGGAAATTTTAACATGGCTCGTAACAGATGAGCCAAGAATGGCATGTATGCATTACTAACAAAAAAGTAGAGATTTGTGCACTGGAGCACCTTAGCTGTCACTTAAATGTGCTGTATGATAGAAATGGTGATCCCAAAGACTCATCGCACTAGGGAGTGGACTCTCGCGGAAGGTGTGTGGTTGTGCGTGACACTGCGCAGAGGATACGGGGGACTGAGAGGTTCTGTGGGGCTGATCCCTCCCACTCGTTGCCTGACACCTGTCCCTCCACCTGCTCCCCATCGGCTCCTCATTAGCTGGGCCTTTATTTCCTGTCCCTCCCCCTGCAAGCAGAGAGCTTTGTGTAGAGAGGTTCCTCCGGAGTGGCTGCTCAGTCCTGGCTCCCAGTTTGCGGGAGCAGAGCAGGGTGCTTCCCCCTCCCTCCTGTGTTCCCTGAGAGCTGGGGTCTGCCTGCTGAGATGGAGCAACTCAGGGTCCTTTTCAGGGCTGGGTGTCCTGGTCCCATCAGGCCAGAGTAGCCCTGGGAGAAGTCCAGTTTGGTGTGAATCGTATCCCCCTGCCCCACCCCCAACCACCAGCATGGCAGGCCTGGGATTGTGCTTGCCTGGGGTGGTGGTGGTGGAGGGTGGCTGTGAACCCCGATAGGCTCACTGGACTCACCTCCCCCCACCCTGGCTTTGGGCTCCCGCAGGTGAAAGCCCTCAGCTTGCTGGGTCATGGCAGTCCCTGCAAACCCCCACTTGCCTCCACACTTCCCCCCAGCCCAGCACTGTGTCTGTGGGCCCAGGAAGGCTCCAGGGCTTCTCTGGGGAGGTTTGGGCCCTGCTGGGAGCTCTTGGGGAGGGCCTGGGTGCCAACGTGCTCTGACCCAAGGCCCAGCAGGCCCATGAGTGGTAGTTAGCGGCGCGAAGGCAGATAGAGCCGGGGAGAACCCCATGGCGGTGGTGACGGATCCCCAGGATGAGGCCAGTGGCTCCCCAGGGGAGCAGGAGGTGGTCCCGCTCCTGGCTGCAGACCCAGCTCCTGGCCGCCATGGAAGGAGCAACTGGAGGAGACCGGCCATCACCTCGTCGCTGCTGAGAAGAGGTAAGGCCTTGGTTGCGTGTTGTGCCATGGGCGCAGGGGCGAGGCCGGTCGTCTCCACGTGGGTGGTTGCGTGTTGAGGTTCCTTTAGCCCTGATGGTGGCAAAGGGAAGGTTCATCCCAATGCCCCAACAACCTCTGAGGGGTTTTCCCAGTGCCCCTCCAAGGAAGCTGCTCTGGGTGCCGGTTATGTTCTGGGCTGGGGCCGGGGGAGCCTTTGCTTAGTACTTTTGTTCCCCCTCCTTACTAGAGGGAATACTGCTCTATTAGTTTGGGCCTAGCAACGGGCACAGCTCTCTGCTTTTGTCCCACACCACCCCATTCAGACCTGTGTGCCTCAGGGTGTGTGTCAGGCTCTTGGGGCAGTTGAGGATGTGTCTGGGGATGTTCCCAGTGCAGGAGATGATAGAATCATAGAATGGTAGGGGTTGGAAGTGACCTCTGGAGATCATGGAGTCCAACCCACCCCACTAATGCAGGAACACCCAGGGCAGGCCACGCAGCAACAGCTTCAGGCAGGTCTTGAAAGTCCTCTCTCAACTTGACAGTGTCGTTGTCACACTATGTGTGGAGGCTGCTCTGGCCGTGAGCAGACCGGGGGGGGGGGGGCGGGTAGGGGTGAGTCTGCTGCCCATTGAGCAATCCCGCGGTGCCAGAGCTGGCGGGCGGGCAGTTTGGGCTGCAGTGCTGGGCCCGGGGAGTTGGGTCTGCGCTGCTGGGGAACTGGGGAGCACAGGCCTGGAGTGGGGTGCACGGGGCTCAGGGAGCATGGGGCCTTGTGCTCAGTTATTTCCTGTGCCCACATGGCTCAGCCCTTGACTTGGGCGAACAATGTGGATTCTGGCTGGTTTCCCCTCCCTCTCCCTCGCAGGCTGTTCCTGGCCACGGGATGAGTCACAGGGGCAGCCGCTGTTCTTCCCAGCCGGAGTCACCGAGGGCGCCCATCAATCCAGCCACTCCCACCTGGAGGCCAAGGCTCTGGCAACCAAGGCCAGGAGAGCCTGCGGGCAACTCACTGCTCCATGCAGCACTTGGCTTGCCATTAAACTCCTGGCAGTGCTTTGCTGCCCCAGAGCCCAGAAGGTTGCCCTGGGAAGCAGCTCTAGGCTCGGGTTTGTCCCCCGTGCCTGAATTTGCAGCTCCCACCAGGAAGGGAGACAGGCACCCCTCAGGGGTTACCAGCGCTTGGTGCGAACCAAGCAGAGGAAGGGAGCCGAAGTCAGGCAAGCTGCCTCACACAGCCTTAGGGCGCCAAACTGCCAGCCATCCCCTTGGCCATCACGCCTCTGGCCTCCCTCTCTTGTTGCGCTCAGCTCAGGGGTGCTGGACTCGGGGAGGCTAAGACTCTGCATGACCCCAAGGGGGCTGGGGCTCTGACAAGACAGGGCTGCCTTTACTGCATCCCCCCAGCTCAGCAGAGGGGCTGGGCTCTGTTAGCAGCGATTTGGTTCAGTCAGGTGAGACCTTGATGATCATTGAGTCCAATGGTTCACCCAGTACTGCACTTCCCCTTCCGTCCCATCCCTTAGCCCCCAGCCAGTCACTTCCTCTAGGGATGTCTGTGTGTCCACATCTGTGTGTCCCTGTGACTTGACTCCTATTTCAGGGAAGAGCCTTATTCTCCTGCCCCCCCTCCACCTCCCCCAGCACCATTCAAGGCCATTGCCTCTCTTTCCCAGGAGCCACCGAAGGGCCTAAAGAGCCTGGCGCTGCACCCAGCACAGGGGAGTCACTCCTCAGCCCCAGGGGGAAGCCCCGAGGAGCAGGTGAGGGCCCAGAGTCTGCAGGGCCCACAGAGGGACAAGGGGCACAGGACACAAAGTAAGGCACAGAGCTGGGGGAAGAGAGACTTTATTGTTGGAGTTGTGAACAGCACAGACCCCTACCCTCACCCCCCATCTTCTTCCACACAAGGCAAACCACTGCTGCTGCTCCACCTGCCTCAGGCTTTCTTCAGGGCCTTGAACCTGAGAAGCAGGCAGAAGAGGCCACCCAACTCCCCAGCAACTAAGGTCTGAAGCACTTCTCACACACCAGAAGAATGCAGCAGCAGCTACAAAAAGCCTCCCCCTTCCTCACCACCCCCAGTTCCCGCAGCTCTTGCCCTCCCTGCAGCCATCTGCAAGCAAGTAAGAGGGGCAGGGATGAGCACACACAGCCTCCCCTTCCCCCAGGGGTCCTCTCAGTGTAGTCATCTCCCCCCTCCCCCACCCAGCTCCCTCAGCATGTAGCAGAGCAAACTAGCCCCGGTGTTAACACTGAGCAGCCTCTTCTGGCATCAAACTTTTGATTCTCCATCAGCAAGAGCTGAAGAAGGAAGAGAGGCCTGCTTGAGGAGGGCCTCCCTCCCCTTCCGACTCATCTTGCCAAGAGTTGTAGAGGATTAGCATGGGGGGTTGGCTCCTGGGAAAGGGGCAAGAGGCATCATAGCATCATCACACCCCCCTACCATCACAGCACCCCACTA
Source organism: Todiramphus chloris collaris (assembly GCA_025345505.1). Taxonomy (NCBI): domain Eukaryota; kingdom Metazoa; phylum Chordata; class Aves; order Coraciiformes; family Alcedinidae; genus Todiramphus; species Todiramphus chloris. Next base: position 1,107,840 of record JANVCC010000026.1, on the reverse strand, counting down.
GCACCACAGCAACATGCAGAATCAAACACTACAACCTGTGAAAGGTTATAAAGCAGGACATTTGTTACAGCACCAGGTGCAAAGGGGATCACTCCTCCTAACTTGCACACCAAAGTGTCCATTGAGCAGGTATTTATTACACTGACTCATGCCTATTCAACAGTTAGCTACATATTCATTATAGGGGGGTGGATTAGTCTAATCGGTTCTGGGAACTCATTGTCATAGGCCTCCTCCCACTGGCACTTGTGCACTGCCATTGGGTAGTTGTGGGCCAGGGTCTTCAGGAGTCTTAGGGAGGAAGGCTCCCCATCTTCCTCAGAGGGTAGTTTTCACCTTTGGTTGAAAATGCTGACATGTCCCAGGCTTCTAATCACAAAACTGGTACTGCTCAGCTTCTCTCAGGTAGCCCCTCTGTTAACAGTGAGGTCCTGCTTTGCTGAGGTCAGCTTCCCCTACCTCCAGGCCCTGCAAGATGAGCTAATGCCCATAAAGCCTCCTACAAGCATTAGGGTAGCGTTAAGGCCCAGCCCGCTTCCCAGTAGACTCTTAGATCCCCATCAGCTCCCCCACTCACCAAGGAAGAGAGGCAGAGCACTTTAGGGTGGGAAGGGCCCCTTCCCAGTCCTCTATTGCTGAACTTCCCTCAAGCAAGCAAGGACACAGGCCCCCGGAGCAGGTTTCTCAGAGCCCCAGCTGCCCAGACCTGCAGTGGTTTCAGGGAGGGGGAGAGGCCCCCTCCTTCCCCCCCCCCCCCCTCTTTTCCAGCCCCTGAAAACCACAGCTTTCTTCCTCGGCTCCACTCAGAGCCTCCCCTCTCCTCCCCGGGACCTCACTTGCCAACTGCCTCCTTTTTCGTTTCCAGGCACTAAGGGGAGACTCCTTTCCGAGCCCGCTCTGACCAAGGCCCCGCTCCGAGGAAGAAGGTCCCGGCCCACCCCCGGCAGCTCCCTCTTGGCCGCGCCGCGCAGAGGAGGCACCGGCCAGGGCTGAGAGGAGCCCCGCGGAGCCGAGGCCGCAGCAGGGCAGGGGGAGAAGAGGAGGAAGCGCAGAGCGACCGCGCCAGCGCAACGACCCCCTCCCGACCGGGCGGGGGGATCCCGGCAAGGGGCACACGCACACGCCCCTTGTGCCTACCCACACTCAAGGGTCCCAGCCACAAGGGACCCCCTCACACCCCCACCCAGGGGGAGGCCCCTGAAGCCCAAAGGGGCCTCCCCATCAGATCCTCACCTAGGGGCTAGGACCTTCCCCCTCCACGGGGGCCACTCCGGCAAAAAAAAAAAAAAAAGAAAAAGTAATTTCTTGGAGATAGTCATCCCTACCTTAGAAAAAGAAAAACTGATACTTATCCAGAAACGTCCTCAGGATGATCCACCACCGAGTTTTTTCTCTTCATCCAGGAACCTGAAATGAGAAAAAAGTTAAAAAATTAAAAAAGTTTCCACAAAAACAAAGACCCCCCACAAAAAGTTACTTTCTCGGGGGGGTCTTCATTTTTTTCAAGATACACAAAGAAATAAAAAAGCAAAGGCACACTCAAACATACAGACACACACAAAGCACCAACACGCACCCGCTCCGAGGCCCGGGCTCCAGCTCCGATCCGCCGCCGTCTCCCGACACGAGCGCCCGGGGCTGCCGCTGGCCCGGCTCCCCCTGCACAACACCGCACCCGAGTCAAACCCCCGCAGCACAAGCGCCGCGCCCCGCGCCCCGCCCAGGCCCGCTCCGCACCTGCCGAGCGCCGCCCGCCGCTCCTGCCGCCCGGCTCCGCTCCGGCCGCCCCTTCGCCCGGCGCCTGCAGAACGAAGCACAAGGCAACGCCACCGAAAACGCTCGCGGAGCCCCCCTCCTCCGCGGCGCCTCGGCGCTCCCGCCCCGACCCCCCGCGCCCAGCCCGAGCTGCTCACGGGCACGGGGCCGCCTCCTCCCGCGTCTCCGGGCACCTGCAAAACACGAAACCAACAGCGAACGAAACACCGAGTCGGGCACAAAACGGGCTGCGCAGCCCTTCTCGGACCGAGAGCTCTGCGCTCGAACGCCCGCCGCGACGCTCACCGTCGCGGTGTCGTTCGAGTCCCCAGCGCTGCTGCTGCTCGGGCACCCGCACCGGCTCCAGAAACCGGGCGACGATAAAGAAATCGCGCAGCCTTCCGCGGCGGGAGCCCAGCACGGGAACGACTCGCTCTCCCCCCGTCAGCCGCCGCCAGGCACCTGTAAAAAGAAGAAAAAAAGAAAAAAGATAAGAAAACCGAAACGAAAAACACCAACAAAGTTTGACCTGAAAGCCCCGCAAAAGCCCCAGCCTCGCGCGGCCCCCCCCAAGCCCCGCACCCCAGGCAAACCGGCCACCGCTTGCGGGGCCCGAGGGGGCCCGGCCGCGCCTGGGGCTCTCCTCCCGCTGCCCAGGGTCTCGCTCCACCTGCCACGGGAGACAAGAAACAGACGGGGAGGGGAGGAAGAACAAGTCCAAGCCAGCCGGGCACGAAAAGCCCCGCTCCGGCCCAGCGGCACGAGCCCCGCCAAAGGCGGAGCGGCCCAGGGAGGGGGGGGACGGGACCGGGACGCGGCGAGCGGCACCCGCCCCGAACTCACCTGCGGAGCAGCCGAGGATGCTCCATGCTCCGCAGCAGCAGCTCTCCAGACGCTGGGCAGCACCCGAGAGCCCCCAGAAAGCAGCGGCTCCTTCCCAGCGAGGGCCCTGAAGGCGCCCCGAGGCTCCCGGAAAGCGGCGGCTCCCAGCCAAGGCACCCCCGCTGAGGACCCAGGAGAGCCCGGCGGCTCTGAGGAATCCCCAGGGAACGCCCAGCAAGCCCCGAGAGCTGCCAGCAGCCCCCATGGGGGTTTAAGAGCCCCCTGGGAAGGGGCCCTGCCCACTCCCGCGATGGGCCTCAGCTGGCAGGGGGCGGGCCCGGGGCCCCCGGCAGCTGCGGGTCGTAGTCCCATTAGCACAGCTGGGCCCATCAGCGCCCGACCCGGGCTCGGCCCCGGTTCGGCTCCTGACGTTGTGACGGGGCTGCTCTCACTCCCCGCGCCCCTGTCTGCCCGGCTTCCAAATCTGTACCCTGATTTTTCTTATCCTTCCTCAAGCGATATGTCCATCATGGGCTCAGCTGTGAGATGAAGAGGCGGGAGAGGCATCCCTAGAACAAGGGACTGACTGCTCACTTCTTCCCAGGGTTGTGCAGGTCTTCACCCAGGCTTCACAGGCAAAGGTCACAGGGGCACGTTTGTACCAAACAAACCCGAACACAACAGAAACAACAACAAACCCCAACCTCGATAACCTTTCCCTGAAAAAGTAATTCTGATAGTAATTAAGGATAGAAAATCCTCATGTAGGCAAATGCTCCTTGGTGAGGTCATTTGAAATAAACTGAGCGTCTTTCTGTCCAAAGCGATGCAAAGAGCTGTGTTTCTCAGCTTATGAGAAACGTGGACTAAAAATGCACCCTGGTTGGGGCGAAATGGGTTATAAAAATGACACGAAGAGCATTCTGCTTCATGGCCAACAAGGCTCCAAACTCAAAAATGGTCCTTTAGAAGTCTCATTTCATACAACCAGCTATCAAAAAAACCCTGTTAGCCCAGTGCCTAAAATACAGCACTGAAAACACATCACTCTTTTTGTCGCAATTTAAACAATCATATGGAAAGGTTATAACCAATACTATGGCTCAGCAGAACACAACCTATAGTTGTAGCACCAAATTTTACCAAAGGAAGGACTTTTAAAACCGAGACCATGTTTTGAGACCATATTGCACTCAAGCTGAAAAGTTGGAACATTCCAAACGACTTCATTTTGTGCGGAACTTGTCAAGAGTCACAAAAAAAATGATTCACAGGCCAGTTAACGGGGTGTCTGGACAGCCCCGCCTAGCGCAGGGGTTTGCCGACGCATGGGCCCGCGCACGCCGTGAGCTGCTATCGGTGAGAGTACAAACGAGTGTGTGCCCCTCATGGCGCACAAACGTTGGCTATGCTTCGGGGTTTGTGGCAGTCCTGTCATCACGGTTGCCATTCTGCTTGTCTCCACTTTTTAATAGGCACCCTGTTTTGTAAGGCTGAGGTTCAATTCGAGTCCGTACGAAGCAAACTAAGTTTTCAGATATGGTCTCTACATGAACGTGCGTCATCCTCCGAGAGGCCACCCACCTCAATATACTTTTGGCCCGCTTTTAGGAGGCATTGGGCCCCTTGGGACGCAGCAGCAGCCAGTGCCCTGCACGCAGGGGCTGAGTCATGGGTGCTCTGCCCCGCAGCGCGATCCCTCACAGATATCCTCTGAAAACCTTTGGACCTGTTCGGTTGGCAGAGGGAGCGTTTCTGTGCCGCCACAGGCTGAATGCTAAACAAACGACCTGTCAGTCTCTCGGCCGTGATCATTTATCTGGCTGAAGCTATAGGAAGGATTGACTGCACTGTCATCAGGCATACACTGAATTCCTATGCGTAACATCAATAACTCAATACTTTTGGTCCATTGAAGTGGAAAACTCCCTTTCCCCTTTTCCTTTTGTGAATTTCCACATGATCAAATGTTGGTGGCAGGGGCCAAAAGGCGTCTAGCCTTCTGTATTGATTAAAAAGCCCGAGGTTCGAGCTGGAACACCACAACCTGGCCACAACCTCCAGTCCTGCTGGCTGGGTAGCTCAGGTAGCGCCGGGGGGTCTGCACTGTGCTCAGCAGGCGTACACCCGGACTCCTGCTGATGTGGAAACCTCCTCTTGGCTTTGTTCTGGGAACAGACAGGTCTTGCCCTTCAAAGTAGCCTCTTTACCATATCAACCTTAAGAAAATCCTTTTCTCCACCTCCAAGGAGCCACATAGAAGCACAGGCGGCTCCAGGAACGGCTCTTCACTTGCCTTCCCATTTCTCAGCTTAGCTCCAGCCGAGCAGCACAGATGGAGATGTTGATCGTTCGCGTAGCGTGGAGCCTGCTCGCAGGGAGAGGATGCCCCATGGTAAACGCTCCGCATGGCCGACCTCCCTCTGCAGTGGGGTGACCCTGAGGCACCTCTTTCCACAGTGTCTCCCCTCAGCTGCGCACCTCATGAGCCTGTGGGATGCAACTGTTAAAAATTTCTTGCCCTTTCCAACAGCTCCAGAAGATTTCTGAGATGCTAATGTAGAAAATGTGAAGTGTAGGACACAAAATGCAGCGTAAACCACAAAGAGAACCAGGTGAGCGTTTCTGCGGGGTGAATGTAGGTATGATCACCTGCCCCCCTATGTCCACCTACACCGCTGCGTGTGCCTGTGTCACCTGTGTCGGTAACATCACAGAGGCGCGTAAGAAGTGTTGTGGGCTTTGGAAGACACACTGCAACCCCCCACCTACTCATTCATTCATTCATCTCTTTCTTTTAGGGAGCCGTTCACACCTATAAGCAGGCTGATAGGCCTCCGTGTGGGGCTGTGTGTCTGTAATCAGAGATACTCAATTGCATTCTGGTTTTTATCAGACTTCTCAATGTTATTTCATGCTTTGATTTCACAGTGTGCCTTCTTTACGGCTCTTCAGCTATTCTGATACTAAATGGGACAGTAAATTTTAAGCTGTATCTCCTCAACCTCAGAGTTAAGCATCATCAGAGAGCTCAAGATGAGCTGCAGTCATGTTGGATTGAAGGAGGCCTCTCTGGCCCCTGTTCCCAGTTCCAGTGTCTGCTCAGATGAGCGGAAAATGTCTGCTGCGAAGCTCCACGCATCGCTCCCGGCTCATGGCATGGGCGATACGCTCCTGTACCCTCAGTGGCATGGTCTGTGACCTACAGAAAAAGGAAAATTGCTTTGAGATGAACTCCAGATGCACTTCTTTGTTATGCAGTGGGCTTTGGAGGCCTGTCACCATGCACAACAGCATTTCCAAAGTCGCTTTTTAGGTCACAGCCCGAGACGGTGGCAGTTAACGTCTCTAAACGGGCTGTCTGAGCAGAGAAGGGGTCACCTGCATTTGCACTGTGTTGAACGCCGAGCTGACCGAGGGGCCGTCACCTTGAGGCAGCAGGTTTAGTGTAGAGAGGCATGAGAGTATCTTTAGCACAAGCCCAGGCTTTTAAACGGGTTCTTAGCGCAGCAGCAGCAGGGGGCCAGACAGATGAATGCCACTTTTTGATTTGTTCTTTAAAATCAAATAGTTATTTAAAGCCTAACTGATCAAAACTCTGGACTTCAAAAAAAAAAAAATTTATATAGTCCTCATTCTGCCTGCTTGATGCTAAATGGTGAAACAGCACAGGAGTGAAAATATCCTGGAGCCCTGTATCCTTTTCATTATCTTCACTGGTGAAGTGAGTGAGCGAGTGGAGAGGTGTGAAATTCCAGCAGAGAGGAACATGCTGTTTTAAGAGGAAGTGCTGACATGCAGGCTACAATTAGACAAAAAATGACTGCTGACATTTAAAAATCATTACAGAGAGGAAATTGTGAGCATAATTATGTCATCATCGACACCGCTCAAGTGTGCCGATGCAGTTTTGCTGATCAAAATCAAGTGTTTATATTTGTAAATAGAACGCACTTAGCAACTCTGTCAATGCAAGCGTCCTAGCCAAGAACTAAGGATCACGGAGCTGAGGCACTTCAACAAAAACTTCTTTCTCCTCTTTGTTGAACCTCGGCGTTCTGATTTCAGGATTGTTTACTTGCTAACATGATTGTTTCTTGCCGTTTCATGTTCTGGATGATCGATTTGAGATTTGTTTGGCTGGTTAATTTTTCTAGACCAATAGGACAAGCCCTTCTGGAGCAAGCCGACCGGCTCTTCTGCCAACATGTATGCCATGTCGGAGTGGCCAACAGTGGGTGCCTCCAGCGGGACAGAAGAGACCAGAGAGTATATAAAGGTATTAGCTACACCAGTCTACCCGCTCCCAAAGCCTGCCGTGTGGGGACATCACCCTTGGCAGTCAGCTCCGCGTTACTGAGCGCGGTTCTGCCCCAAGACCCATCCTGAGTCTGCCTACGGCGTACATCACCTGGGGACAGGGGGAAGTGACTGACCGACAATACATGTAAACGCTCCATCTGGAATGGATAAATGACCTGAAAGGGTGTGGGGTTCTGGCCGATTCCAAAACCAGATCTTTATTTTCTCTTGGAGATTTGGGAGATTATATAGAAGCACGCTTGATAAACATGAAAGCGGAAGCATTTACAAAGGCTCTGGAGGGAAGTAAGAAAAAGTCTCGGCTTCTGCAACGAAACGTCCACAACAAAAAAGCCGCCTACAAATGCTAGTCCTCCTGAGGACGGCCTTTTGTTCGCAGTGTTCTGGGACACCTTTATGGTGGAAATGAAGAGAAAGACGAAAAGCGCGAACAGGATAAAAGATGCTTAGTAATGAGGTGTTCCACGTCAGCAACACAGTGGTTCCTGAAGGCTGTGACAGTAACGGAAATATGAATATTGAATGTTAGCTATTCGAGTTAAAACTAATTACTCATCAGCCTGCATCTACTGAGCCCTGAAATTCCCCTCAGCATCTCTTTGTTATCTTTATTAGAAAGAAGTAGAAAAAATGATTTGTCTTTGTCTTTATTTGCCATATTTTAAGTCCTCTTTCTATTGACTTTGCCTTTCAGGAAAGGGTTTTTTTCTGATCCGCCTATTAATTTTCTGGATGTCCTCTTGCAGCTGCATTGTCTTCTCTTGACGTTGGGTCCATCGGTTTCCATCAGCGTCCCATCTCCTGGATGTCAAACCGTATATCCAATCAAACTGTGTTACCAGAATAACGTCCAGCAAGTCTCTATAGTCACCACGTCGGCAAAAAGAGCTGCTTTCACAATGTCGCTTTATGATTGGATGAATACTCAAATTCATTTTTAGAGCGTTAAGGATTCCCACATCAAAACGCAGAATTCATTGTGCCGTGAAAATAGCAGAAATCGGTAGTTAGGGAAGACCCCGGACACAGTGGGTGTCTGGGAGAGTCCAGTGCCACGGGTGCTTTGCACGGCTGCCTAGTGCAGCGGGGAACGCCGCGGAGCCCACAGGAGAGCAGGCCGCAGAAAGAGGCGATAAGGCTTTACTAGTGTATAAAAATATGCCAGGAAAACCAGTAGTTTTTTATTGAGGTTTACATCGTAACATTTACTTCTAAGGCTACTTTCATCTTTCTCTCCCTTTTCACTAATTCATACCTTTCTAGATTTATTTTCTTTTTGCAATCAGAGTTTTCCATCTGTAATCTTAGTGGAAAGCTCATTCAATTACTGTTCATAACAGGCCAAAGGGAAACATTTTTCCTCTTCTCTGCTTGTTTTTGAAAGGCAGAAGTTGAAAAATTTCACCTTTCCCTGCACAGTAAACTGGTGCCGCACACTCACTCTTTTTAAACACGTCATTCCGGAACGGCTGAACTTTGAAACTTGGCAACATCCAGTGGTTTTTTTAAGTCACCTGTCTCTAAGTGTATTTGAAGAGTGTTACTTTGTCTGAAATTTCACTAAGCATAAGATTGACAGGGTATTGATGAGTGTCAGGACTGTCAAGTAGTTAATACCCTGCTCCTCCCAAACGCGAATCAGTGCCAATGGACAGCCCTGTACTGCATGGTCCACCCAGAGGCAAGGAATTCGGCACTGGATGAAGATCTGACCCTGAAAGCAGAATCAGAAGGGGCTGCGAGAGACCCTCTGGTTCATCCTCGGCGAAGAGTTGAGTCTACACCTTGTCTTTGCTTTTTAGCTTAATGATGATTGTGTTTTTCAGGAGATTTTGTTTTATTGTTTCTTTTTCTGTTAAGACCACGATGGTCACTCCAAAGCTTCCCTGGTAAGATGGATCCATCTTTACTTCTGGAGATACTTTGACCTAATGTCTAACCCAAGTCTTCTTTGCTGTTACCTCTTTGAACGACTACCGCGTGGTTCTTTTGGCAGGATGAATCTTTCTGTCTTTGAGGCTAGACCCTAAGAAGACTTACAGCCCCTGTGAGGCAGCCGCCTGCTTTGTCTTGTCTTCCCTTGACAAGTACAAGGGGTGTCAGTCTGGGTGCTTTGTGTGAGGCAAACACTTCCTCCAATGAACCACTGCATCAGCACTGAAATTAGAAAAAATACTGGAAGCAATAAAAACACACCAGTGCTTGGAAACGGGAAGGCAGCTCCTTATACTGTCTGCATTCCACGATACTCTTTACACTTCATGCTTCCATTGCAAGACTCTTGGTCGGCCCTTCTTTTGCCAAGATGTTGTCAATCTAATGTGATGCAAGTCATGAGCTGCTGCTCCAATACAGCCTGATCCCATATGATGTTGGTGTTCCTGCTCTGGCAGGAGGGTTGCACTCAATGATCTCCAGAGGTCCCTTCCGACCCCTACTGTTCTGATTCTGTCACCACTGACACAGGAAGGCCGCCTTCGACAACAAAAAAATCTGTTTTGCCAGTCTTTCCTCAGAGCAGTCACCACAGCGAGGAGAGAGCTTCAGAAGTTAGGCGAAGACAAGGGGGCACCGATGCTGAGACCCCAGCAGCGGCACCGTTTTCTTGCCCCGTGAATGGCTGGCAGCGGGAATGGCAGGGGCGGTAACTGCGTTTGGAGGAGCGATGCGGCTGCAGGACCCCAGGTGCAGCGGCGGGAGAGACAGCACAGCATTTCCAGTCATCGGTGTAAGCTCAAGCCAGCCCCTTCCGATGACAAGGAACAATCACGCCGTTGGTCTTCAGACGGGGACCAAATGTTAAGCCCTCTAATCTCCCTTGTGAAGAATCATCTCTCTGGGTTGTCTGTTCCCACCACCGTACCAAGGCTCGTACACCTCACAACAACAGTGGAGCTCTACTTCTTGATGATGCTGCTGTAGAAATGATAAATCATAGTAACAAGGAAGAGCGTTGCCTGACTTTAGGAAAACACACTGTAGTAAGAATCATTATTCTTGGATCTTTTCCAGGTTGAAAGACTGCGTCTGAGCCTGCAACTGAGTTATAGACAAGACTGTAACAATCGGTCTCAAAAACTCTGAAATCTTCTGATTCCATGAACATAACGCTCTGTTTCGTCCGTCCCGTGAAAGGGGTGAACATACGACCCCGGTGTAGATAAAAACATGTAGCAGCAAGCCTGAGGTGCGCGCTGGGTAAAATAAGAACAATTTAAAATGCAGTGATGTGATTTGTCAACTAAAGATTTTTATCAATTTAAAAAAAAAATTAAAAATTCATTCTCTTTGCCCACAGTCAAGTTGAGAGAAAAAGAAGACGAGGGGATCTGAAAATGCAACAGCTCAGGAACAATCCAGCAAAGAACGGTAAGAAAGGGAAAAGATAATATACTATCTGAATTTGATTGTTGCAACATTTTTGCTCCTGAAAATACTGCTCAGGAGCACTTTCTACTCAGGTTGCCTTAGTTACATTTTCAATTGTTATACCCGTGAAATAAATTATGCAACCTGTAAATGTTAATTACGTTGTTAATTGGAATAACGCCATGATCAGTTCATGACACCTCGAATCAGTGTAACTTATTTTTTTTCTATTTTAGAGCAGGTGACACTTTGAACATAACGCCCATCTGGGACAGTGCAATGGAACTGAACTCGCTCATCATCACCTCTAGGTTACCAGGTTTCAAACACTGGCACCCACACACCAAAAAATACAGCAGAATTTGGACGCAGTATCATTTTAATACTGCAGGCAGCGATTGCTTCTGGTTAAGCAATTTCTATGAATGACACAAACACGACTCGTTGGTGCACCAGGGCTCACGCCCATCCCAGCACTGGAACAGGATGGGCTTCAGATCCAGCTGCGGCTGGCAGGAGCGGTGCTTGCAGCAAAGCAGGTCAGGTGGCTGTGACGGCTTCACGTGAACCTGGGGGCTTCACCCCACTCAGATCATGTAAGGCAGCATTTGCCAACAGCCATCAAGGTGCTGCCTCAGATTATGGCAGCTGAACATCTGGCTTCTCTTAGCATCCATTTGTCGTCTTGGCTTGGAATTAAATGTCGCCAGTGGGCGTTGGCATCCTGGGTGGAAGCAGCCCGACCAGTGGGACTGAGAGAACCGGGAACCAGACACACAGCACAGCGCTGAGGGCTGGGAAGCCTTCAGCTCCACTATTGGGTCCAGTGACTTGAGCCCGTGACTTCCAGAAACTTGTTAAGTGACAGGAGAGAGTGAAGTCCTGAAGTCCTGGCTAACTGGGGAGGTCCCAATGGCCTGGAGGTTAGCAAATGTGATGCCCATCTACAAGAAAGGCAGAAAGGAGGATCCAAGCAACTATAGACATGTCAGTCTGACATCGGTACCAGGGAAAGTCATGGAACAGATCATCGTGAGTGCTCTTACAAGCCATATAGAGGGCAACCAGCAGATCAGGGCAAATCAGCATGGGCTTAGGAAAGGCAGATCTTGCCTGATGAACCTAATCTCCCTCTATGACAAGATGACCCGACTATTGGATGAGGGAAAGGCTGTGGATGTGGTCTACCTGGACTTCCGGAAGGCTTTTGACACTGTTCCCCATAGATTTCTAATGGAAAAACTGTCTGCTCATGACCTGGATGAGAATACAATCTGCTGGATCAAGCACTGGCTGGACGGGTGGGCCCAGAGAGTAGTGGCCAATGGTACTAAATCCAGCTGGCGGCAGGTCACAAGTGGTGTTCCTCAGGGCTCAGTGCTGGGGCCGTTTCTATTCAACATCTTTATTGATGATCTTGATGAAGACATAGAGTCTACCATCAGTAAATTTGCAGATGACACCAAGTTAGGCAGGTGTGTCGATCTGCATGATAGAGAGGCTCTCCAGAGAGACTCAGGCTGGATCGCTGGGCCACTGCTAATGGTATGAGTTTCAACAAGGCCAAGTGCCAGGTCCTGCACTTGGGCGCAGCAACCCCATGCAAAGCTACAGGCTTGGAGCAGTGTGGTTGGAGAGCTGTCTGGTGGAGAGGGATCTGGGGGTTATAATAGACAGGCAAATAAATATGAGCCAGCAGTGTGCCCAAATGGCAAAGGTGGCCAACGGCATCCTGGCCTGGATTAGAAACAGTGTGACCAGCAGAAGTAGGGAGGTGATTGTCCCCCTGTACTCAGCACTGGTGAGGCCTCACCTTGAGTACTGTGTCCAGTTTTGGGCACCTCAGTACAAGAGAGATATTGAGGTGTCGGAGCGGGTGCAGAGGAGGGCAACAAAGCTGGTCAAGGGACTGGAAAATAGATCATACGAGGACTGTTTGAAGGAGCTGGGCCTGTTTAGTTTGAGGAAGAGGAGGCTGAGGGGAGACCTCATCACTCTCTACAACTACCTGAAAGGACATTGTAGAGAGGCTGGTGCTGGTCTCTTCTCTCAGATAATTAGGGATAGAACCAGAGGGAATGGCCTCAAGCTGAGACAAGGGAGATTTAGACTGGACACTAGGAAAAAATTCTTCACAGAAAGGGTAGTGAAATATTGGAATGGGCTGCCCAGGGAGGGGGTTGAGTCACCATCCCTGGATGGGTTTAAGCATCGCTTGGATGTGGTGTTGGGGACATGATCTAGGGGTGAACTTGTAGAGTAGGGCTAATAGTTGGACATGATGATCCCAAGGGTCTTTTCCAACCTGAGTGATTCTGTGATTGGATAAGAGCTCCAAGAAGTGCCCAAAATTAGAAAATACAACTTGAAAGGTAAGATTGAGTAACTGGAGATAATTAGCATGCAGAAGAGGTGTCTGGGATACCAGGCTGGTAGAAATAGGAAGAAATGTGCTTATCAGGTAAAAAGAAAAGTAAGAGCAATGTAACTGGCAGCAAGAAAGACTCGCACTGGGCTTTTGACTCCAAATATACATACGCACACGTGTATACGTACGTGTATATATAGACACCCTCCTATATACATGCATGTGTATAATATCTTGCTAGGTGAAGGCTTCTTTACATTGCATTTAAGACTTACAGTGTTCTTCAGGGAGAAAAGCAGCCGTTCCCCTCGTCACAGGCTGAAGCTCAGCCCATCAGGCCAGCGTGAGCTGGGTGATGTCCTACGCTTCAGAAGGTTGCTGGAGAAACAGGAGCTGCAGAGGCAAGAAGAGTCAATTAGCAGGAGAGCCCACCTATGAAAAAAGGCCCACACAGAACTGCCACGTTGCCATTTTGAATTTCCCAATGTTACCTCCTCTCTCCTTTTGGGCAATCTTGAACATGCTCTCTACATGGGGATGAGAGGACAAGAGTTTTCTCCTCCCCTAATTAGGCACTAATCATTTACTGGAGCACTGCAGGACTCCAAGCATACAAGGTAGCACTAAGCATGAAGTTGGCTTTATACCCTTTTCTCCACACCCCTGCACCACCAGAAACACCAGGTATGGCAAACCTCAGGCTCAGCCGCAGGAAAGGGGCCATTACAGTTCCCACAGAGTTTCCACCCTGGAAGAAAGTACGCCCTGCGGAACTGGAACAACGCACACTGCAGAGGAAATCCTCACCTCCTCTCCCCTAAGGGAGAGCAGAACCTGGCCCCAGCTTTCAGCTGGACTCTGTCCGCATAGTAGGCCAAGTCTGGCTTCGAAGTTCAAGAGAATAGATACGGAGGTGCTGATTTATTGGAGCTATTGCCAATTGCAGTAGCGCAAATTTTGTCCCCGAGACTCTTTAGAGTCAGGGCACGGAGCAACGGCCAGCAGTTGAGGTCCCATCACACTGTGGCCTAGGTGGACCAGAATGTTCAGAGTGGGGTGTGAGTTAGGGTCCCGCGTTCCCAATCCGTGTTTGATCGCAGCTATTTCTCACACAGATGAAGGCAGCACTTTCAGAAGCAGAGCGGACGTGTGGAACATACTCCTCTACCTAGTGCCTCTCCCACCCCAGGAATATTTTCTGACTTGTTAAGTACTGGAACCCGATCCTCCTGTAATACAGGAAACGTGCCAGGGTGATACCAACAACCTGGGCCAAGCGCGAGCTGTGAATGGCCCCGGAGAAGCTGAGCAGCCAGAAAAGACAAGCATGTGGGTACGGCAGCTGCTGACCGTTGCTGCGGGTGAAGGGCTTTGGGAAATACGTGAACCAGTGGGAGAAAGCTCAACCCAACCTTCGCTAACAGGGAGAAAAGAAAGAGGCAAGGTAATAAAATGCAAGCAGGGCAACGATCACATGCAGTGCCACGAACAGCACAGGTTCTCCCCTGCTGTTTCAGCTTGAGCCGATGTAGTGCGTAAGGAATCACTGCTTTCTGACAGATAACAAATATGTCACGCAAATAAATTTCAGAGGGAGCGAGGCTCTTCCTGCATTTGAGTGTAATTCAGCAAACAGTCCCAGATGAAACACCGCAGACAATAAAATGCCAACGTGAAAACCCTTCATTTTTGCATTTTCAAAATGGAGCGGTTCATTCTAGAGCAGCCAAAACACTTCCAAAACCTTCCAAAACAAAGCTTTTTTTGCTGTCCATTTTAAAATTGGCCTAAATCTCAAAAGAAAAAAACCCCAAGCTTTAAAATGCGTGAAACAGCTCAAGATAAAAAATGAAGCCATTCCTTTGAAGCCGAACTAAATACTTTGGGTTGAACCAAAATTATACTTTCCCTGATCAGTTTTTGTTTTGCCAGTATTCTTTTTTGAAGGTTGATTTGACCAGAACTAAAATGCAATTCTGAAAAAAAAAAAAAAAAAAGAAGTCCTTCGATAGAACCATTGACTAAGAATTCAAGCATAACCAAGCTTCAGCTTTAGGTAATCTTCTGCCTAATTAACGCCTTTTTTGAGTTTAAATGTATCCTGGGTGCATTAAGAAAACTGTAGCCAGCAGGTGTAGGAAGGTTCTCTTCCCCCTCTACTCTGCCCTAGTGAGACCACACCTGGAATACTGTGTCCAGTTTTGGGCTCCCCAGTTGAAGAGAGACAGGGATATACTGGGAGGAGTCCAACGCAGGCTACGAGGATGATTACGGGACTTGAGCATCTCTCCTGTGAAGAAAGGCTGAGGGAACTGCGTCTGTTTAGTCTTGAGAGGAGAAGACTGAGAGGGGACCTTATTGATGTCTATCAATATCTGAAGGGTGGGTGTCAAATGGAAGGGGCCAGTCTTTTTTCTGTAGTGCCCAGCAACAGGACAAGGAACGATGGGTACAAACTTGAGTGTAGAAGGTTCCACGTCAACATGAGGAAAAACTTCCTTACTGTGAAGGTGACAGAGCCTGGAACAGGCTGCCCAGAGAGGTTGTGGAGTCTCCTGCCCTGGAGACTTTCAAAACCCGTCTGGATGCGTCCTGTGCCACATGCCCTGGGTGACCCTGCTCTGGCAGGGGGTTGGACTCGATGATCCCCAGAGGTCCCTTCCAACCCCTACCATTCTATGATTCTAACAGAGCGGCATCAGGGCCATTGCTTTACAAAAACTACGCCAGCTTACTCATTTATTTTTCATTGGAAAAGCTGAAGAGTTTTCTTTTTATAATGGTGAAATAACCAAGGTTCCATCGAGGAGGCCCAGTTGGAAACGCTTCTCCAGCCATGCAAAGGGCAGTTTCAGGTGCTTGACAGCATCACCATTCTGCCCGGGGTCCCGTCCCGGCCACACACTTTTGCCATCAGGATACGGCGGTTCAAACCCCCTCACTAATTGCGTGGAGCAAACGCCCCATCCTCCTGGGAGGTGCAGCAGCCGCTCTCCGAATCAATACTCACAGCCAGAAATATTTGGCTTGCAGGTGTTTGGCTTTCTGATGAATAGCTCTAATTTTTTACAGAAAGCAGATAGGTTGTTTTTTTTTTTTTGGTGGAAAAAATATTCTCAGAAAAATTCAATTTTCCCTTTAAGGAACAGATGGCAATGGAAAAATTTTAACCTATAAGATATAGCAACATGTGTGATTTCCCCCTCAAACGGTCTTTTCTCCATATCCATTGACTTGCCTGGCTACAGAAAATTGCACTAAATGTCACTGGCTCTGAGCCCAAAGCAGCGCCCGCTCTCCCGAGCTTGATCAAGGGGTTTCTTAAAGATGTTTCTGTAGGCGGAGCTTGCGTTTTCTCCCATGCCGATGCCAGTAGAGGCAGAACAACGTGCTGCTGCTTTGCACATTGCTGGATGTTACGATCACACTCCCTTGTTGGCCAAGGGGAAGCCAAGGCGCTCAGAAGGACCCATGGACACCAAGCACATGGAGCAGGCCGCCGGGAAAGAAAGGGGAGTGGGGCTCTGTAGCTGCCTCAGAGGTATAAAGCACTGTAATGCTGATATGCATGGGCAGACCTTCTAGAACTTACTGGCTTCCAAAATAAAAAAGCAAAGACGTATCATCATCACAGAAAAAGAAATTCACCTAATGACGTTTGAATTGTTACGATTCCCGAGGTCAGAGCCCCCCCTCCCCACTGCCTCTCACAGCGGGCTACCAGCCTTCATTTTACCCAACTGTGTCACACTGGGACCGAACACTGGAGGCTTGATCCTTAACTTTGAAGTTTTTCTCTTTTGTGGAATTAAGCCAGAACCACAAAATTTTTGAAAATGCAGTGCTTGGCTGAATTGAATGTCGCTTTCCTCTGTGAAAGTAAAACCAAACAGAAAGCTTTTGCCCTTCCAAGGGATATCTTTTAAATTGCCTTTGACCCCTTTTCCTCATATTTACAGTGGCTCTGGTTATTTGATTAAAGCTGTAGGAAATCGAATTCAAAAGATTATTTTTGAAAGACAAATAAGGAAACTTTGATAATTTTTTTTTTTTTTTTTTTTTACATACCTCCTGCCTTCATTTTATAAATGCTTTCCAGATCTGGCCTGACATTCTTACACATTTCAGGATTATCTGTAAGTCAATTCAAATAATACTTTACTTCAGCCCTGGTTTTTATTATTTTGATGTTTCAGTAGTAATTGTTTTTAAGTGATCTCCCCAGGAATATTTGATATGAAAGAGAGGGTTTGGAGATCAACATCAAACACATGTATGCACACACATTAGTACATATATATACTTGTGTATATAAATGTGTAGGTATGTATACGTAGCCCACAGAAATCAATCGTCAACATGCAATATGTGTTCAACTGGCCAAATACAATAAATGCATCGTTTGCTGCTTTAAAACTCTATTGACCTTGGTGATGACTTTTCCCAACTAAAGAATGACAACTCTACAGCCACAGTAAAACTTACAGCGTTTAACAAAATATTTGAACAGGGGTATTCAAGAGAATTTCACAGGGGGAGGTCTCGGGGGCTGATAGAAAGGGAGGAAGTTTTCATCTCAATAAATACGGTGGCATCTACCAGGTAAAATATTGTAATAATCCTCTGGGTGCTACTTTCCTCCAACTAATGCGTTGGACAGTTTAGATTAACACCACGTGTCTGGTTGTAGGGTGAGCTGGAAACCAGTGTACGTACAGAGAGCTCATTCATTTTGCAGCCTTGTTTTCACTGTGTTCCCCCTCCCTCTGGGTGCAGGGTTGTTGGTACGTACAGAATCACGGCAGAGGAGGAAAACGGCCCCAGGAACAGGGGGAAGCACAGAGTCAACACAACTTGGGTGAGGAAGAGAGAAGGAAAGGCAGGGAAAGGATAATGGGGAAACTATGGGCTGGGAAGGAGGTCTATTTTTGGTAGAACAGACACGAGGGCATCACCCAGTGACGCTGAGGAGATGGTGGCATCGGAAGGTGACAGCAGTAAGTCAGGAAGGGAATGGTTCTTGTGGAGATGTGGGAAAGAAACTGGGGAAAGATGAATTATCTCCATGCCTTGAGATGGGCAGGGAATGACAACAGCACAGGAGGGAGATCTGGAATGAAAGGAAAAGAACCAGGCAAGCAGGAGCACCGGAGAAGTTACTGCTGGCTGCTGGAGAGCAGGACGGGGACCTACGTGCCACGCTGCTCCCGCTGCCGGGCCACTCCCAGAGGCACTGCGAGGGAACAATGTGCCCTTGAAGTCTATGTGTCAGACCTTAATCCCAGCTCCCATCCAGTTCTCCTTCAGCTCCTTGCTAGCTCTAAATGGACAATGAGGTCTGGCTCAGCTGGCCATGGCGCAGGTAGGCCTGCAGCCTCACCAGAGAACAGCAGGAGTGCTGAGGGAAGCCCTGGCAGCTGCTTTCTGAGAGCCCAAGGCTCCCTTTCTCTCCCGTATCCTCGTCCCGACGTTGAACTAGCCCTGCTTTGCCCACACCCCGACACCTGCCTACACCTCATCCTCTCCAGTGTTTCTCTAGGGGGCTAACAGCAGCCCACGGCCGTGGTTTATTAGACACGAGGTGCAACTGAAGTTCTCTTTTCCTTTGGGAAAGACTTGTAGCTAAGAGATCATTGTGCAGCATCTGTAGTTTCCAAGTATCCATATGCAGGATGAATGAGTCAAAACTGATTCCCTGACTCCATGTTTACACTGTAGGCTTCTTGGCAGAAAAGACTGTTTACTAATTTGTAGCAGTATAGCGAGCCCTTTACCCTATTGTTTGCAAGCTTTAGCCAGCAGACGAGAAAGAAAAACGACCTCAAATTAATGCTCACACCAAGCTCATTAATGACTGAACTCAAGCACAGCTTCAGGAACGAATCTCAGAATTAGCTGCGCTCCACGGTCACCGGCACATTAAAATGCAGGGTGTCAGGCCTGTCCCTCTGGACAGACGGATCCTCCGTCAGCAGGCGAGGCACCGAGTCACACGGCCACGCAACAAGAGTCAGGTGGATCTCCAAACAACTGGCTCCAAGCAATTTCTATGGGTTGCCTTCTTTAGCTCAAGGGCGGTGATGAATGCTCTGTCATACCGGGGCAAAGATGGCTGTGTGGAAAAAAATACAGACCCCAACGGGTATTCTGTTTCCTGCACGGACAGGCACGTGAAGTCTCCTCACAGCGTTTTTCAAGAAAAGCTCTGGGCTGGGCTGTTACTTGTGAAAATGGTTCCATCTGTTTCCCTTATGGCTTTTGGATTTGAGAACTGAGTACTAACACCAATATTCTTTTCAGCCTCCAATGAAGAAAGACGTTGCTAGCGGAGGAGAATGTCGGACTGAACAGCACCAAGGTGAGCAAAATATGTGCCAGTCAGCACATTGTTTCTGTTTTTAAAGAAAACATGGGCCAGAAACATTGCAGGCAGATTCACTGCAACCCATCTCCAGTAAAAGAATGACAAAATACTCACAGTTACTCAATTAAAAATGCCAAAATTCGAACTAAATGTTATTCCTAACAAATGGTTCATCTGGCTGAATCCATGGTATGACAGTGACAGCTATAATAAAAATCAGCAGCGCTACAATTGTTTTTTTTTCCTTTCAGAGAATAATGTGTTTTTAATCAGAGGGAATCCAGTTTTCAAGAATCATGGGACAGTTCTAAGTAACCAGTCTACTGCTGCCATGTCCACTGGTTCCAGCAGAAGTCAGGCACTAAATGTGGGCTGTGTCCCAGGGACAGAAGCCCCCAAGAAGCAGGGGAGGTGTTAACTCTGACGCTGCAGGTTCTCCTGGGGAAAAGGAGAAATCCTCATAATAGAAACTGTTTAGAGAACTGGAAAGGAGAAGGCCTACAGAATCACCCAGAGTACTACAAATGCTGACCCTTGAGGAGAGTCCAGGCTCAGGGCTGAACCGCATGGCTTATATGCAAAGAATTGCAAGTATTGTCATTTTTTTCCTCCAAACTGAAGGACGGCAACGATTCAATGTTTTCTCTTAATCCTCGCTTTGATAAAATGGACTCCCAAGAGTTTGGCTTTGGTTCTAAACCAGCAATGAAACGGACGCGGGATAACACCGAAGTCAAATCAGAGCCTGTGTCTCTCTGTTTAGAAAGCGCAGAAATAACATTTCCAACTGAGAATTTATGTTATATATTCTACAGCCCTGAACAATGACAGTGACCCCAGTGAGTGTTTGGCTACACCGGAGTTTGCACCCAGATAATGCTACTTTGTTAAAGACATGTAGACACACACACAGAGCAACAAACTTGGAGAATATAACGGATATCTTTTTCAGGGGAGTGGTCCCATTGATGTCAGTGGAATAATTTGCTACAATAATGGTTTAGAGGATCAAGTCTGTGCAACAACCATCCATACTCCTTTGGTTTTATCCTCAGGTAACTTTATTCTCTAGCAACAGAGAAAATGCCCCATTGTCGAGTAACCCAACCTATGTCCGACCAGTACGCCGAGCCGACAGCTGCTCAGGGCTGACCTTCGACTGCAGTGGTTTTTACACCTTGATTTATTCCGCTCCTCTTACCGGTGCCCCGTTTCCGCTCTGCAAATTCCCATGGCCACAGCAGCACGGAGACTGCCGCACCACTTGGCACAGCCCAGCTCTCAGCACTTCAACCAATGCCCCGAGACCGGCCCCGACCGAGGTGGCAGGTTCTCCAGGCTGCCTTCCACCCTGGGCATTGGGCAGGGCCACAGCCATGGCCACAGCACTGCCCCTTGGGACATCCGTGTCGAGATGCCAAATGCTGAGCCTTCTGCAAGCACTTTAGTTGCGCAGAATAACCTTCGCTACAGCGTAAGGCTACTGCTATTATTACACTTAATACATTAATCAATTTTACAGATTTTTCCCTAACAAATGTTCAAAGAGAGACTAAGCCCAGACTGCAGGATTTAGCATTTCCCAATAGCCACAAGTAACAGCGTCTTTTTTTAGGCAAGATTCTATCCAGAGAGGAGCAATTTCACTGCAAGAATTTATCACCGGTTTCTGATCACAGTACTGCAGAATCATGATGCGGCTCAGGATTTTTGTCAGGCACAATGTGCCAAGCTTTATTTTACTATTATTTTTTAATAGATGAACTTGCAAATCAGAGAGGTGTTCTCTGAAAATGAAGAAGAAAACCCCTCCCTTTTGCAGCAAGCAGCACAGAGAGAAGATAAGAAAGCTCACAAGCAACGTGGTCAAAAACATATTTAGGGTCAGAATCATAGAACCTGGCTTGTTAGATGCCTTTTCTGAGGACAGGTTTCCCCAAGAACCCGCGCAGGGAATTAGATTTCTGGAGAAGGGTACCAAGGGAAGAGCTGAGAGGGGAGATGCCCATGGGTGCAGCAGGGCTTGGGCACCTCTGCATTTCCTTCCCCAGGGGCTTCCCAGATGTGAACTTCCCACCGAGTCGCATGCCTGATGCGGTGGGAGGGGATTTCAGAGTAGCCAGCAGGCTCTTCTCAGTCAGAGCTAGTGGAGGGGCAGCTTGAAAGCCTGATCCAAAGGGACCACAAGGAAAGAAAAGAAGGATAGAGCTACCCGCACAGAGGCCCTGCGCATCCTCAGCAGCGTTGTGCTGACACAAACCCTCATCCCTTGAGAAAGGATTCCTACTGCTTCCCAGAGTGACTTGAAGAAAGGTGTCCATCAAAGAGGGGAAGCAACCAAGGAGAGGCTACAGGAAAAAGACCTCAGCACCCACCACAAATCTGTTCAGTCGCCTCCAGCCAACGTGCCTAACAAGTTATAAGACAAATGTGGGGAGAAATAGGGTGAATAGTTTCTGGATTATGTGCAGTGGCACTACAATATCAGCATGATATCTCAAGTAGCTTCTCATTAGCGTAAATACAAAGTTATCACCGAAAACCATTGCCGGAAATCTTCACAATTCAGCATTGTGACGTTCTTCCCGTTGCCTCCTCTGAATGACACAATGCAGAGCAGGGCTTGCTGCTGGAATGAGGTCACTCAAATGTGCATGCCGAGACTGGGCTGTCACCCTCACCTTCCTGTGGCACCAGAAGGAAACAAACCACCAGGAAACAGTAACATTGACTGCAAGGGAAGAAATGCAGCCAACAAGAAATGCAGCCATGAAGTTTTGCTAGAATTGGATAACTGGACCTAGAGCTGTGTGAAGATTTACTTCACCTATGCTTCAGCAGATTTTGCCAGCACGCTGGTTTGCTCTGCTTGATCTCCCACCAGCGAATTTCAGATTTGTGGGGTGGAAAATCAGAGCTAGTGCTGAACCTCGGCACACTCTGACACATCCTTTTTCCCTTGCACATTATCAGCACATGGTTAATCTCCAGCTGCCTCTGGCAGTGTAGGGGCACACGAGTATCATCCGTGCTGTGAATCATCACACAAAATGTTTTAAGAGCAAACAAGTAAAAAGACCTAGTGCTGACTTCATCTGAACTACCGCCACAGAGCTTCCACGGCCACTGACCCGTGCCCACAGAGAAAATACAGGATTTTTTCTGGATGAAGGACTTGTGTGGCAGGTGGGATCTTGCAAGGTGCAGATCCACACCCACCAGCCACGAGCTTTGCTTTGCAAACACGCTCCTCCCATCTACCAAAGGGTCATCGTGTTGGGTTCAGTGGGATGGACTCGGACGCATGCAGAGCTGGGCCAGGGCCACAGAAGGTATGACACTGATTTGTTCAACTGGGGTTTTCAGAGAGAAACCCCATGTAATCATTCTAACCAGGGCTACGCTGGATCGCGCTGGGACTCAACCGGGTGAAATTAGCGTCAATAGCTGATCAAACCACCGTGCTACTTTCTGTCAAGTGACTATATCATTCAGTGAGAGATGTAATCACTGGGAATAACGTTTGTAAAAGCCTGCTGATATTTCCTAAGAATTAAAGAAAGTATATGACATTTTCCTGTATCTATAAACAATGCAGAGTTGCATAAGGTACGGTGCCAAGAACAATGTCAAAATCTTGTTGAAAAATGAACAACAAAAGCTCAACTTTATCAAACGATTTGTATTCCAGATTTTCCGTGGGAGCCAGCCTGGGCTTTAAGATGTATCATTTGTGCAAGAAAGAGTGCTTATTATTCACCTCTTTTTCCAAAAATTAAAATCCAAAAGGATGTACACAGGAAAACAAGTTTTCCCGTATCCTTTCTACAGGAACCAAATCCATTGATTATATTAAGCGTGAATTGTTTTCCTGACTGCTCTCCCACAGCATGGAGAGCCATTCAAATCATGTTTCCTTGAACATTTAGCAGCTGGCAATTGCTGGCTGCAGACGACCTGCCAAGACGACACTGAGCATGCAAACAAAATATACAGTATAATACCCTACATCCACATACGGAACAGAATGGGTCATGTCTATCCCTACATGAATATGTATATCAGCTTCCACGGTGCTGGAACGAAGCATCTTCACTAGGAAATTGCTTCAGCAATAAATCTGTCACTCTTACTGACTTTGCAGGATACGTTCCTTGGAGCACAAGCAGTAGCTCACAGTATCTTTGCTTACTGCGAGCCCAGCAATAAAGAGAACGGATTGGATGCGGTTCAAACGCAGTGGGAGTTTCTGCCTCGGCCACTCCAGCAGGAGAGGTGTGCTCTGACCGGATCTCCTACTGCCATCAGTATGGCAGGTGCGAGAGGACATTACAATCACATTTGATCCGCAACGGCAGTTTCTCTGCGTTTTTGCTCCTTTTTACCCCACGCTGATGATGGACCTGCGAGATCACGGCGCAGCACCCAAAGGCCATGGCCGGACACGGGCCATTACCGCGCAGGACAGAGTCAGAAGATGCGGTAGCTACGAGTTGGAAGATGGTTAAGGAATGGAAAAGAGTTCAACGCAGAGCAATCTAAAATGTCCCTCTTGAGCTTAGCTACCTTTCCAAGACCGAGTCCCTCCTTCAATGGAGCGATCCTCCTGACAATGCTAACACCAGGGCTTGGTGGTGAAGGCACCCAGCCCAGAGTCACCCATCACCTCAGGGCTTCCCCCACCTTGCGAGGGAAGCTTCAACTTGGGTATGGGGTGGTACTTAAAACTGCAGCAATGTGCTGTCAATGACAATTAAAAAAGAGGTTAATTAAATACACGGTACGAATGGCAAATAAGATTAGAGGTGACACTTAGACTGGGAGGCCTTTTTCAGGCTGTGGAAAAAAACAGAACACAGTTCTTTTTCTCACAGCCTGGAGAAGGCCTCATGTCCTAAATGTCATCTCTAATCTGGTTTCCTATTTCTAGTGGATATTACACTGCCCTGCTAGTGCCGGTGCAGCCGAAGCGGTGTCACTGTTTCCATTAGAAACCACTATTTTCAGAGGTTTGTAACTCAACCATAAAAATTTTGCTCTGGGCTGAAACTCGACAGACAAGTTCTAGAACTGAAACATATTCGATTTTTTTCTTTCTATAATTAAAAAAAATAGAGTATCTTTAAAAACAAAATTTTGCAAGCCGTCAGGCTACAAGAGAAAGGCACAACGCGTAGTTTGACAGTACTCCAAAAGTACTGTTAACAGCTTATCGGGATAATTCCAAGCTCTTTTTTTTTTTTTTAATTCCAAATGCATATATATTGCAGTGGCATTTTCTCGTTTCAGAGTGAAGAGTTACACAATCAGGTCAAATCATTCCTGTTTTAAAACTGTGAGGGAAGACTTACAGGACTAGGGCAATAATCTGCATTTGCTAAAGGCTCGTAAGTAGATATTTAGCTGATAAAATATAACAATGCTGCATTGCAGACAAATAAATCAATGATGTGCTTTTAGAAATCTTCGTAAATGTAGTCACACCGGTCAATAACCTGTGAGATTTTTTCCTCATGGAAAGGAAATAAGAAAACCTTATTCATGTAGAAATAATCAGATGTGTTCACCCATCTCCCCGTTTCCCACATGTGGTGGTAATGAAGGAGCTGTATATACGGTTTGGCCAAGACAGGAAAGATCTGGTAGACAGCTACCGAGGTTTGAAGCGCACGCTAGGAGACTCTGGAAGGGTTATTGAAAGCAAGACATAGGGGTTCTGGCACGGACTCTACTACTATCATAAAATTATGCCTACTGGAAAACAGCAACCAGGAAATCCTGCTGGGTGGCCTGATGAACACGGGAAAACCCCACGATTTGGAATGTGAGAAATAATGCTGAGGCAAATCATAGAAAAATGTATTTGATGGGGCAGTGCCATGAGCAGTAAGGATTCAACACTGACACACACTTTGTGCTTATTTCTGTGTGGAAAGACTCCATCCTTTCATCAGGCTAAGGCTTTGCTTTGGCAATTGCATCTTCACCAGTGAATCCTCTTGGAAAGTGTTGCGGAGAGGAGTATCTGACTCGGAGAGTGCATATGAGCGAGAGATTGCAGCAATTTCCTTCAGTGAGGCTTAAATACAACCCGTGAATGGGAATCGCATTGGGAGTATTTATTGCAAAATCAGCTCAAGGGGCAAATCCAGAAGTGCTAATAAATTTCCTATCAAACTAGATAAAGTCATCTTTGGTTTAAGGCGTGTTTCTGCATTATGTTAACCCCTAACACAGACATAATTGTACTACAACGGGATACCAAGGGAGACGACCCGCTTTCATAGCCTGGCCTGAATGTTGTTGTAAATACTGTTAGCCCTGCTTTAGGTATTCTCCCTCATTTATTTGTTATAGATGACAATTTTCTAATGATGCTCCTGTAGCTTCGCTTCGGTTCACATCTTTAGTTTTATGACCCCAATTTAAACATTACAGGACGTGCTTTAATAATCCCCAGAACAAAGTCCATTAAGTTCCCTAAGAATCACGTGAGAGCTGGTCCAAACCCTGCTGAAGTGAACAGCTCTCTTGCAGTCCATTAATCGGGATGATTCTTTACTCCAATAAAATCTCCATTAATGTTTGTGGGAACCGTGAGCACGCCTTCCCTTCATTTAAACAGATAAATCATCTTTCATCTCTTATCATTTAAGACAAAGATTCCCATTATAGGTACATGTAATTTAGGGAAGTTTTATTCAGCAAAAAACATTCCAGTGTCTGGGCACTGGCAGGCAAAGTCCACACATTAGTCCCGTCGTCCACCTTGGCACTCCCTGGGTGGCCCATGTATGTCAGTGAAACTCCTGGAGCAAGGTGCCCATGGACAACCATCTCAGGATCTGACCCTTGACAGTCATTTTTATTAAAAAAAAAAAGGAAGGGTTATTCTTCTAGCTGTGTATTAAAGGAATTATTATTTAACACCAGCTGCATTCATGACTCTTAGAGGAAATTTTTTATCTTGTCATCTTTTTCGTAATTGACCTGGCTTGTAAAGTTACAAGGCAGGCAGCTACTGGAGGACCACAGGAGCTATTCAGGACAACGTGAGTGAAGGCTCATTTCTTTGAGAAAAGAGAAACGAAAGACTCTAATCCTCATACATACAGAGTGAGAGGAGTATCTGGGAGATGTCACTGTTTTAATATGCTAAAACACAGGAAAGTATGCACACTGTGGCCTAAATTCCAATCACCTTTCTCATGCAAAAAACATCACTGGGTTTAAAGAGACCAGACTTTTTTTGATCCTTTCATCTTTTTTTAATATCTCATTCAAAGTTGCAGTCTCAGCACGATGCAGCTCTTAGTTTAATCACCGCAGCTTGCAGAAGGAACCTCTCCGTCTTTCACAGCACGAGCACTTAGTTGTCTAAATTTATGATTTTTGCTTTGCCAAGAGATGGGAGACGAATCTGGGCTCAGAGGAAGACAGATCCCTCCAAACACACAGCAAACACGCGCTGAATGAAAAGCCACACGACATCACATTTTGTTCGGGAATTTACAGCGAGTGACCTGCCCCTTTCCGCGGCGGCAGCTACTGTATTATTCACTGCACATAACGAATGGGCAGGTTATGCTAATCTGAAGAGGGAAGCTATCAATTGTACGTGTCCAGACCATCTCTCCCATTGATTTTGTAATTAATGATGAATGTACATTTTGGGAGGGAGAGATTGCTGAGGAGGAAACTTCATGTGCAGAATAAAAATGCTACAGTAGCCTAATCAATTAGGTACGGCTGACAAATGGGTGCAGGATAACACTACAAAGTGCCGTGCTCCAGCGGCGGTCAAAGAGTCAGAGAGAAGATGGCCCATGATATCTGTATTAATCTTTCCACGGGTTAAATATGTGATCTGTTGCATCATGAGAAGGACCACAAGAAAGCTGTATGATACCTCAAAGTCAAACATCTTCGACGCTAACTTGAAACCTATTTGCTTTGTTCAACGGTAAAAACATCTTCGTAATGCTCTAGGTGCCGAGAAGATAACTGGCTATTTTTAGGCCTGGTAGAAGGATTAAAAGCCCCACGTAAGATCATTTTAGGTAACCATCAGCCCCTTTTGAACACAGAATTGACCGATCCCAAGCGACAGGGGAGGAGGGTGCAGCTTCAGCGCCAGGCAGCACACCCTCTCTTGGGTGCAGCCTCTGCGGAGGTTCATCGCCCCATCCCCACCATGGGCCTTTCAGACTCTCACTGTAGCAACAAGACAAGAGGACAAGACAACAACTGAAATTCTCAGCTACAGCTACGCGGGGACGTTTGGATGGACAACGCACACAGCAGCCGGTAACATTTCTTGCCAAGCACATCTAGAAGCCTGCTGCAAAAAACACAGTGCTCAATCCCTCCAGCCTGGCTCTGGAAGATGACGGCTCCTGACAGCCAGCTCCCAGAGACTCGCCTCTCAGTACTGGTCAGAATGAGAGCGGTTGGCATCACAGAGTCACGCCCAGGAGGACATGGCCATGGTGCCACACCAGCCAGTAAATGCTGACGCTTCAGTTCCTAGGGACAGTTCTCCTTGCTTTGGGGGGGGCTGAAGGGCTTACGTATTCGTGCATATGAATGTTGATGGATGTGTAACAGCTACAGCTTTCATTTCATTTCCCTCTTTAGACTCCTTTGGAAATCCAAAGCAAAACAAGGCTTTTGGAGTGACAAAGAAATGTGGAGGGGCGAGATCTGTCAGTTCCTACACTAAAGGACAACGGTCAGTGCAAAATTCTCTCAAAAAGCAAAAATGAATTGGATGGCAAAAGCTCCGAAGCAAAGACCTGTATTCTCACCCAGGCAACGCCGACTTACCGAGGGGACTTCTTCCTCAGCGCAAACTAAACCCAAACTCAGCACACCCTAGAGATGAAAGATCACTTATTTCACCATAACTCAGGGTTAATTTGCTTCTCCTTTGTTACCCTTTTCAGCATTTAAGGACAGGTCCGACAATAACCAGGTTTCCTATGTGTAAGGACACAAAGAGTGAGTTCTGTTCACTTGAGGACTTGCATTATGTCGTGTGTTTGTGGACTGGAGGCGAATGGGAGCTGACCTGAAATGTCTGTTTTCCATGGCCCTCATTCTGTAGCACATCACTGGTTTCACTGAGCATGAGCAGTTTTGGGAAGGCGGGTTTGCTCAGTTTGAAATTTGTCTTTCTCAAGTCCTTTGTGAGCAGACCGATACCCCCGTCTCCTAGCACGTGTTGTAGTTAGTAGAGTGGGTACTGGGGGAGGGAAGGAAAGAGAGAAAGGAAACCTAAATGCTGTACTGAAGTTTAGAAGTCTAGACTGTTACAGTCACAAACTTCAGAAAAATCCTTTCCTGTTACTCAAAAGTACACAGCAAAGAAATCTCATACAGCTGCTCTTTGTACATGTAGGTATTTGTCCTGTGAGGTGCTGTAACAAAAGCTACAGGATTCGTTTTCAGAAAGCAGACTAATATCCAAATTAAACTTGATAGGGGAAGAACTACTAAACCAGACAAGATAAATACCATCAGGAGAAAGGAGGAACTGTAACTACTGGTGCCCCTTTCAGGGGGGAATTGGGGCACGGGTGGAAGGAGTCTGTTCTCTGTTTTGCCAGCTTTAGCCCTTTAGCCATTTCATCAACAAACTGCCATAAGATCAAGTGCCAGCCTTGGTTGTACCCCTGTGGAGAACGTTTGTGAACCTTTGTTTAAGGGTTTCATAAGAGCTCTGAGCTGTGCAGGTTTCCTTCACAACATCTTTATGTAGTTAGATAAATTCATTCTTACCTTCTGAATTAAAGCTGTGAAGTGCAGGAGCCTCGGCTTTCACTCCAAGTCATTTCCAGCCCACGATGCAGCGTCTGAGGTTAATTCTCCAGTGGGTCCCTGGGCTGCAGAAAAGGAAATGAGCACATTTCAGAGAAGGGGTAAAAGTCAGGGCCAAGGCAACTACTTCAGGTAATACTATACTGGGGATTTAAAGACTCCTGGGGAAGGCGGTTAGCACGTTCCCTCCACTTTTCCTTTACGGTAACACTTTACTGGCATCAACTACAGCCAACTGACGTCACCATTTTAAACAAAAAAACCCACAGTGGAACGGGCCTTCTAAAGATCTCAGAGCCTCTCCTTGACGCTTCAAAAAAAGTGTCAAATATTGTCCAGACATTCCCTTTTGTTGGTGTTTTGCGATGTTCTTTATTTTCAAGACTGGGCATTTTTCCAACAGCTACACTCCAGCTTGGGGCTTGAACACTTCTGTGAATTGCTGTGGCCCGGTTTATTCAGAGGGTCAGAGCAGATGATCACAGTCATCTCTTCTGATCTTAAAAGCCAAACAATCCTGCGCTAGCCAGGAAATTGGGTTTCAAGTGGTAGAAATCTTTTTAATGAAATATCTCAGTGGTCTGTGCTTTTCCTAACACGTCAGTGACAGAATCGAACGGAGGTCCCCTCTGCCTCTTCCTAAAGAAAATCTCCTCTACTAAGGAGTTTTGTCCCAAGGCAGACGTGGTCTCCCTCAGGACAGAGACTTTCCAATAGGAGTGCCAGGAGTCATACTGCTTTCCTTTCTTTTGCTTAATTTAATTATTTTAGAGGTTTCTTTTTTTTTTTCCCCCCAGGGTGAGTTCGACACATTTTCATTTCCAGATACCAGGAATTGCACTTAAAGAGATTCAAATCTATTCATTCTATCTGTTGATTGTGCATTTTATGATGCAAGTGTCCATTTTTAAGCTTTCTGTGTTTGGACCTGGCAGAGACCTGCACAGAGCTGGGAACAAACTCGGGGAGAGGAGACTTCACCGAGGGTTGTACCCCATCTTCTCAAAAAGGAGAAGAAAGGTTTTTTAGCTCTATTTTTTACCAAAGCAAAGACCTTTTATAGAATGTGGGTTTGTCTCTCTTTGCCCTTCTGTTTTACCAGGGGGGAAATGAGTTATGGACTATGAAAAGGAATAAACAAAAAGAAGTAGGGAAGCAAATGCAGCTAAGTACCTTGATTTTCTAAAATATTATTCTCAGCAAACAGCTCCCTTTTAAGACTAGCCCTAATTGGCTATTAACAACAGTATCTAACAATTTCAAGGCAATTAATAATATTTTAAAATAATTAGATGGCTAATATATTACATTAGAGCATACAGTAAGCACAAGTCCTGCTAATTATATATATTATTCTCCCTACTTTGCTTAATGAAGGTGTCTGGCTTTTAGATTAATTCATTCTTGCTCTTTTCTTTTTTTTTTTTTAATCAGTGTAACTAATCCTCCCACACGCTATTGTAGCATTAAAGCAGAAAGATGTGGATAAAGCAGTGAAAGAAACACGAAAAAGAACATTAACATGAAGATTTAGTTCCAAGTTTCAGCAGCGGTTGCACAAAGTAAAGAATTAAGATGTGGGAAATTAAAGAGAAAATGCAGAAGCCTGAGTCAACATTTATTTAACACCTTCTGCCTAATGCTGAAAACGTAAATCTCTACACAGGGGTAAGCACACCCAGATCATTTTGATTCTCAGAACAAAGCGATTCTTCTGACAGAAACATTACCATTCCACGGCTTAAATGATTGTTTGTCGCATTCTTCCAAAAGCAGAGAGAGGAGGGGCCCTTGGCTAAAGGGAGATTTGCTCCAAATCGGGAGCTAATCTTTCAGGAAGGAACAGCAATGAGGAAATTGTTTACAGCCAAAGTCTCCTCATTAGTTTCAGCCTATCACCACGTTTCTCTCTCCCACGTTTGAGCCGTCTGCGCGCGGCAGCTGCCTGCTGCTGTGCCCGTGCTGCCCAAGGGCCCTTGCTGCCAGCCAGACAAGCCACGTACCAGAAACATCCTGCACCTCACCATTTGTCCCCCACGCTCCAGAAAGGATTCTGCACTCCCCGGGAGAAAGATCCCTATTTGTGAGAGGGGGAGGTGGAGGAAGCACCTCCTCTGGCATTCCCCGAGGAGACCGAGGGCAGCCCCATGGCCACGCACCCGCTGCCCCCAGCCCCACACGCACGGCTGGGAACGCTGCCCCAGCCCTGAGAAAACCCTCCTCTTTCTGCGCAAAGCCGGAGCTGAAATGTTCCAGCAGCACCAGGACCCTGAGAAAACCCTCCTCTTTCTGTGTGAGGCCAGAGCTGAAATGTTCTAGCAGCACCAGGACCCTGAGAAAACCCTCCTCTTTCTGTGTGAAGCCGGAGCTGAAATGTTCTAGCAGCACCAGGACCCTGAGAAAACCCTCCTTTTTCTGCGCAAAGCTGGAGCTGAAATGTTCTAGCAGCACCAGAACCCTGAGAAAACCCTCCTCTTTCTGCGTGAAGCCAGAGCTGAAACGTTCTAGCAGCACCAGGAAATGCAAGGCCGACCCTTCCACTCGCTACCCTACTACCTATGTGTCATCCTCTTTTTAGGATCCCACAGGAGCTGTCAATCGCCACAGGAACCAACCACTCAGTGACCAGGACACAGCCACTGAAGGAAGGGTTTCAGTGTGTCCAGTTCTCCCAAGCATCAGACCAAGGTGACAACAGGACGTGAGTTTCCTCCTAAGCTCTGCACATGTGGCGAGGCGATAGAAGTTGTCTGTGCTACCAGAAATAAAATAAAGCCATTGCACCAGCAACACCCTATCAGATTTGGGCATTTGAGACAGAAAAAGAAGCAGGGTGAGCAGCCACCTCCATGAAAGGAGGACACAGGCCTGCAGTACACTGGCACTGCCTGCCTGTGCAGAAGCCACGTGTGCTGTCCCCGCAGCAACAGGCCAGGTTCCCAGCAGCCACGCATCCCGCTGCCCACCTGCGCACAGGCGCTGCCTTCCGTCCCGCTGCCCAACAGGAGCACCTTTCTGTTCCACATTCACACCGTGTTGAGGAGGAAGAAGCCTTTTCCTGAGGTGGACACTTCTCCGAATACCATTCTACTCCTCCTTTTCAGGCCATAAGCATGGTAATGAAGGTTGTCTCTTGGGAATCGAGACCCAGGCAGGGCCGTACGAGGCAGGTTAATAACATATGAATACATAAATGCATCCTGACTCTCTGAACATGACTTTATTTCTGTTGTAACTGGTGCACACGCAGAGGAAGCATATTAAGGTTCTCTCACCTTTGTGAAAAACCTCTGCGCTTGGCTTTTGAGTGGCTCAAAGTATGTTTCATGTAGTGCCGTGTAGCAGGTGACCAATTCATTTTCTCACCAGAAATACAAGGGGTAGTAAATAATACTGTATAAGACATACAAAGGTGACATTTACCAGTAAATTCCCTTCCAACCTCTGTCATGGTTTCACTTGAGTACTGATTTGTGCAAGACTTTTTTTCCATCTCATTTCTCTCTAAGTCCCTGGGGAACGCAAGACTAATGTGAGACATTTAACACACACGTCCACTTATCAAAAAACAAATACACAGCCTGTTGGTTGGAGTATGTTGCAGTATGTCCCCTGCAGCAAAGATAAAGCCTGCCCTTGGCCCGCAGATCACAGGATAGCTCAACAAACTGTTGCTTTGTACCTTATCTGTCTGCAGTACCCACGCACGGTCCCTCAGCTTCAAGCCAACTTCTCCACTTTCCAGCCACCACAGAAGGAAAGAGCAGCACAGGCTCGGGGCAAGGACTCAGTGGTCATCAGAGAGAGCAGCAGCTCCCAACAGCCAGAAACAAACCTGCTTTACATTCAGATTAATTATGGTCCTTTGAGGACTGATGTGACAATGGGCAAGGGGATAAAAAAGCTTAGATATCTATGTATAGATTCATCGCATACACACACTTGTGTATAGGTATCAGCCTGTATCCCACTCACAAAATGGGCAGCATGCAGCAAAGATGATAAAAAAATGGAAAAAAGGTCCTTTCTGGCATCTCCCATCACTTGGCAAATGCTCATCACTGAGCTGCCTGCAGAGATCAGAGGCCTTGTCCCCACACTGGCCTGGAGGGCTGCGTGGGGCAGGGACACCACTGCCTTCCCTGTAAGCAAACCCCGAGAGAAACGTTTGATGCGCCGGTCCCCCGCAATAAAGGCAGCAGGGCAGAAGCACAGAGTCCTGGCAGGCACCGGAGCCTCTTTTTGACCCACGCAGAGGACCAGCCAGGTCCGGGGGTGCCAAGTACCTGATCTCAGGGTTCGTTCTGTTACTGCACATAAATTTCTGTAGTGTGTGTTTGGCACGACATGTTATCCTAGACTGATCATATGTTCACAGATTGCAGAGCGTGTGTGAAAGCCTTTTTTGCTGTAGTTATTGGGAGAAGTCACGTCTGTTACCTGGTACTCATGCAGAGAAATCTGTAATCTGGGAACAGATGGTCTGACTGGGTGAGTGAGAGGAAGGGAGAGAGAGAGAGAGACGCTGTCTGGAAGACTGCAGAGTTTTTCACTCAGAGGAGATGAAAGAGGAATGAACAAACCCACCACAGCATGACAAAAACATGAAAATATAGAAGAATGTCAGTCCTGAAGGTCATTCCTTTCGAATTCACCAACTGTCTACGCACCATATGTGTGTATCAACACAGCCTGAAGAGCCCACCCTCCTGTTGCACCGAGCGGGAGGTGGCCGAGGCAGCCAAAAATTGGGGGACTGCAGACTTAGCATTGAGAAAAGTGAGATGCTCCATGGTCTAAGCACACACCCTGAAAAGAATCTGCAAAAAAAATACAGCAGCTTCTGCTCTGGATTTCTTACAAAATCTGACAGAGAGAGACCAGAAGAGAAAAACTCACATTCTGGTCTGCAAGCTCTGCCTTTGCGGGGGATGTTTGAACCCTAGACTTTTCCAGCAACTGGCCAGATGAGACCAAGCCTGGCTGTGGCATGCAGGTGCTGCTGGAACTGCAGACACTTGCCATCAGGACAAGCCCATCCTTCCCAGTTACGTGAAACTGGCTGTGGTTACCAGAACGCAGCATTGCCGCCCTCCAAAATAAAACGCATAGGATCTAACCTGACATAAAATCTGATTCAACCTTCCTGGCAGTGGGAATTTCAGTAATCAATGGCCCGGCCAAAGCTACAGCTTCTGCCTGGCTCACATGAGCACCCACCTTGCTGGCCAGAGAGTCCACAGCTCCAGGTTGGAGCTCCGATGGCCTGAGGAGCTGCAGCTCTCCCAGGGACAGAGGCACACCCAGCTACCACCAGCACAGATCTGTCATCCCAGCTGGGACTCTCAGCTGAGGGTCTAACAGAGTTCTAAGGCAGCAGAGTCCTGGTGATCTCTATGTGGCCTTGAATACACCCGTCAGCACCCACACCAGACAGTTCAGTGCATCCCTGCTCCATCCCTGTGGCTGTCATCGCACCTTTGTTTGGTCACACAGGAGACACACCCTGAAAAACAGACAGGCCTCTTTCATTCAAGTGAAAACTCGTGGCAATCCCAAGCCCCACGTTCCCAGAGATGATGTTCAGGATATTTCAGCCAGAGTGAGACCAAGCCAAGCCAAGCCAAACCCTGTGTGAGGAAGCAGCATCCCTGGAATGGCAGCACAAGGCATGTAGCCAGGTGCTGGCGTGGCAGGGCCGGGCAGAGTGCAGGGACCGGCCCATCGCTGTCCTGCTCCCAGAACCGATTCCCTCTGTATGACAGGAATTTAGGGAAAGCTGGACCTAGCGACAAAACCCCTCTAGCCCTGGGAATTACACGCCACGGGGACTCTCAGCACGGGCCCTTCTAAAAGCTTCTCACACAAAACCTGCCCGCAGGAGAGAGAAGAATCAAGACATTTCCCTGGTGTAAATCACCATCTGAAACCAGTGGTATTACCTCACATTAAACCGCTGCAAAAAGATAATCAAGCCCTAATCGGAGTGGATGATTTCACCAGAAAGCTGAGGGGCTGCAATCTCACCAAATTATTGTCTGAATGAGGCAGAATTTTTAGCCCTTTCAGCCTACAGCTGAAAACTCTACTTGTAACACATCAGATGAAGCCAATTTTCAGAACACTTCAGTTTTCAGCCAGCACAAGATTTTACGTTTGGGTACCATCCAGCACTTCAAACAATTTTTCACGAGAAATCCGCACTGTCAGATAAAGGCAAGCGACGCTGTCTTTCACTATTTGTTCTTCCAGCAACGCGTCAGTAAATTTGCACAGCTAATTTCCAAACGGGGCCAAACAGGTTTTTGCATCTCAACAGAACTGAGCGACTCCTGCAGAACACAAAAAGGCAAAAATTCCTCTTCCCTCTCCTCTTTCTGGCCCAGTGAATGGCAGCAGAGTTACAAGACCCAGGATTAAACATGTTGCCAGCGGAGTAAAAAAAAGCCATTCTTTGACAGTAACAAAGTGATCCATCATACCTCACACCTCAGCCGCTGAAGAGGACGATGTCCTTTTGGTCAGTCTCAGTTATTAAAAGCAATTGCTCGGAGCCAAAACCTGGCGAAGACGCTCTGTAAAAGTATAAAGTATCTTACAGGAGAAATGAAATACAATAGCTCATTGTGCAATATAAAACAAAGGCTTTGACTACAGCTTTATGCGTTTGCCAAGTCAATTATGTAGATGGCCATCCTGCAAACATGCAAAAAGGGACAAACATCAACTTAAAAGCCCAGAACAAGCATCTCTGCTCTCCTTCTGGGGGTCTGACCCCTTTCTGAGGACAGATGAATTCTTACACAGGTATTACAAGGCTGCTGTACCCTTCTTCCCCTCTCCACAGCTCTGTCTATCAGGAACACGTTTCCCAGACCCTGAACATCTCCTTAGGGTGCATGGAGGTTTCTCTTAACGCACAACCAAGTGGAACTGGACACAGAACCAGACGGTTTTCTCATAAGAAGTCTTGAACGCTGCACACCATCACCGAGACACACATAAAAACAACATTGTCTGTTTTCTAACTGGAGACTACAGCTTCGGAAGCACTGTGACGTTTCTGCTAATTTGCTGTTAATTAGGCAGTGGGATTACAGACATCTGAGCATTGCACGCGGCACAGAAATGAAACATAAACCAGCTCTGGTTTTAAACCACAAGAAGAAGGAAGCAGAAGAGCCACCCTCAGCTGAAGCTGAACACTGAGTCGCAGCACCCAGTAAGAGATGAGCTGGTGACTGGGCTCAGGAGAGAAAGAACAAAAGGGCCCCAAGTTATCTCTTGAGATGCTGCCACAATTTGACCCGGGCCAAAGCTGTGACGAGTGGAGTGGTGTCACTTATGAGTTTGTACTTGCCAGCAGAGCGGGCCCAGGCATGGGGCGGGTGGCAGCTCTGCTACAGAAGATGGATGTGCTATCAGCCTGAAAGCAGATGGCACATTTATTACTTTTAAGTTGGACACTGGTGCAAAAGCAGCAGGTTTCAATTATGGGAATGAAAAAGCACTAGGAGTAAATAAATAAAACATGGTCTTTCTACAAAGTGCATATCCTCCATCAAGAAAGGGAGGCTAAAGGCAGCTCATCCCCCTGTCGTGAGGAAGGTGAAACATGCTTTGGAAAAGCAAGGAGATAGAAAAAAAGATGTTGTAAGTCTGCCACAGCAGCACGGGAGATGAGCCAGAGTACAAGGTTGAGTCAGAAGAGCCCAAACCAAGGCAGGGGTTGCACTCGTTTATTGCTCTGGAAATTACAG
Source organism: Todiramphus chloris collaris (assembly GCA_025345505.1). Lineage (NCBI taxonomy): Eukaryota > Metazoa > Chordata > Aves > Coraciiformes > Alcedinidae > Todiramphus > Todiramphus chloris. The sequence continues at coordinate 1,071,260 of JANVCC010000026.1, read as the reverse complement.
TGAGAGAAGAATCAACAAAAAAGATCCCAAACGCATCATAAGAGGGAAAAGAGACAAAATTCTTTGTTGCTAAAAAACCCACAACAAACAAACAAACAAAAAAAAACCCAAACCCCAAAACAGATGCAGGGGTTAAAATAAAGAGGTAATAAAAGATTATCTCCCATTATGCAAAGCGTAAGCAGAGACAGCGAGCGATCCCCTGCGCTTGCCAGGCTCAGCAGGCCAGCAGGCTTCTGGCCCTTGGAAAACTGCAGAGAGAAGGTCTTGGGCAAGGCTGGAAGTTTCCTCACTCTCCTGTGAGAGCTGCACTGCAGTGGGGAATGACGAAACCCCGTCTCATAAAAAAGGGGGAAAAGCAAAAGGTTTCTGCGGATCTGTGTCTGAAAGCAGAAGAGCTAACGGGATTGGTTACCCCAGGCTGTGCTACTAACAACCTGTATCAAGGCTGCTTACCTATCACACTGCATCATTTGCACGGGAGACTGAAAGGACAGAAGGGGGTTATTTTACATCACACCTCGCAGCATCCTCCCCTGCCACAAGCAGAGTGGCAGGAAACCTGCAGCTGCTGAAGAGGAAGGAGACAGAGAGGCTGGTACCTGCTGCTCTAACATCCCCAGCCACACTGAAGCCTAGCTCTCAGGATACTCGTGTCCTGAGTACTGGGACCAGACCGCACACAGTGCCGCTGACGCCGTCCGGGTGCTCTGGGAGCCCTGTGCTCCCGCCAGTGCCACGGGCATCTCGCCGGTGGAACTGCAGCAGAGCCCGAGGCTCGCAGAAAACCACAGTTTTCACACCCAGATTTTCTAGAGAGCGAGCAATGGGATGGTGGCTCTGCTCAGGGTGCCTGCTGGCACACACACTGGGGCCAGATGAACCCAATAACCGACAGCTTCTGGGCTGCATAAAGAGGAGCCTGGCCAGCAGGTCAAGGGAGGTTCTCCTGTGAGACCATAGCTGGAGTATTGTGTCTGATTCTGGGCTCCACAGTTCAAGAAGGACAGGGAAATACTGGAGAGTCTCCAACAGAGAGCTATGAGGATGCTGAAGGGACTGGGACATCTCTCTGATGAGGAAAGACAGAGCCCTAGGGCTGTTTAGCCTGGAGGAGAGAGGACTGAGGGAAGCTTATGAATGGTTACAAACATCTGCAGGGTGGGGGTCAAGTAGAAGGGGCCAGGCTCTTGTCAGTGGTGCCCTGGGATAGGATGAGAGGTAATGGTAGCAAGGTGAAACACAGAAAGTTCCACCTCAACAAGAGGAAAAACTTCTTCACTGTGAGACTGATAGAGCCTGTCCTAGGCTGCCCAGAGAGGTTGTGGAGTCTCCTTCTCTGGAGACTTTCCAGCCCTGCCTGGATCTGTTCCTGTGTGGCCTGACCTGGGTGACCCTGCTCTGGCAGGGGGTTGGACTCAATGCTCTCCAGAGGTCCCTTCCAACTCCTACCATTCTATGATTCCTGGTACTTGCACGGCCCTTAAGCTAAAATCTGAATTCCAGCATTCTAAGCTAAAATCTGTAATAATTTCTGGACTCTCGATCACTAATAGCTCACACGTGGGTGACCTCTTAGCCATGGTATGGTTTTATCTGCCAGTGCAGCTTTGGTAGCAATTCTGATAGATACACTGCGATCCAGCAGGATCTGAAGCTCTTCACCCCTGGTACCAGCCAGGCACACACACGACCCCCCAGCGAGAACGTGCCCACGTGTTGAGCTCGATACTCACTGTTTACACAAAGTTACTTGGCTCAGAGTATAATGCCAGCTCTTGGCAAGGTCCTGGTGAGCCTGCAACCCGCAGAGGTTTTGCTCGCTTGTGCTGAGGAAAGGGATGAGTTAAATCACAGAAACTGGAATTGCTTTTAGCATCATTCAAGGGGAAGGTTTCCAAAGAGCCGTCCATTGCGAAAGGCGACAGGAACGCCCCCTCCAGAACGGCCAGAGAATGCCAAGCTGACAGTGTCTGAAGGGCAGCAGTTTCATGAAGAGAGAGGAACCTGCGTTTGGTATTGAGCAACCTCCGCAGATCCCAGATGCGCTCAGCACCGTGCAGGGTACAAGTCACAGGACAGGACATACAGAGCAGCTTTGCTTAATGACTTTACACGGACTATGCAGAGGCATTCAAGGCACATGTACTCTCGCCAACCCCGTCCCACACAGGACAAGTCCTGCACAGAGAACATTGCATCTGTTCTAGATCGACTTGGAGGCACATTTGAACATGTTGTTTGTTTTCTCTGCTCGTTTCACTAACTTGTCTTGAGCATGCACAGCACTGTACTTCTAACAGAGCAACACCCCCTGATGACAGCCCCGAAAGATGGTCCCATGCTCTGTGTGAGCCTGGAGAGCAGGAGGACCTGCCAGTGCCTCCCAGCAGGGCTGGCTTCACCATCTGACTTCAGGTGAAAGCAACCATGCGTACAGCAACGCTTGGAAAGTTGAGTGGTATACTGGAGGAGTTGTTTAGAACACCGGTAGGCACATTGGAAAGATGCTTTCCAGGAAGCCCTCTGACTTTATGCGTTCCTATGTGACCTGCTTTAGATGGTCCTGCTCTGGCAGGGGGCTTGGACTAGATGATCTGTCAAGGTCCCTTCCAAACCTGAACATTCTGCGATTCTATGAACCATATTGCAAAGGTTGTCTGGTTTCTGTGGTTTTCATCTAAAAGCGCTCTTGTCGGCCTGCTCGATCAGTGGCAGGTTATCTACTTCACCTCTACCCCCTCTACATTCCCACCCAAAGGAAGCAGGGCCCTTCTCCTGCTTGGAGGGGCGCTGGGCAAGACTCTGTCTCGTTCAGTCGAAGCACACGGAGCCCGCAATGCCCCTGGTGAGCGCACCAGCAAGTCAGCGCTGTGAAAAGCCGTGCCAACCCAAGTGCTGCAACCTGCTGCAATTCACCAGAGTCTTGCAGGGGCTGCGGCTTCCATTCAAAGCCTTACAATCTCTACCCCAAAACTGATTCAGCCCAAAGAAAGAACGAGTTGTTACAACAACCCAAGCGGTGCCAGGACTGCACAGAATGTTCCGACACGTTCATTGCTACCATTACTTTTACTTCTGTAGCTCGATAATGCCGGCTGTGGGAACACACGAGGACCTGCTCTGGTTTCATCCACACTGCTACGAGTCAGCAAAGCAAACTGTCCGAGCCAGGCCGGCCGGGATAACTGACCACAGCACTAACAGGGAAATCATTCATACCGAGGCAGCACCTCAGAGCTCCAGCCAAGACAAAGCCCTGCTCGCTCGGCATTACACAACCACCAGGCAGGACAATCCTTGTCCAGGCATGCTCACAAACTCACCAGGCAAGGCAGGCGGTGTGCAATAGGGAAAACAAAAACACAAAGGAATTAGATGTCTGGCCAAGGGTTACACCAGCCAGTCAATGGCAAAGCCAAAAACAGGATCCAAGTTTCTTAGTCTACCAGATGTAGCAACAGGAACTATGTGTGGCCCGTCAAGAGCCTGATTAGTCCACACTCTCTTGGCAAGACCTACTGAAAGTCCTTCACTTAATATTTCAGGCCATTATTCATACCGTGCTCTCTTTTGCTGGATGCCTTTCTCCTCGGAATGAAAACTTTTTCTGTGAAGGAAGCTGGAACGAGTTTCTTCAGGTGAACGGGGGAGGTGATGACCGCTATGTGATGGAGCAGATGAAAAAGTAACTCCCCCCAGATCAATTAAAAAATAACTGCTTTCAATGCAAAGTATTATCCCTCTCAGTGATCATAACTCTCAGTGACCAAAATTAGGAAGAAAACTACTGCGTTTTTTATTTGCATACTGAAACACATCGAGCCAAACGAAGTCTGTTGCTCACAGCAACATGAAGAGGAGAAGTCCACTCAACTGTGAGCTTTTAGATAACTCAACACATCCTTTTGAAAGTAAGAGCCCATATTTAGACCCAAAATTTCTCTGTTAGGCACTTGCTCGATTCCCAGGCAGCAGGGTAGGGTGGACCCTGGATCGTGAGCCTGCTCCCATCCTTATTGCTTGTGTTAGGATCAGCATGGGGGGCTCTGGAAAGTGCTCACCACCCATCTGCCTCTTTCTCTCCTGCCGTTAAGAGCCTGTAACTCAAGTGGAACAGGACCAGCACCGAGCCCCCCTGCGACCGCCTGAACCGAGACCGCCAAGTGACGCAGAAGCAACAAGATCTCGATACCCACTACTTGAGGACACATCAAATCTCACATAAATAACTATTTTCTAACTACTATCTGAGAAGCATTTCCTTTATTTATGATTCATTTATGGCATAAGCCCATGTGTGTTATATGGAAACTGAAAAATCAGCCCCCTTCCCCCTGTATTCTATTAAGCGGGTTAAAAAAAGCATGTCTACATCTTCTGGCTGCCAGTCATTTACGGTAACTGAGATTGGAGTTCCAGACTTTGGATTGCTGCCATTTAGGATGTGCAGCTCTGCAAAGTATTTTCCACAACGTAATCTCCAGTGATTTGAAGGTACCTCACTGTAACCTACAGCAATTCATTAGCACAGAACCCTCTAAACTACTGATGTATCTGCTCAAAGAAAAACATGGTAAATCCGATGCTGGGATTATAGTCGTCATACTGTGGTGAGAAGTGGATTTTTGAGAAGCTGATGTTTTTTTGGATCAATCAACAGGGTTTCTCACAGTCCAAAATGAAATGGTGAATGCTTTTGAGAGGCAGCAGGTGCCAGCTCTGTGCCCAGCTTTTGTGCAGCACAGGGTTGATTCGGAGTAGCTGTTTCTGTGGAACAAGCCTACAAGCAATGTCAAGGAGCTACCTGGGAAAAGCCCAAACAGAAGATGATGGGCAGAGTTGGGCCCATTTAACCAGAAAGTATTATTTCTACAGATGTATCTTCATAAATCAAAGCATCCAGGAAACAATATCCCATTCTACCTTTTGCAGAGTGGGGCCCAGAGACACAATTAAGTCTGTGAAAATTCAGGTGTCTGAGCTTTGTGCAGCCAACAGTTTCCTCCTACCCAAACCAAACGCCTACGTGTGCTCAGATGATGGAAGGAATTCAAGTCACTGCAAATTGGCAGAGCCACGGTATCTGGCTGGGTGAATTCACAGACCCACAGCAAGTTTAATTCAATTTAACTTAGCCTGCTACGAAAGAGGGTTGTCCAATGTGCATTACGTTGCCTTTGCTGATACTGCTTACCATACAGAAATAAATATCCTAGCTTGGACGATGCATGGAAACTTGTGAAGCCACATTACCTAAATGCAGCTTTTAGCCCCATTTCTGATCTTGTGTGTATGTATTGTTTGCAGACCTGCAGACATCAACTCTCTGTATTTTTGCTTGAAATCCAAACCCAGAAATGCAAACGGATTCTAGCATAGCTTCAGCTCATCTCTGATGTTTAACGAATCTTGTATTTCCCACAACAGCTGAAAGCCAATCCCTTCTTAGCTGAGAGAACATGAACACGGTTCACTTTCTCCTATTTCCTGTCGCTGCTCCTGACAGCGCTGCCTTTGCTGCTGCTGCTCTGTGAGGGCACTTTGGAGAAGTTTACTTATTTGATTCCTCTTTCAGGGATTTCACTCACGGGGAAATATCCTCGTGTTTCAGAGACAAGGCTGCTCTGCTTTACCTGTAAAGACCTTTGCATCCAGAACAAAAAGGGGTCCTTCTCAGGGCAGAATTCGCGACTGCAGTAGGGCCGGTACGGGACGGTATTGATCATGTTCTCACGCTATCAGAGCCCCGAAGGAAGGCAGCAGCTGAAAACTGAGCCTTCAGATTGGCTTTGCTTCCGATTCTTAGCTCCCCTGGGTAGGATGTTCAGAGGGTTTGCTGTATGAACAGAGAGCATGGCCAGACACACGTGAAATTTTACAATGCTTTCCGTATCTTCCCTAAGTGGCAAGCGATAGAACACCTTTCTTCCTTTCTGGCAAAGCCAGATCTCTGCCAAGGAGATCTCTCCACCCAAGGCTGCACTGGCTTACTCTACAGCTGAGCGCACACTTCAAGGACTTCCTACCGTGGGGAAGAAGGGTGAAGGCATTATTAGAATATGTTGCTTATGTTTCACCCTCTCTCACCCTCTGTTCTTGACTGAAGGATGTCCAGCCCTATACATTAGGGCCTTTTCGTGTCTATCAGAGCCTGATTCTCCACGGAAGAGGCAAAGGAATATTGGCCGAAACACCGCTGAACTCAATAGCACAGCAACAGAAATGAGTGTCAAAATTAAACCCTGTTACAGGAGGAGGAACCCATTCCTGCACGTTCAGCGTTAAGATGAACAGCTGTTTGGGCTTGGAGAGAATGTAACCTACCATGGGCCAGGCCAGCTTCCACACGTGGTCACAGAGAGGAGGTTGGACTGGCTCCTTGCTAGGACAGTTGCTGGGGAACAGGGTAAACCCTCATCCCAAGCTCAGCATCAACAACGCCAAGAAATCTCCAGGCCCTGAATCAAAGTACTAAATCCTGAGACCTGAGATGGAACAGCCTCGAGGACTAGCTGTGGCCAAAACCTCAGAAATCAATCCTTGATTTGAAAGGAACAGAAAACAAAGCTCTGTACATTCAGGTGTTTTTGAGGGCAGCCAACTTAACCCACTGTGATGGGTTAACCCAATGCTTACCCAAATTCGGCAGTCCTTCGGCGCGACAAATTCCTTCTGAAACCAGAAGGATTCGTTGTGTAATACCCATCCCACTTAGCCCTGGTGCTTGAGGGCAAACAAGAGCAAGGTTTCCTCAGAACAGAAGACAGCTATGAGAAAATGACAGTAAAGCATGTGAGGGACATGTGGTCTTTAAGTAGATGTTCAAAAATGCTAGAAGTCACCCTCACCATGTTTGCTTTTTCCCTGCTACCTGCAGAGCATTATAAGCAGGGGAGAAAATAATTACTCCTCTCCACATATCAGGCTTGTCCTGATAAAACAAATATTCCATGTGATGCACTATTGCAGAACTCAATCGTGCTATAATTAGCAGCCATGAAGAATCAACTCCAGAGCTGTCAGCACACCCATCTCTATCTTCCAAAGGCTTTGTGATAGGACTTGGAAAAACACAGACATGCAGGAATTCTGAGCAAGTTATTTCAACTCAAAGGGAAATTAAAAAAAAACCCCAGCCAAACAACCCAGACCGTATCTGCAAGGCCGTTGAGCCTCGCAGGCTCAGCAAACGAGAGGTGATTGAAGATTTTCTGCCCGGACCTGCACTGCGTTGCTCTTAGAGGCAACTACAGTATTTGTTACATTCACCAGATTTAATCACACATCCCCAGACCCGGCAATCATCTGAACCTTCATTCAAACTTCATAAAGCATATAAGAACGGTAGAAACAAACTAGCCAAAAAGCAACACTAATCAAAGCTTTGGAGGGTGGCATCAGAACCGAAGGAGTGACCTGGGTCACCCCGTTACCTGTGGGTGTTGTTGTTAGTTGTTGTTTCTGGATCAGGTGCAGTAGCTTTTTCAAGGAGAATCGTGTCTTGCCTGTAAACTATTCATGCATTTAACCCACTGCTAAACAAAACTAATGCAGCTCACCGGTAACATGCACCATATGAACACATTTATAAGAATTAAGTAAACAGCCATGAGAAAGCGATGAGAAAGGCTTGAAGTATTGAAAGAAGCCGTAAGGTAGTACTGGTAAAGGTGCAGGACTTTCAGCTGAAGAGTCATATTCCAACAGTAATGCCAGCACAGTTTTTCCCTGTCAGCACACAAGAGTTTATTAGCTGTCACACAAGCTAAATATAGCTGTCTGTAATGCCCGGGAATGGCCTCGGAAATACGAACAAACCCCAAAGCAATCACAATCACACACCCGCCTTCTCATGACCGAAATTCAGGGTCTGGCTCTTCCCTGCCCTGGGCATCTGCTGTCATTTTACCCAGGCAACCTGGGTGGAAAACTTGGATTTTATTACAAGGTCGCCATTCTCCTGTGAAGATCACTTCCAGTAAATGTGATCTGTAAGGCTACACGGTTTTATGCATTACCAAAGGTAAATAATCCTGAAAGATTTAAAGGAATAGTTCTGTCTGGTGATGCATGCACTCAGAAATGCAAGTTTGCAATCACGGAATCTCAGTAAGAGCAATCTCCATGCTCTGTGTTCTGCCTTCAGCAACACAGGCTCCAGATGCAATTCTCTTTTAGAAGCAAATAATAAGAAGCATCTAAAGCAACTGTCAACGCTGCCTGTTGCACTTTCTTCCAACAGCAGGAGTTCTGCCGTTAACTGAGATCTACAGCTTGGTATGATTTTAGAAAAATATTACACATCATTTACTGCCTATTTTGGCCTGGGGCAGCAGAAGTATCAGCGCAGAGTGACCACAACAACAGCATCACTATTTGTGTCCAGCAAATGAGGGGTCCTGACATGATTTGGTGAGCATGGGTAATTGCTTTAAATAGCTTGACTAACATCTCACTTACTCAAATCTACTCAATCCTTCAGGAAACTCCCAGTGAGCATCTCTGGGGTTTTACCTAAGACAGACAAAAGAAAAGGGAATGGAGTCCAGCACTGTCAGCATTTCTACATGTTCTAGTTCACTTTAATTTTTTTAACCTAATAAAAATTGCTAGTCAGTATTCAGAAGGTCATCTAAACTCTGCTAGAACAGAGCACGGTTAGTACGGACTGGATAGTTTTACTAGCTGATGGACGAAACTGCTGTCCCATCAGCCAAGTTAATTTGTCACGTATTTTGTAGCTCACTTAATGCTTTTTGACTATGTGATGAAAAGCAGAGAAGTGGATGTGGTTCAAGTTTTATGGACAGTTAATGTTTGTGTCTTTGGTACCTTTAAGTATGTTAGTGAGTGAGGTCACAGACACCTCAGAGTATGTGAATGATAATTTCTTCTTTACCAGAAATCCTTTTTAAGGAAATACTGCCATAAATTGTTTCACCCAAAATTAGTATATGAAAACATCCAGATACCCACTATAGGGTGTTTGTTATGTTAACCAAATTATAATAACAGATTAAGTCAATCATTAGACCAGAATGTAACAGAAGCTACAGAATATCAGCTCTCTAACTTGCTAGCGCATTAAAAAAAAAAGCAAGAGTGCAAGAAAGGTTTTCAAAATCTCCCCATAGCTTTCTCACCCTGTGCTCACCACCATCATTAACTACTAACAGACAACAACAGGAGCTGTTGCAGCCCAGAGCAGGCCCAGGCTGCCCTGGCGTAACTGCTGCAAAAATGGATAAAATGTTTTTCCACGGGCCTCAGTAGCAGTTTTCCCCATGGTAATTTTAAGGTGCCAGAGTGAGACATGCAGGCTGCAATACCAGGTGGTGAGTGGGTGAGACAGGCCCATAAAGTTGATGTAAACTGGTAAATCTTCCTCAAAATTCTGTTAACTGGTGGATAGACCATTACTAGATTGAGCTGTTACCGCTGGCTAGAAAGGAAATTAGAGCTCTGGGTTGGGTTACGTTCCAGTTGCCATTTCTTTTTTGTTAGAGAGGTTGTCTTCCTCTGAAGAATAATCTGCTCCTGAAGTGTATTACGCCGTGTCACCTGCAGAACCCCCCAGGCGTACACAATATTGTGGAGGCACATATGGGACAGCGATGGTGGCAGAGCAGGTTACGGTTTAAATGAGACCCTGAACAGACTACTTGAAAGCCTGCGATAGTGATGGAAGCAGGAAGAAGAGATTATTCACCAATAACAGGTCCAGGAACTAGGCTGAGCTCAGGACTGGGTCTGGCTGTACTTCCTTCCCAGGCTGGCTTTACTTACTCATGTGGCCTGCCCTGGGTGACCCTGCGCTGTCAGGGGGGTTGGACGCAATGATCTCCATAGGTCCCTTCCAACCCCTACCATTCTGTGATTCTATGACTATTCTCACAGATCCCGAACACAACAACAACAGAAACAGGGTCTGACCGGGGCTCCTGCAGCATCTGCAGGGCAGTGCTGTGCCGACGAGCCTGGACAGATCAGCGCCCAGCGCCCGTCATCTCTGCACTGACCCTACGAGCCAGGCTGGCTCAGTCTCTTGGAGGCACAGTGGAAACACAGCAAACACGTGGTTATGAGCATTCCACTTCGGACCAAAACCCCCAGCTCCACACCGTCTGAATTGGAGCTTTTTCCAAGCTTACAAGGTTGACTCATTCACTTCATTCAAGACTTGGCGGTATGTTAGGGAACTTGCAAGACCAAGTAAAGGGAGAAGAAGAAAGGAAAGGAGAATAACACCTGTCTCTGCAGCTGGTCCACAGGCAGACCTTTAATGTTCTGCCTGCTGGGAAACTGGAATGGTCTCGTGTTACACTGAGCCTTCAGCAAAGGATGGAGTTCCCAGAAAGGAATCCTGCAACTAGAAGATGTGAGGCTTGGGCTCCAGCCAAAAACAATGGAGAACGGCATTAAATGAAAAGTTCCTTAAGTCCAAATGCATTCAATCACTGAACAACACATAGCTTTGGCGTTTGAAAGGATTTAAAAAAGAAACTTAAATCACCACTGCAGAAACAACTACCAGTTGTTTCTTATTTTGAAGAACTATCACACTTTTACCCTTAACTAGCACCAAATGCTTCCCCGAGTGACCACAGCCACCCATAAACAGACCAAATCTCTTCTTTTCGGAAGGACCGACCAAGCCTGATAAAAGCTGATATGCTACTCTGAAAATTGCTTTAGTGCCCGAAGCAGAATTTCATCTTTTGTAGACTAAATTCACCCTCCTAAGTGGCACCAGCTTTGCTTTAGCTTACATCCTTAGATGCTCACTGACTACAATTGAGAAGTCACTGAAAATGAGCGATACCAAAAGGTCAGTAGAGAAATGTACATAATGTTATTCCAGAAGACATTTAGAGAGTATAATCTTGAGAACAGCAAAGAAAGGTTGGGGCAGAAAGCAGCAGAATACAATAATAATAATTAAAAAAAAAAAAATTGATTTGAAAATCCTAAACTTGCGTAGTTCCACCTATCCCTGGAATGAAACAGTGGAACAATGAGGATGGGACTGCAGAATACGATCAAAGCGCTACCCAGACAGGGAATAAAATCATATCTCAGAAGCCAAAATGCCCTTTTTTCATAGTCTCAGTAATACCATCTGCTAGGAAGGTATCGAGGTGTGTCCAGGCACAGAAGAATTGCAGTATTGACCTGTCTTCAGCAGTTACCTCTAAGTTTGGTTCCATTAGTTGAAATAAAACAATTACCTTTTTTTTTTTTTTTTTTTTTTTTTTTGGGGGGGGGTGCGGGTGGGATTTCAAGCATCTAAAACTCTCCCTGATTTGGCAGGAAATGAGAGGACAGCAATCTTCCCAGCGAATGGGGGACATACCACCCCCAAACTGTCACTGAGAAGAGAGCTGTAGGAACAACAATTTCAGGAACATGGGAAGACATTAAGGATTTACAAAAGAGTTATTTAAAATCCTGCAATATTTGAAAGGGGGCTTATTGGATGAGGTACATTTTGAAGCGCTAGAGTTTGAAGAACCAGTAAATATTTTAAGATCATATACAGATGCAGTTTGTAGTGGCATGTTCAAGGGAGGGATGGGCTTCAAATTAACAAGGCTATTTGATTTTTGGGGTCTCCTATTTTATGGCAGACAATAATGATCCTCCAGAAAAAAATTAATCCACAAACTGTATTTCAGTTCCTTTTTTTTCAGGTTCATTGCCGGAGATTTAATGACCTAAAATTCCTTTCATCTCTAATTTTATGAGTCTATTAAACAAATGATAAATAAAAATTTCCTTCAGACACGCAGAGTGGGGGGGGGGGGGAATCACCAAAATATTGGAAAAGGATCCAGGTTTTCAGTCAGTTGAAACCTCCCTAATTGGCTGGCATGTTTTTCTGCACTTATTACAGTGAATGCTGCCATCTGTTTCTTGCTTCAAAAGAAATACTCGGAATGATAAGCAAGCTCACAGGGAAGGAAGTCTTATCATGCATATAGAATATTTTTAAAAGCATAGTATCCACCAGCTCCCTGCAGACAGAGTATTTTCAGTCTTGACATGATAATTACAGGTAGAAAAATTGTGACAGGCAAATACTCAACCAGCTCCCCTTTGTGATAACGGGGCACGTACAGATGAGATCACTGGGCTTTCAGGTTTTCCTCTGCTCGCTTCAGGCTTCAGCTTTCCAGGATCCCAGTCAGGGCGTTGCTGTGCAATAAGCCAGGCTGGGCACTGTCCCTGCCCAGCCATAAGATCATGGGTTGTTGACTGAAGAGACTTGAAAAGCTTGCCAGTGTAAAACATCACCTTTAATAGCTCACAGAATCTCACAGAATGGTAGGGGTTGGAAGGGACCTTGAAAGATCATCGAGTCCAACCCCCCTGCCAGAGCAGGACCACCTAGAGCAGGTCTCACAGGAACAGATCCAGGGGGGTCTGGAATGCCTCCAGAGAAGGAGACTCCACAACCTCTCTGGGCAGCCTGTTCCAGGCTCCTTCACACTCACAGTGAAAAAAGTTTTTCCTTATGTTTCTGTGGAACTTCTTACGCTCCAGCTTGCACCCGTTGCCCCTTGTCCTATCATTGGCCATAACAGAGAAGAGCCTGGCTCCAGCCTCCTGACACTCTCCCTTTATGTATTTATAAACATGAATGAGGTCACCCCTCAGTCTCCTCCAAGCTAAGGAGCCCCAGCTCCCTCAGCCTTTCATCATAAGGGAGATGCTCCACTCCCTTCATCATCTCTGTGGCTCTGCGCTGGACTCTCTCAAGCAGTTCCCTGTCCTTCTTGAACCAAGGGGCCCAGAACTGAACACAGTATAAGGGGAAGCAACAAGGGAAAGAGGATAAAGAAAAGACATGCAGAGCATCAGGGTAAAGAAAACACGTAAGAGAGAAATATCCATTCACATCCACTAGACATCTACTGTGCCATCATCACAACTGATCAAACACGCACCACACGGGTTTTTCCTAACTGTTAAGCATCACAGTGAAGTTAAGTGCTGGTATTTTAGCACTCCAGCATTTAATCCACCTACTGCTACTTTAACCCAAGGACTGTAAAACTGATGCTTGAAAACACAGCAGTGTCTAAACCCCTTTGCCTATCCACTGACACTGGACACTCCCTTCCAGACTCTGCAGTGGAACGCAGCCCGTTATGAGGGTAGGAAACCCTCTGCCAACCTGCATGGGGACAGCCATGGTCTGACAAGTCACGGGAAGGAGCCTCCAGCAGGCTGGCTGTGCAGTAAACCATGGCAGCTACTGCAGTCCCGAGGTGCCGACACCATTAGGTGTGAAGCACAGGAGGGGATTTCACATGCATGGAGCCCAATTTGCACCTCTTCACCCTCGCAGTGCAGTGGAGAGCAGCCACGTTCACTGCTTCTCTTCATTCAATCCTTTTCCCAGTCCAAATCTCAATTTGAACAGGTTTGTATGAGACTGAGAGAATTAAGAGCTTTCTGCCCTCTGCATCTCATGGCAAGAAACAACAGATCCTGTTGCTACAAGGAACAGAAATAACTCGTGACAAAACAGGGCTTGTATCATTCCAGTTTTTTTGTTTTGTTTCACAGAAGTCTTCATTAATTCGCCTTTTCACTTTGCTTTTGCTTCTTATGTCAATGACGGCACCCTAGTATTTCCTGGGTTTACAGCTCCCCAAGCAACAGAAGCACGAGGGACATGGGCCAGGGCTAAGACACACCTGCCAGCACTTCACTTCTATCTGTAAGCCATGTAAAGAAACAGGAAATTTTAGTAGGAACAGGTTGACAACATCTATTTTTACCACAGGATGTCCAGGCTGCAGAGGCAGCTGCACAGGGATCCCTGCAGCAAGCGGGAAGAGAAAGAACAGAAAACTACACGGGAGGGTTAGGAGAGAGGTGGCAAAGAGAAACAACAAACCACAGAACCCAACAGGTGACAAACAGGTCATCCATGAGCATTTGCTATCGGAGCCTGTGGACCACAAAAAGTAAAGAAGAATGAATGTACAACCTCCGACCAGAAAAAGAATCACATCTTGACATCATCACAGCTCAGCTTACAAACGCTGACAGATAACTCGTTTGTGTTTTTCATCCACATTCGCAAAGCAAGAGGGGGGTGGGAGAGAGAACACCATGAGCCACTGCATTTAAGAGTTTAAGGCTCTTGCTGCCTTCAAAGGGAAACCTGAGAAAGCCTGAGAACAGCAGCACCTCAGTGGCACCGGTGAAGGAGGTGTCTGTGGAGAGCACTGCTGCAGCCGGGGGGTTCAGCACAGTTCTCAGGCAGATGAACCTTTGAAAATAAATTCAGAGGAGATATTTGAACCTGCAAACAGGATATAAAAGCACACGGGAATTCAATAAGCTCCTCTGTGAGCTTCGCAGGAGCCTGGGCTGTCTTAGGGAGATGTGCACTAGGGTGCCTAACACAAAGAGTGCTTAACCTAAGAGAAAAATCCCCAGCCAACCACAGCTTGGATGAAGATATCTTTTGCTTTTAAAAGTGTCAGCGTTCTCCTGCCAAGAGAGAATACTTAGCATCTCCTATCATCAAGAGGCAAACCTTAAGCTGGGCAGAGCTGCCAAACTCCACTTGTCACAAATGTCTACTGTGCTACCAGAAATGTTTTTTGATAAAGTAATTGGAAAACAGCCTATTTATACTGGATAACAAACAGCAAGTGCCGGAGGGTATTTAACAGGCAATGGATACGCACCACGGAACGCTGTGCCCACGGCGTGACAGCCACCGAGGAAACTAGTTGGACGTAGACCCTACAATTTCTCTTGGAAGGGAAGAAATGTCATTTAAGGTAATGTGTACAACTGGTCAAATCAGTGCTGACAAAGACATTTGCTGACAACTTTAGCCCTTTTTCCAATTACCAGCTGTTTGCACGCCGGCTTCTGTTGTGTTTGTTATTGTAATTGTAGAATGGACAATTGAAGTGCCTGAGCCAAAGCCCCAGACTCTCGTCAACTTCCCTGGGCTCTGGGAAAGGGCTGGACACGAACACATTTTACCCAAACAATTTGTGAAATACTCCCTTGGACTCTTTCCTACTTCTTATTTAAGACGTGTAACTGGTCATTCACTTCATACAGGTTCTTTTTTTTCTTGCTTCCAGACCAAATATACGAAACCTTCTAATTAATAGTTTAATAGCAAATGATTTTTGCACATGCACGAATAACCATATCCACACGAGATGAAGACACTGTGAAGAACAGACATTTTCAAATGTTTATGGCACAAGTGGTTGACACCAGAAGGCTGCAGTAAGTCACAGAATAGAATCACAGAATCATTCAGGTTGGAAAAGACCCTTGGGATCATCAAGTCCAACCATTAGTCCCACTCTACAAAGTCCACCCCTAAACCATGCCCATCTAAACAACCCTTAAACAAATCCAGGGACAGTGACTCGACCACCTCTCTGGGCAGCCTGTTCCAGCGTCTGATTGTCCAAGGAGTCCAGAACCCAAGGCAGTATTTGCTGGTGTACTCTGAGCCCACTCCAGAAGTGGCTTAGTCTGCAGCAAGGGTAGGCTCAGAACAGACTGCACTGCAAACTGATACACCGAACACTGAAACCACCGATTAATCTGTTCTTCCAAAGCACCAATTAATTAATCTGTCCTTCCCAGGAATAAAGAGGCAATCACACACCAGGACCGAGCATGGAACCGCTTCATTGCTCAGGCTGCGGAACGGTATCGCCTGCCTCTGCAGGGGGAAGCAGCTGTCTGTCGAACTCAGCCCCGCTACAGCCTGTTATGGTTAACAATAGTAATAACATATCTGTTCCAAAGTACTCCAGGAGAAATCCTTCAGAGGATTTACCATTTAATAGTGAGATTATGATACATTTACCTTTGCAGAATAACATCCTCTTTTCCTAATCCAACTGGCTTTCAATAGATTTGTGTGAGGACTCATGGGACATGCCAGCTACAGAAGGATATCATAATCTGATCCTTAGCTGCTTCTAAATGTCTTAAGCAGCGTGGATCCTTCTCACCCCTCTCATTTCAACACACCAGAAAATTTCTCCTTGATATTTGAGCATTTAAAAAAAAAAAACTCCCTACCTCTCCTGTTTATAGAGTAATTTTTCTCCACCTTGCCCTTCATCTATTACATAGTGGGTGTTAAGACTAGACGCTCATAACCAAGCTGTCACGGAGCAGTAACTTTTCTTTAACGGGGCACTGTACAGAAGAATGTAAACTCTGGTATGTATGATGCAGAATTCCCACCCTCCACTGCTACACAAACAGAGATGTTTTGGGTTACCTTTCCTTTTCCTCCTGACACGTACCTAATGCAGATCAGATGTTTATATTCTGATCAGATAAATCTCCTGATTAAGTATCGGTTGTCTTGTATTGGAATGCCATTCCAAGAAACACCCCCTCAAAGGCACTATAACAACCCAGAAATTTGTGAGCGATTGGTTGAAGCTCTGAGCAACCAGAAGACACCTTCTGGCATGTCACAAAGATGCCTGCCATCTTTTGATTCCGATGTTTCTTTTCCAAGTGTTGAATTGTAAGACTAACTACAAGGAGCACGTGAACACAACAAACCCAGTCATCTCTTTAACGTAATAAATAAGGTTGAGCTAGAGATGGGCTATTTGCTTTACGTTAATTTGCTCCTTCTTGACAACGTCTTGAGAGCAGCAAATAACGAACGTGAAGAACACAACATCGGCTTGAGTGTTCTGTGTGGTACACAGAAATACTTTTATAGGCTACCCCAAAAGCTCAAGGAAAAGGGAACTGGCAAATAACATAGGGTATGATGAGCTGAGCCAAGAATGTGATTTTGGACTGTTTCCATTGCGGTTTTCACTTCAGAGTAATTTGTATGATTTGGAAAGCGAGCAATGTAACTCTGTGTAGGGATGGGTTATTCAAGGTAACCTCTGCGTTTAAAGGATGGGGTATTTTTATAGCCATGGACCAAAAAATGAGGTCACGGGCTACAGCTACCTAGAGCTCGGAAGGAAGACAGAGAATCCACTGTTTCTAATTTCTCACGTTATCTTGCACTGTACAGAGAGGTGTATTTTACTGTTCTTAAAATACACAGCTATTAATCTGCTAATGGCATGACAAGCAAAGCCTAATAAAACGTGCCTGCAGCAGAAATACTAACTTCTCATATTCTTTGAGGCTACTGTTCATGCTGAATTCCTCAAGAAATGCAGTGAAGCAGAAGCATAAGAGTGCAATATTTGGAACTTTTAAAACCTATTGGATTTTAATGCATTCCTAGGTCATGCAGCAGCCCAGTCTATTTAGTGCTACATTTTCTCTATGATAAATCTTGAGCTCATTTCTAGAAAACAGCTAGAAATTTTAAAGCTGCTGAAACATGCAGTTTGTACCTAAATGGTGGGCACACAAAAATAGGGCCCCGTCAGCTGCTGTAACCTTTGCTGGGTGAAGATTTTCCTGTGTACTTGATCTGGATTGCTTCACTGGTACTTAAACAGGTAGGGCTTCCTCTGGGAGAAAACTTCAGCTTCTTTTTCAATAAATTACTGAAATTGCTCTTCGTAGTGAAAGGAGGAGTCTGGCTGACACACAAGTCAGCCGACAAAACTCCATCCTGCTGACAGCACATGACCTGAGCTAAAGAAAAGCTCGGACGGACAGGGAGAGCGTGGGCTGCGCCAGGCACGGCAGCCGCCTCCAGCCCTCTCGTGACTCGGCACCACAGACAGACCCAAGTCCCTCTAATCCTTTTAGAAGGCCCCTTGACATTGACCGAGACGAGGGAAAATGAGATTTGGGGATAATCTCAGCTCATCTTAGCTCCAAATGCCCATGAGGAAAACGTGACTGTAAGCTGCTGCATTCTATGTGCGCGCAAGTCCCCGCGTCTTTGGCTCTTTTCTGGAATCATGTGGCTCAGGCCAGTGGAAATACAGTGGTGGTTTCTAGTCCACTGGACATTTTACAAGTATTAGAGTACAAATAAATCCAGTTTTCCAGAAAAAACACAGTTCTGTTGTGATTAGAAACCTCTGGTCTGTCAAAAGGCAGCGACTTCTCTGCAGTTTAGCTCTCTGCCCCCGTGGTTTACACCGGCAGTTATCAAAAGCCTTTCATTTGCAAAGCTGGCTCAGGAGTAACCAGAAACTACACCAAACTGCCCAGAAACAGGCTGGATCCTGTGAAGCAACACAGTAGCAAGAGGAGGTGATGCTGCCTTCTCTATGTTGGTTCTTTTTTTCCTCCCTGGAGTCAATAAATGACAAGAAGAGAAAGTGCAGAGTGTCAAACCTGAATGGAAAAGCCGACTCAGTAGTCAGGCTCTGGTCTTCAGTATATTCACTGAAAGTTCTAGTTTTTTTAAGGAAAGTTTCCCTGTTCTTACATAACCTTCAACAGTTTGCTACAGCAGGCTAAGTGAGGGAACAAGATTAACAGATAGGAGATATTTTTACTACTTCACCCAAAGATTCACAGAATTTTCTGGGAATTTTAACACTTGTTCAAAACAATGTGTGATTCTTCACGTTGCTCTCAGCGCTAGGAGAGAATTCTACACAGCCTCCCAGTGATTTGTACTGAACAGTTTTACATAATTATTTAACATCCCTCTTCAAACTAATAAATCTGCTAAATTGTTTTTTGATAGGAACCAAAGTGCTCTTAAGTAGCGCTGCAAAATAACAGCGTTATCAAAGTGGAAGCCATTAAGCTGCTATTCCTACTGACTGCCATGTACGTCACCACGAGCTCGGCCATGACAAATGCCTTCTGAGTTAACTAACAGGAAATATATCTCCGTCAATTAGCACAGATTAGAGGATCGAGGAACAAGATCAGTGAACTGTAATGAATACGGTCAATATCTGCCCTAAAATATGACATCGATTTATCTAAATGCAATATCCGGGCTTCGCTTACTGCATCTCTTCCTGTTTCCCTCCTTTTACTAAGCATTTACTAATGCTTAGTGTAAACAAAGAATGTGTCACACTCACACAGCATTCAGAAGTGCCACATTTTGAGACATGGGGCTGGCTTCTGAAGGGGACACGCTCAGCACCTTGCAGGACCTCACCAGGGGAAACAGCTGTAGACCTACAACAAATGGACTTACTCCTAACCGTCAAAAACTCACAGATTTTAACCACAAAAAAACCCCACGTCTGCAGATATAACTGTAAAAACATCTTATTACACAAAGTCCTTGTTTCAAAATACAGTAGATTAACACAGCATTAAGGAAATTTACCAGTAAATCTGAGTGTAACTCTTCCTGGGCAAAGGAAACAAACCAAACCAACTTCTACACGCTCAGCCTACTAAAGCACAATGCCAGATATTCAAGAGCTATTCAAGAATTTATTGCTGTTGAGAAATGAGACATGCAACCTTTGGAGACAAACTGGTCTCTAGTGAACAGTAAAAACCTAATATTTCCATATTTATTAAGCAATTTATTACTGTTTACCCTAGAAATCATTGCACACACAAAAACTAACCAAAACAAACCAAACAACTGGAGAAATCCTGAAGTATGTTGCTATCCCCTTCTGTTGTTCTTCAAGTAACATCATGGAAACTAACACCCAAAATGAAAATAGTACATTTCTCACTTTGTTATTGGAATAATACAGATATAAATTATTACAAAAAGAAGAGTAAATGAAACTCAATTTCTTTATCTTTTTATATCTTTTATCTTACAGTCCCTATTTCCACAATTTCTTGATTTAAACCAAAAGAAGGAAAGATTCCTTTGTAGAGGAAAGAAAAACAGTAAAGGAAGGGGAAGAAATACCACAAAGAGGAAGCTGTATGTGGATCTAACTTTCCTCTGCCCAAACAGAATCACAGAATGGTAGGGGTTGGAAAGGACCCCTGGAGATCCTCTGGTCCAGCCCTGCTTCCAGAGCCGGGAAAAAGTTTGTTTTTTTTTTTCCTTTTATTACTTCGCAATAGTCTCCAGCAGACATGTTCTAGCCTTCACATACACCCAGTTTCATAAGCACTAATAACTGAGGTGTGCTCGCAGCAAAACAAGAACATGCTCCACTTTGAAATCTCTTAAAACTGGACAAGAGGGTCAAATGAAAAAACCTCAGGGAGGCTCAGAGACAAGCAAAGCATGTAACAAGTCTATAAAGGAAAATAAAGAATACTTAGCAAACCTGAAAGGATTTCACACCGGTAGTAGATGGCCTAAATAAATCATGCAAATGAATAAAAGAGGACTATAAAATCTTTATATAACACAGGGAGCAAATAGTAAAAATTGCATATAATATTCAATTGTTGTATTAGAAAGCAAGCAACTGAAAACAGCCCAGAGAGCTCTGAACTATCTACAAGGTTACTTATCACAGAATCACAGGATGGTGGGGGTTGGAAGGGACCTCCAGAGATCATTCAGTCCAACCCCCCTGCCAGAGCAGGACAGAACTAGAGCAGATCACGCAGAAATGCATCCAGACAGGTCTGGAAAGTCTCCAGAGAAGAAGACTCCACAACCTCTCTGGGGAGTCTGTTCCAGTGCTCTGCAACCCTTACAGTCAAGAAGTTCTTCCTCATGTTGAGGTGGAACTTCTTCGGAAGGATGCTGGGGAATGAAGATGTTGCCATTATCGGACAAAACAAATGGTCAGAGTCGTGTATTTTTTCAGCCTCCAATTCGTGTCCTGCAGTTTTAACCCAGTCACCCACATTCTTTGTTTCCCAGTTTTGTCTTCTGTATTGTAGTGGTAATTTTCTCACAGGAGCATCAACCTACAGTCAGAGACAGTAACATTTGTGAAAATATTTACGTCTATGAAAAGATGAATAACCACCGATATTGATGAGCAGGAAACAACAATTACGAAACAACCAACCAATCCCAAACCCAGCAGATCTTCTACCCCAGCTGATGCAGGGTTTGCCAGGGGTACAGCAGATTTCTGGTGTGTGCTGGGCACATCCTGCACTTCAGAGATGAACCACGATGCCAGCCCCACGCCCCAGCACGTGGGTGGGACACCAGCGTGAATGTCCCTTCAGCCTCCCAAAGGGGTCCCACGGTTCCTTCTGTGAGAGTTCTGCCACGTGCAGCTCTGAATGCAGAGGCACAAGGGATGAAATTTCATCCTCTGCAACAAGCCGAGTGCCAGGAAAGGAGCTGACATACACAATATTGCCAGCTGAGCAAAGGCACGCGCGCCTGCGTGCTCTGCCTTGACACATGGGCATCACGAGTCCTAAGAATAGGCTGGATGGAGATGATCTGATGGACTGAAAACTGATCTTAACAAATAAAATCCAGGTTCTGAATCTAGAGGACAGTCCCAGAGTTAAGCTCAGAAAGGAAGCAGGGGCTCTCCTCCTCCTGCTTCTGTGGGTGTCGTGGGTCTATCCCCACTTCTGAAAAAATCCTTGTCATTTTAAGATACATCAAACTCCTGTACATGCACCTGCAGGTTGGTTGGTTTGTCACCACTATTTCCCTCTAAGCCTGATGCACAACTCTCCAGTCCTGCCCGCAATGAATGCTGTGGACAAGCTGCTGGCTGGGAATTTTTTCGGAACACTCGGAGATTTCCCCGTTATCCCAGAAGAGCTTGGTGGTGCTGCTGCTTTGCCATGGAGAGCAGGGCTCTCAAACCTCAGGGTATCAGACACAGTTCAGGGTACCCAGTCCCTACTGCTGCTTCCTGTTCAAAAAGCCAAGTCTCAGAATGCTTATTCCTACTTTCCAGAGGCCTTTCCACATCTCTTTTGCCTGGATGCTTTCTCCGTATGCCAGCCTTTCCTCCTCAGGCGAGTGTTCCAGCCCTTCCATCATCCTCGTAGCCTCTGTTGGACTCTCTTCAGTAGATAATTTGACGTAACGTGAGAGAGATGCTTTTTGTTATCAGGTGTGCCTCTTTCCCAGAGATGACCTACAAACCTTCCTGGGGCCAATATTTCCAGTTGTCTTCTACTGCAGTCACCACACCCTTAGGATTCTTCTCATTAAAAAAAAAATTCACCTTTTATAAGCAAGTTAAAGGTATCAAAGAGCAATTCCACTGTCAGAACCTTCCGAAGACCTTATCTGCAGCTGTGCTGTAGCACAGGTTCATGGCTTATATCCATTTACTTATTACACTACATTATCCCCTAGATATACTGGCTATGACAAAACTTGAGAGTCCTAAACCTCAGTTAATTGAGATCAAGCATATCATGAACAGCATGATTTAGGAAATGCTGTTGCTTAATAATTAGACTCATTTTTCATTTCTGTGAACAGCAGGAATGGTTTTTATTGTATTGGATCCACGCACACTGCTGGCCATGAGGGTTTTGGTTTGTGAGGTTTTTTTTTGTTTGATCAGTTGGGGGTTTTTTGGTGGTTTCTTCAAAATCTATACACAGCTTGGAACTCTCTTTGGCTTAGTGCACACTAATGCTAAAAGCAAAATACAAAAGAAATTCAATGGAAAAAAAATTTTCATAGCCTTTAAGCCTTACTTTTCAGGTGCAGCTGTTCAGATGCATTGTTCCAGAATAAAACTATGTTGCAATAGGGAAAGAATGAGGAAAAGAAAAGTCATTTGCGGAATTCTAATTCACCTACGAGGATGATCCTATTAATCAGCTTTCATATTGTTCCCAGTGACCTTTTTCTTCCTGTCACACTATTACGACCCTGCTGCTGGGTTTAAATCTTCCTTCCTGCATCACTGAATAGGAAGAATAAAAGTTTGCTCAGAACAGGCAGTGACCCCGAGTACACGAGAGACAAGTGCTGACTAATGTTGATTAATTTCCTCTGAACTGTGTTAACATTCCTCTCCAGACCCCATCACTTCAGCTTGCAGTGGATAGGCAGCGACTGCAATCCCCTTCTGATAAAGACACCGGAGCATAAAGCCAGGCCTTCTGTAAATAGGAGTCTTTCTGAACCCAAACCACACATCTGTGCAGGCCAAGCTTTCTAGTGAGCACGGGTCACCTTCCAGTAGTGCCACAAAGGCATTTCCTGGTGGTCGTGTTGACTACAGATTACTCCTATGAGTATCAGCTTGAGAAAGTTCTGAAAACTAAAAAGATTTCACTGAGAAGGAGTTGACGCACCAGGAAATGTTTTAAATTAATCATTTCTCACTAAAGCTTTGCATCTGCCGGTCTCATTTGCATGACCTATACATGGATGTGACTACGAAAAGCGTTTCTGAAATGGAAGTTGCTATTTGGAACATAGTGGGTTTAAAAATACTTCTGACTGCATAAATAAAATGTCTGGAATTGCATTAGGTACCTCAGCTTAGCTGTCTTTGTTTTGTGTTCAGAAGGAAGAAATGCCAAGTTTTCTTTCAGCTGAGATGTACAAATGTTTAACTGTGGAGAGAGTTTGGGGATTTTCCTTTTTCAGCATCAGGTGCTGAAAACACCCCTGATCAGGACCAGCAATTTGTTTTTCTCCAGGTACTGTGGAACAGAATGAGTTGGGGATTCTGCACAGGATTTCTTCCTACTGGACTACACTTAGAACTTTGACATGTTTTCAGCATATGAACCAAGTCTTCTTTGTAGATGCAACCAAAATGTTTTCTAAGAGTGATGGACTCTTAAGTTGTACTCGTTACAGTGGTATCACAAATGCAAGCGCTTAAGCTTGTGGCTGGATTTGGATTGACTTTTTCCAGTGCCCGAGGTCCCTTGGAGGTAGAGTATCTCAGTAAATTGAGTAAAAAGGAGTTTACCTTTAGCGACCCTGACTTCTGATACCTTTAATGATTTGGCCGACTGTCCAAGTCTTCTTCCTCCCCTATTTCTGTAGCTAGATGTCAGAGCAGTTTAGTAAGGAAATTCAGCAACTAAGAATAAAAAAGAGAGAAGAATGAAGAACCCTGGTTTAGAGAGCACATGGACCTCTATTCCATGAGCATTAACAAAATCCCTAACATTTTACACCAGCCAGGTAAGGCTGCTTTGACTGCAGCCCAGCCATAATGCTGTGTCAAGGTGGATCTGAAGGGCTAGAACTGAAAACAGAAATCAGCATCTCTATGTCTCCAGAGGTCCCTTCCAACCCCTACCATTCTATGATTCTCTGTCAGTTATCACCCACCCCCTCTCGGGTCCCAGTCCAAAATTCCATCCCAATGAAGCGCCCACAACCAACGTGTGCATGGAGAAGGTGCAGTGCCATGATACAAGATGACAAACCAGTCCCAGGCACTGGTTAGGATACAGCTGCTCTTTGCAGAGCTGATGCATCTGATTTGAGACGTTTGCCTTTTACCGCAATCCACAGGCTGAAGATTTGCCCCTGGGCACTGACTTCAGTAATTTCAGGTAATTTATAAGGAAATAATGGCCCTATTTAAACATAATTTTCTGCCACTGGAAAAAGCCATGCCTCCTTTATTCAGAACCTTCTGTCTGTCCCTGAGAAAGTGACAAGGAGGGAGAAATCCTCACGTGGCAGCACACAGCGGAGCGCTGAGGCCAGCAGGTTTTCAGTGAAGATGGACAGAGGCACGTGCGCTGAAACAGCCCGCACAATGAAAACGGATCCCGGTGGAGGAAGGAAACTTGGGATTCCTGAGCTAGGCAGAAGCAGTTCTGGGCAAGCAAAATGGAAAATGTCTAAAGAATATCAGAGGCACTGAAATCTCTGAAAGAATTATTATCTCTATTACTATGAGATCTTCATAATCACAGGATTATCCAACATCTTTCTCATAATCCTACCCGTGTCAGACAGGAAAACCACATAAACCCCAAACCACTATCCACTGCACATCATCATTTTCAAACTTCAGGGCTGCTGTTGTTAAACACCTGCCTCTATGGTCGGCCACTGAAGGAAAAGATCTGCCAAGTACCAGTTCATCTGGAGATCCCGTTAACGTTTACTGTCAACTGGCACCACTGCTTGCCCCTGAAAATCAGATTACTCAGTTGGGCTCACACCTTTCAAATTATCTGTGCAGATTTCAAAGTGTTGTTCATCGGGCTCCTCAACAGGTTCAGTCTTATTCCTACTGAGTTTCATGATAAATAGCTCACAATCAATTAACTCTGTGATCCTGAACCACTGCTCATACACTAGATCTTCCTAATCCTGTTATTTGATACGGAAACCTCTTACACAAACAAGGAACACTATCACAGGCTGCAGAGCATGGCTCTGCAGCTCATGCTGGTCCTTGATATTCGGCTTATTAAACCTCAAAAGGCTTGATCCAGTTCAGAAACACGTACAAACATCATACAGATTCACATGGGAACATTTAAGGGGAAAACGGTCTGACATTGCAACTGTTTTTCACAAAGCCATCACCCCAGATTCAATGCAGAATAATGACATGGCTTGGTGAAATGATAACAGCATTGAGAACATCTCAATCCCCACATCTGCTGTCCGGCAGGAAAATCTGCATCTTCTCCTGTACAAATCGGCTCCTAGTTTGGAATTCATAGGAGCTCCCTCCTCTCTTCACACCCGAAACTGAAACGCTCTTATTTCCTTTCTACAGCCACTTATCCACATCCTTATGAGCGACGGTCAAGAATCAATGCACACATATAAACAGGTGCCCATAAGCATGCACTTGTGTACAGTTATGAATACACATGCATACACTAATGCACATACGTGAACATGAGCATACGTACATGAACTGCACGATAACACACCACGAGAATGAACGTAATTCTGACTACCCATTATGCTTATAAAAATGGAGGGAAGCCCTTCTGGTAGCAACCATGGAATGAGATATTTACATGTAACATCTTTTTAAAACCAGTGTGATGCTGCACCAGTGGTAGCTTAATTACACAGCAGTCAGATTCCAAGGAAATTAGAGCTATTTTTAAAAGTCATGAAAAACAAGCATAACTTGCAAGCTAAAAAAAGACACTTGTAGAAAAGAGATCCAAAAAAATACGTGCCACAAAAAGGCCTTTTGAAATAGAAAAGCTCGTACAGACCAGAAGTAACTACAATGTATTTAACTCTCTGCCTTTAGTTGCCTGTGCTCTCCTCTTGAGCTTTTGTCCCCAGCTCACACCACCTGCATCTCAGGCAGTCCCATTTCTGACCCCGGAGGCTGCTCTTTGCCCTGTGGGAAAGGGGCCCTGCGAGACCCCCGCCACAAATCTCCCTCAGATTTTATTCAGGATTGTGATGGAGGAGATCCCAGAAGCCCCACCTGACCATTCTTCCACCCCCTAGAAGCAGAGAGTACTGAATTCCCGGCCTGTGAGGAGGGAACCTGGTCAGCTTTCCATCGTGGGACCCCTGTTTTGAAATATCACTGATATATCACTAATTTTTTGCCTGTACAAGGAAACACACAGGCACTACTGGAAAGCTCTGGAGCAAAACAGTTCCAGCTCTTAAATATGTGAAAAACATTAATAGGAGTGATGAGTGTCTCTGGTGACAAGGGACAGAACAAGAGGAAATGGCCTGAAGTTGACCCAGGTGAGGTTCAGGCAGGGTCTCAGGAAGCATTTCTTTCCAGAAAGGGTTGTCAGGCACTGGAATGGGCTGCCCAGGGAGGTGGTGGAGTCACCATCCCTGGAGATGTTTAAGAGGCCAGCAGATGCTGTGCTTAGGGACAGGGTTTAGTGGTTTTTGATAGGCCTGGGAATAAGGTTGGACTTGATGATCTTGAAGGTCTCTTCCAGCCAATACTATTCTCTGATTCTATGAAATGCCTGCAGAGACAGGGGCTCAGATGGTGTTACTGCTCACACCAGGCCACTGTCACTGGAGAGGGTTGCGCAGTCCCGACAGAGATGCCACAATGGCAGTGATGTGCCCGCACGCAGCGACTGTCCCCAGACAGGAAGCCGGCTGTGCCGGGGGCCATACGTTCACCGTACGTGCCAAGGAGGTCACAGCTTCAGCCGTCAATCCTCGGAAAGAATCAAAAGGCAATTTGTTAAGATACACAACTTCAATAAATGGCATGAGATCCTTTTTTTTTACTCATGAAACAAGGCTTTAGACTGTAGTAAAAGCACTGAAATGCTTTTTCAGTGGCTGGTGAGAGGCCTGGTGGAGAGAGACTGGGAGTGCTGGTGGACACGCAGCTGAACGTGAGCCAGCAGTGTGCTCAGGTGGCCCGGAAGGCCAATGGCATCCTGGCTTGTATCAGGAATAGTGTGGCCAACAGGAGCAGGGATCTGATTCTGCCCCTGCACTCAGCACTGGTGAGGCCTCACCTCCAGTACCGTGCACAGTTCTGGGCCCCTCACTTCCAGGACATTGAGGTGCTGGAGCGGGACCAGAGGGGACAACGAGGCTGGGGAAGGGACTAGAGGGAAAGTCTTCTGAGGAGAGGCTGAGAGAGCTGGGGTTGTTTAGCCCAGAGAAGAGGAGACTCAGGGAGGACCTTGTCACTCTCTACCAGTGACAGGAGGAGAGGGCATGGCCTGGAGCTGTGCCAGGGGAGGGTTCAGCTGGATATCAGGCAGCACTTCCTGACAGAGAGGGTGATCAGACACTGGAATGGGCTGCCCAGGGAGGTGGTGGAGTCACCGTCCCTGGGTGTGTTTAAAGAAAGGCTGGATGTGGCACTGAGTGCCATGGTCTGGCTGACGGGGTGGTGTTGGGTCATAGGCTGGACGTGATGATCTCAGAGGGGTTTTCTAGCCTCAGTAACTCCGTGTGATTCTGTAAAATTATTTTCAAGGTGGTATTTTTCATCAGCACCAAGCACACAGGTTCACCTGTCTAACCCTGTGTACCAGGGACTGTGTGCACATGAGCATGGAAGTATTTTCATCTCTGGATAAAACACAGAGTTCTAAGCCAGCATTTGTTTTTCCAGGGGCTTCCTATTCCTTTGTTCAACCTCCCAGCTGTGAAAAGGTGGCGAGTCAACACTTTCATTGAGACAAGAACATGTTGTCTGCCGTCTGTATTATGCAACCAGACACATGTGCCTCTGTGCGCATGTGACTGGAGCTATGGTCAACATGGGGGCGTTTGCATCATCTAAGCAAACATTTTCCACACGCTCCTGAAACCCAAACCACCTCTGTTGGAGTGGGCACCTTGGGAGGGGCGTCAGGTACAACATGAGGGACACGGGGCTAAGGCTCAGTAACAAATCCTGGCTCATGCAGTGACGCTGTACAAGCCGAGTTGTACCATCTAGGTTAGCTGTGCCCGTTGCCAGCCAGCTGCCACCAGCACCGAGCTGATGCCACTGCACCTCCAAGTGTCTATAGGAATTTCCTGGTGTCCATTAATCCACCCGTTCACTCTCTGCACCACCTCCCTGCGTCTTTGACGTGGGCAGTGGTGTCCACGGGTTCTAACAGCAAGCTCTTCATGCAGCTTGTCACATCCACACAGCCAGCTACGGGGCACAACCTCCCAGCTGGTGGCAACGGGAAGGCTTCTGCGCACTAAAGGAAACCTGAATCTAACCCTCCACCTACAAGGAAGAATCTGTGCAGCCACCATCAGGTGGTGGTTTTCTCACCAGACTTCAACAACTGCTCTTGGTGAAGGTGGCAACTCAACACAGTTTTAAAATAAAAACTTCTTCCTACAGTCCTCCACCACTTTCTGGTTGTTAGAAAGCATGTGTACACCTATCATTTGTCGGGAATGTGAAAACACAGAATCACAGCATCGCTTTTGTTGGAAGAGACCCTTAAGGTCATCGAGTCCAACCGTTCCCCAACACTGCCAGGGCACCACTAACCCACGTCCCTCAGCAGCACATCTCCATGGCTTGGAAACCCCTCCAGGGATCACAGGGACTCCACCACTGGCCTAGGAAGCCTGAGCCAGCCCTTGACAACCCTCATGGAGAAGAAATTGTTCCTCAGGTCCAACCTAATCCTCCCCTGGGGCAACCTGGGGCTGTTTCCTCTTGTCCTGCCACTTATTCCTTGGGAGAGGAAACCAACCCCCACAAGCTGCACGTGATCATTTTGGTGAGGGTTACCAGATACATATGAAATCCTAAAAAAATCTGAAATGAGTCACCTAAACCTAAAGTAGCATGAAGCTAAGCACCAAGGATGAATGTAACAAAAGGCAGACCCAGCACCCTGGAAGCAGCTCTCATGCCTCCTGCTCAGCCCATCCTGCTTGCAGGAGGAATCGCGGGCGTTCCCGGCGGCACAGGATGGGAGGTGACACCTGCAATCTGCCCGGGAGCCAGCCCACAGCATGCCGATGTCGCAGCCATCAGATTTGGTTCATTTTCATCAGCACTACAGTCCTATCAGAGCTTTTTGTTTGCATTTAATCACTTTCTTTTATTGCTACTTCCACAGCAAGGGGAAGTTCTGATTGCTGCCACAGTCCGCAGCAGCTGCTCTGGGCTTAGCACATCAATGTAAACAGCTTCTGGTTGTTCATTATTTATGGGGCGAATTTTACCCAAAGTGACACAAAGCTGCTCTAGGTTTTGCTTGTCAGCATGTCACCGTCAGGTTTCCGAGTGCCACGGCCATCTACCGCAGAGAAGACATTATTAAAAATGCATCAATAATAGTCCCTGAATATATGCAATGTTAAATAGCATATTGAAGCCTCTTTTTTTTTTTTTTTTGAGTGTAGCACTTCTTTTAATTGCAAAGGGCATGTGGCAAATCTGCCGTGTGCAAATGCAATCATAAAACTTTCATAGATACCCATGTAAGTAAAGGATTAATCCAAGGGGACTGGCGTGATTATTTTGGCAAATAGTATGCTGCAAAAAACAGCTTTCAAATACAAGTTCAATTTAGCACATGTTTCCAACTGTAGAAAAGGAAGACAAAATAAACCATTTAGGCTTTTTGTTTCAAATGACCTTTCTTAAAGTTTTAGAAGGGTAAAGCAATAAGAAGATGGAATGAAATACTTAGTTTCATGACAAATTCAATGTTTCAAGGCAACTCAAAACATTTCCAGGCCAGAAACCAAACAGAAATATCCCGTAATCCCGGAACACTCATGAATAATACTGAAATAGCTACGGGTTATAAATATGAATATATTTGCAAAACGCGACACCAGGTTATTCAGAGCTCGCTGTCTTGATTTACAGATTGTAGAGCCACGGTGGTGTCCTGCCCAGGTCTAATGCCACTTTCCATTGAAGGGTTTGAAGAGCTTATTACAGCTTAACACAGAAAGGAAAGAGCCAAGCCTGAGCTTCAGAAAATAATTTTTAGAGCAAAATAAGACTAATGGTTTCTGATGGCCTAAGAGACAATTCTGCCTGACCCTCCAACTGCCAGTGAGGAATGGACTATTACCAGCTAGTCGTGAAGCACAACACACCTACTATTTAGCTCCAGGAGCTATCACTGCACCCACAAAAGCTGTAACCATGGAAGGGTACGAAACAGCATCAAATCCACTCAGCACCTGCCAGCTGCTGCTGCTCTCCAGCATGGGGAGGTGGAAATCCTGAGAACCTTGGAGGAAAGCACAGAGGTTTCAGCAGTGGCTGGAAGACCCTGAAGCAAGGCAGGGACTGAGTGGAGGGACAGGGCAGAGCACAGAGAGGTGGGGGGTGTATCCTTGTGCCTCTGAGAAGGGACAATACTTCACAGCATTAAGGCAGCAAGCTCCTGCCCATACAGAGCAAGAATAAAACATACACAAGGGTCCCATTTCAGGAACATGCAGCTCAATTACAGCTAACACCCAGAGAAATGCTCCTAGAAAAGCCAGCATCCCTTCGTGTGCCAGCATCCATGGCAAAAGAGGAGTTCCCACCAAGAAGGCATATGGCAAAAAGGAGCTGAATGCAAAGAAAATGCTGTTAGGAAACAAGAGGATCAGCTGGGGAAGAGCAGTCTGGACTCCACTGTAATCATCTGGGACACATGAGTGTGAAGCTGGTGGTAGAAGAACTCCAGACCCAAACAACAATTGCTTTAAAAAGGACAGAAAAGAAACTCCTTTAAATACAAGAACTGTAAAGATGCAGACTTGAGAGACAGGTATCTGGATACAACTTCACCTCAGCATCATTACAAAATTACCTGCTGAGGGTGAACTCCTGCCTGGGCGTTCCAAAACCTACGACCCACTCCTCAAGGAGGGCCCGAACCTTTCCCTTGGGCTCAGCTCACAGTATGGGGTGGGACTGCTGCTGCCACCCCACTTTGTCCCTGCAGGCAGTGGGAGAAGGTGAGCAGGGGCTTCACCTGCAGGCCTCCCATCCAGAGTACTTTCAGACCCATGTGCTGCTTATCCAAAGCTACCTCAACACTGATGCTGAACGGGTCTGATAGCTCGTTTCACCATGGGATTCAGGAGGCAACGAAGGCGGGAGTCGTTACATGTCTTCCCTAGCCACATCCAGTGCAGCTTTACTGGTTCCACCCTGCTGGGAACCACAGCCATACTGGTGGGAAACAAACACCGCTCTGGAAATTAATTGCTATCTTGTAACATATTGCCACACTCATGCTGCTGCGACTGGTGCCATTGGGTGGCTGCTAAAGTCATTCATAAGAAACACTGTGGCCTAACACACCAATCTTATGTCACTCCTGAACAGCTTGCCAGAGATAAGAAAAGCAAAATTCAAATGTTTTGGTCTTGCTGCAAGACAAGTCCATTCCATAAATCTCTGCCTGCCTGGGAATGAGGAGACCAAGAAAAACAAATACCATAGGTAGCCAAGAAACCAAAGAGCCCCTGGGGAGCCGCTGAGGTGGAGTGTCATCTGACAGGGCAGCAGGAGAGCTCGGGGGCTGTAAACACATACCAAGGAGGTTGGGAAACAATTGAACTGAATTCTGGGCACCCACGGACCACGTGAAGTAATGGGAAGCTCTCAGAAGGTTATCTAGCTAGGAATGGCAAACAGCAGCACAACAGAGCTATGGCAACGGAGCCCGAGGGTGTGAGCCAGGGCTCCCCAGGAAGGTCACACTGTGAGGACACTTCACGCAGGCCAACAGGGAAGCAGCTTTGTCCAAAACGAATTACTGCACACGGGGGGGCTGGAGTTGCTCTGCGGCTCCTGCCAGTGAAACACAGGCCGAGAGCTTCACTCCATCTCTTAGGGCATGTCCACACTGCATATTTGGCCTGAGCTCAGGGGCTCGGGCCTGGCCAATCTCCTGACCGCCTGCTGCTAGAGCCCAAATCAGCACACAACTGGTACAGGCCTCCCTGCTGAGAGGGGCAACTGAGAGCCGAGAGGCAGCAAGGAACAACTTCTCCTGCTTCTCAGCTGGGGTCAAGGGCCCAGTGCAGAGCTCTCCTCAGCAGCACTGCAAGGCCAGCCTGGGTTACGGCCCGGAGGCCTGAGGCCCGCGGCAGCGCGAAGGGAGCTTTCCTTCCATCAGGAAGGGCTGAGAGCACCCAGGAGCTGGGCTGGAGCACCTCTCAGCCGCCGCTCTCTGCTCCTAGCACAAACTTCTGTGCTGACATCGCATCAAAGCACCTGAGCACACCTCAGGTCCAGACAGGATCTTTGCTTCTCAGAAGAGACAGCCCAGTGTCACTGACTGGGCTGAGGGCAATGACACTGTTTATTTAACAGTGCGGATGGTTGGTAAATGGCGACATAAACATTGATTCTGGCCCAAGCCAAACACAGAATTGCAAACCTGGCCTAGGAGGGGCCCAACTCACCAGTTATTTCACTCTGTCAAGAAAGCAGAGCAGAAAATAAAGAGGGATGAACGGTCAGAGGAAAAGCACAGCGAAACAAAGGGCCGCATCTTACACCACTGCTACCACAACGGAGGTAGTGCCAAGCCAGCCTATAAATACACCTCAAACCACCAAGTCGTTGGCTGGGCACAGATACTTAATTCACATCAGGATACAGCAAAGCTTCATTTGCATCGGCGGCTCCCACAGACTAATTAATTGAGTTCGGCACCCAGCAGAAACCTGCACACCTCACAGCCCTGCAACAGAAACCCCTCCCGCCTGCCTGCCCCAGCACCTGCCTTACCTTTTGATGTCTCACCAAACCAGTCAGCAGGCAAGAAAGGTCCCAAGAAAAAAGAGTAATAATTAAAGGGTTAAAGAACGCCAATATGAAGTAAATGTCAGACTAGTGATGATAACCATTTTCCCAAAAAACCCAACTCTGAGAAACACAGTGTTACAAAAGGGTGTTGATAAGTAACACGTGAACACATGAGTGTTTGAATCTGGTCAAAATGCATCTTACCACGGGCTTTAAAGGGTTGTAACCAACTGTGTGTTGGATATTTATTGACCAAGAATAGCTCACTGAAGAACAGAGAAACTACAGGCCAATTTCAGAAAATCATGATGTTTGCACAGGATTAATGAACAGAAGAGAGGCAAAAGTCAACGAACAAGTTATTTCTTAGAAATTATTCACTCAGCTCTAGCCATGATAATTAATTACAAAATTAACAGGCATCTGACAATAGACTGATTAGCTTATAATGTGCCTACCCCAAAATACAATTAATTAAGGAAAGACAATTGTGACAACAAGTAGCTGAGTCGCACAATGAAATTAGATCTTGTCTTTTAATTATAAGAAACTGTATCCTCAACCAGGCTGCCCAACCACAGTTCAGGGCAAAAGCAAAGAGAGGAGATAACACGCTTTGGCTAAAAAGGGTACAGAAAATAGAAATCCTTATCAAGGAATACATACTGAATCTACAAACAGCGCGCGTTGTCTTCACTGCCCCCAGAGACTGGCTGTTAAACACTGATATTATGGATCAATAACAGCATTTTGAGAATAATAAAGAAAAAAGCCCAGGCTAGCAATCGTGTTGCCACTTGCCAGCCCCAGGGAAGCATGGTGCCCATAAGCAATGGATCTG
This sequence comes from Todiramphus chloris collaris, assembly GCA_025345505.1. Taxonomy (NCBI): domain Eukaryota; kingdom Metazoa; phylum Chordata; class Aves; order Coraciiformes; family Alcedinidae; genus Todiramphus; species Todiramphus chloris. Next base: position 1,037,486 of record JANVCC010000026.1, on the reverse strand, counting down.
ATGGACACCAGATCTGCTGTTATTCACCAGTGTTCGCTACATCACCTATTTAACTGATTAGCATGACGCAAGAAAACTACGATGGTTTCTCTTGTCAGAATGAAACGTGGTTTATTGCCACGCTTTCATACGAGAGTTTGGGAACTGCCCTGACTTTTCTTTCTGACTGCCCATCTAGTCAGTGAAACCTTTCTCCAGAGACAAGGGAGAGGCACAAAGGAGAACAAGCAAACATCACTGTGACACCAGAGCCAGAAACATCAGCCTTCTGCAAACTCAGAGATATTTTTTCTGAGTTTGGGACATTTATAAAGTATTTCTTCCACATGGACACTAATGCCAAATAAGGTACAAACTCATCACGTAGCCTTTTGCACTGCTAGAAAACTTAGAGGACGTCATTATAGGATCTCTTTTCTGCATACTCCTCTTATCTACTCTCAGTCTTATGGGAGACTGATGTTCTTCAGAGATCTCGTCTCTCTGAAACCAAAGTTAACCACAAAATACAATCACGAAGTCTCTTTTCCTTAGGAAACCAGACTACAGAGGCCTCCGGATCAACCTGCTCCTGAAACTCACACTCTGTTCATGTTTCAAGCTTTTCAGACCATTCCTGTAAACCTCATCAACTGGCACATTCCCCTGAAAACCAGGGGGTTGGGCTTCTGATCATATCACAAACTCGGGGGTGTTAAAGATTCATTAAATGCCAGTAAAAAGACAGCACTGTGAAGCAAAGCAAACATGTGAAATGATAGCACTAAAATCACTACCAAAATATCCCAGTAAATTTTTGGACTGGTGTCATTCCTATGTTGCAAATTCACAATTATTCTATTTTTTTTGATTTATTCTTTTTTTCCCTCTTCAAGGATATCAACTCATAAGTTTCTTCTGGGGATTTGCTCATTTTGATGCATTTTTTAAAATGCATCTGCCTTCATACAAACGTTGGCTATCTCAGTTTTGCTTACACATTCAGTGCTCAGAGGATTTGTTCCGGTGGTGCCGGTAATCTGTGAAATTGAAATATGCAACAAAAATCTCATGCAAAAGCCACTCGGAAATAAACCCGAAGACTGGAACCACCCCAAGGGACAGGAAGTCTATATCTACTTCAGAGAAACACAGAAAGCGTCAGTGGCCTATAGTTTCCCAGCTCTCACAGGTAACAAATGTGGGAGCTCGTTGATAGTTTAACCTCACCCATTCGTGCCAGCAGCCTCTCTGGTTCAAAGGGGATCCAAACCTAGAGAACAGGTAGGAAGCCTAAAGACATGAGGAGATTCTCTAGGGATTCTAGAAGCGCTGGTGCAAAGAGCCACTGCATCTCAAATGAGCATAGAAAACAAATTATTATCCCCCTTTTTATGTGTTTACAGAGGGAGGAGGACGGGGAATAACATTAATCAAAGACATGTCCATTAATAAGAGCAAACATGAGAAAATATAAAAAACTCAAGGATTAGATTCGGTCCCGAGTTGGCTTTCTGAAAAGCTGAGATCAGAATCATCAGACTTGTTAAACAAAGGCAGGCTAAAATAATACCTGCACGTTTGGGTTAGGGGGAGCGTGATTTTCACTCCAAACACCATTACAATGAGAAATGGGTCATTCAGACACTGATCAATGGACATGACATTAATGAAAGACTGCACCTCATTTTTCTTCTTCTTTCTTTTGACATGAAGAGTCCTGTGACCAGCATCTAGAGAGAGACAGTGTGCACTCTATCAATATTATTGGGTAATGATGGTCCTTCTTTGATAAATACATGAACTGCGAGATTTGGGTATTTCCATGGCAACTTTAAGTCTTCGTTTGCCTAGTGAAAAAAAGCCTCGTAGGAAATATCAACGGCAGATCAGCTTTCTTTACTTGCATGTAGGAAGCAAGAGGGATGGAGAGAGAGTTACAAACATGAAGGCTGTCATACTTGAGATACCCCTTTTTTTAGTAGCATAAATTGGTTTCTAGCTACTGTAAGTGCAACACAGTTACATGCTCTTTTAAATGCAATTTACAACTCCCATCCCCTCCCCGACCATTAATGTAAAAACTTAGGATGTGTAACTTACCACCTCAGTCTAGATTTGCTTGCACACACTCAAATGTAGCTTCAAGACTCAGAAAATACTAAGTGCTTAAAACCAAATGGAACATGAAGCAGAACCATTCTGAAAAGAGGCGAAGAGAGAGACCGCTGATCCTCAGTCTCCCCTTATCAAAAGAGGTCAGAGCCTGCTGGACAGGGCAGCAAGGGGAGCACACCTTGAACCATACATCGGGTCCAACCGCACAGTCTGCAGCGTAGGCAGAAGCTCCATCCAAGACAGATTGACAAGGAAAGGTGAGCAGGCAATCTCCTTCCTACTGCTTCCCCCACTTGCCTTCGGAGCTACCTGTCAGCAGCAGAACAGCCAGTGTCAAGGGGAGCTTCCAAACATCTGCCAGAAAGCAGAATTTGGGACCTCTCTGATGCACTGGAAGTAGAGGGGGAGTGTGACAACTGGAGTTTGCATTGATGAACTCCAAATGAATTAGAGACACTGTTCTTAGTGACAGAGGCACAGCGTCTCGCACGGACCCAAAGGCTTTGCTCAAAGCTTTGTTCAAGGTTTGCTTACCTGAAAGGATAATCCGGGTCAATTCAGCTGCCAACGAGTACCTGGTTACTACAGTTGACAGCACATCATTCCTCTTTGAACTCTGGAAAACCCCATGTGTCACTGCTCCTAACCCCTGCGCGGTGGTTACGGACCTTCTTAAATCCTTTTGTGGAGTTCTGTCCTCAGGGAGCTACATTCTGCCTGAAGCATCTGTACTGCTGAGTTCATTGCACAGTCAATTGAAAATACTGTCTGCTGTTCCAGAGAATGACTTGGATGCAGACTGTAGGCTTCATGAGTCTGTAATACCCAGGGGAATGAGCTGAGATAAGCAAAGAATAAACTGTTTTATCTGAAGTGAACCCTGTTCACGTATTTGTGTGTCCCAAGAAGGGCAGCACATCGGCATTTAGGAATTCTTCATGAAATGACTTGGGCAGGCTGGGAGCAGGAAACACCTTTGTACCATCCCACTGCTAATACAGACACTATGACCTCAGTGGCTGTGAAAGTCGGGGCTCTATCTAGCAGAAAATTTCCATCAGCTCAATTAATTGATGCTCAGGAGTCTCTGCAGATGGGATGATAATAAGCAGTTGTTGCTGGAGACACAGGACAGTCCATGCACTTAAAGATCTGTTCAAGTCAAACATGAATGCTAGCAGTCAAGAGAATCAAGCAGATTGCAGATGCTCCTCAGAGAATAAAGCCTTCAAGACGCTGTGCAGTGACGGCTACTTGCTCGAGAAACAAAGCGGTGCAAGCACCGCGTAGCTCACATCAAGCTGCAGCAACACGTCCTCATGTTCCTCACTCGGTAAAGTCCAGACAATCATGTCTCAGCCTGAAAACCTCTTAGAAACACTGATGAAAATGACTTTCCATCATCAAAAAAGTATTCACACCTCAGCAAGAAGCTAAATAAGGACACTGTTCTGGGAGTGTCCCAGACACTGAACTATTGTTTTTAATCCTCTTACTTCAATATGCAGAAGCCCAGAAATCTCCTAAGGTGCTTAGCGCAGCACCCGACAGGAACAGTCCATGCCTGCACAGAGGCAGGGGGAGGGGGACCACGCAGCCCTGCGGGAGCAGAGGCAGTTCACAGCCCAGGGCAGGCCAGGTGACAGGCCAGAGGTGGCTCGGGAGGCTCCTGGGTGGTCTGGGTGCAGATCCCGCCAGGCACTGGGGCCTCACAGGAAAGGCTGAGCCGGCCTGGCCTGGCCCGGCCCAGCCGCCGCAGAGCCGCAGTGCTGAGGGAGATCAGCCAGCAAAGCAGCCTCTAGGCTAACAGTAAACTCTCTTCTGGAGATCTAATTAATGTCTATACATGAGGGCTGGGTTTCAAGAAGGCAGGGACAACCTCTTTTCACTCGTGCCTTCTGACAGGACGAGGGGCAAGGGATTAAAACTCAAGTACAGGAAGTTCCACCTCAACATGAGAAAGAACTTGTTGACTGCAAGAGCTGTAGAGCACAGGAACAGACTCCCCAGAGAGGTTGTGGAGTCTCCTTCTCTGGAGACTTTCAAGCCCTGTCTGGATGCATTTCTCAGTGATCTGCTCTAGTGCTGTCCTGCTCTGGCAGGGGGGTTGGACTCGATCTCTGTAGGCCCATTCCAACCCCTAACATTCTCTGATTCTGTGATTTTAGTTTAGGTTTTTCACGGCCTTTTTGTTTCTGAATTTCTGCTTGCAAACTGCTACGTGAAAGCAGCTGGATCCACCCAACGCATCACAGTTTTCCAGAGCAACCCGAACAGCAGCCTAAGAAGGATGAAAGCACAGCTCTGTACATCTGTTTCCTTGGCTTCTCACTCATTCTTTTCTTTTTTACCCTCTTTCATTCTCCTTTTATCTTTCATCCCCATTCTTTGCCCATTGTATTTTTTCCTCCTTTTGACAACTGCACCTCCGTTGCCATCTCTAACTCATCTTCCCTACCTGTGCTACTCCAAGAACAGCTGACACACTGCAGAGCTGCCCTGTGCCTAGTGCCACATGCATCAGCGGCACAAACCTTCCTCTCGGGTCTGGGACTCTGCTCCAACTTGCATCAAAACAGACATCCGGATTACTAGGATATAATGGCAGGGAAAAAAGACACCAACCCAAAAAGACAAGGCACATGACCTAAAACAGTAAGTATGGTTTGTTTATTAGGTTTGGGTAGTTGAGGGTTTTGGGTTTGTTGGGTTGCAGGGTTGGGTGTATTTATCAGGGGAGAAGAGTATCTTGGATTTGGTTTTTTTTTTTAACTCTCTGTAGCTGTAATAGGTTACTATCAGGAAAAACAACTGAATACACATCCATGAGAATTTACAGGGTCAGAAAGATACTGTTTCCACAAAATATGGCATGCAAGACTAAAAAAAGAAAAAAAGACTAAATGTCTATGAAGTCATTACAAAATATTGTGAAATCTTGGGGGGGGTGGGGGGGGCAAGGAGAGGCAAGGGGTGTTAGCTGGTTTTAATATCCTAATTTAGTTTTTCTATCACTATAAAGATTTCTTTCTAGGCCAAATTCTCACTGTGAACATCAGAAACAGCAAAAGTACATAGAACTTGGCACCATGAAGAACATTTGTGCAACTCTGAAAAATGTCAGAAATGAGCAGAAAATAAGTTATGTGTGATGAGCCCTAGAAAATCTGTTTGTTCCTGGTAGCTACTCCTTAGCAGCCATCAGCTCTTCTGTTAAACCAAACATCAAAGGTCTGAAATTCCACAGCGACTTTTGATGTCGGCACAAGTTCAGTAATTAAAGTTGAAGATTTGTCACATGAGGAGTTTATGCCAATTACAAAGCATACAAAAGAAATCGCACACATACAGGCATATGTTTGTTATTAAAACAACAAGTCCACCAACTCTCCTTCTCTTCTGAATGTTTGGCTTACTTTACAAGAAAATAAAGATGAAAAATAGCTCCGGTTTTCAAGGTAAAAAGCTTGAAAGAAGCAAACAAATGTCAGTAGTCGTTTTGCCTGCATGTATAACTTTCCTGGACTACTTTTGCAACTGATCCACGCTGGTACATTCTCCAGTTTAACCCCCACCTGCCCTCCCCACTTTTCTACAAGGGATACTTCTTTCTCCTCAAATACAAGAGCCTGGCTTTCTACTTTTTTTACACCATTCCCCGACAGACAAGTTGGTTTCCCTGTGACACACAACAGCGTAAAATAATTTTCCCTCCACATTTTTTTTCCTTTTTAAATTAGATGGCATTGTCTCCATTCTGCCTGTAATGCACCTTTCCACTTCTCCTTAACAATGCTGACACTTTGCAGGGCTCTAACAAGCCCCTAATGAGCAAGTGAGCAGACCCCAAATCGGTGCAAAATGACACAGCTTTCTGAAAATCATTTTCCCAATGTTTTCACGGGCAAAAGCTTTGAAGCCTTAGATTTTATGGGTATATGCAGTACAGGACAGTTGTCTGGGGTGAGGGCAGTTAAGCTGCAAAGGAAAAATGCAAACTGAATCAAGCTCAATCACCTTCCCAGGCAGGTGACAGGGCAGGGCAGGGAGGACTGCGTTTCCCTGAAATAATGGCAATCATTTTTAACTGCAGATGAACTTTTCCAAAACAGAGCAAGAATCCGGCAGCCGAGCCTCACCACCTTTCCAGTGAATCTCCTCGTGAAACAGCTTTCCCATGGGGAATGCTGATGGCTTAATATCTCACAGGAATGGTTTGACATCTTCCAGAGACAGGCAGATTCCTGCTGGAAACACGACTGGTTTCCTTCCACCTTGCACAGTACACTGAAAACACAAACCCACCTTCCCGGATTCCGCATCACACAACCACCTCGCCACGATGACTGCCTAAGCAAAGCAGCAGGAGGGTGCCTGGAAGCCGTCACAGCTCAGCGGGCTTCCCCATGTCCTGCCACACAGTTTGGAGCCTGATGGAGCTGTTTTTGGAGCACCACAGCTCCAACCTGAGCAACTCTTTGAGCTTCTGGGAGCTTCCTAAAGCTGCTTCCAACAGGACGGGAGCTTCCCAGGGAACCCCAGGGAGCCATGGCAGAGCCAGGAGTCAGAAGTTATGACAGCTGTTGATTGTTTCATTTAGGAAAACTCAAAACACATTTTCTGATTTTCCTGAACTGAAAAATTCCCCATTTTCCTTTGAGTGGAAAATTCTGAAATGTCACTTTTTGTTCCAATTTGGTACTAAAACACACTGGAATTCATGTCTCCTCCAGCACCCCTCCCCATCATAAAACTTCTTAGTCTCAGCTAGTTCTTCTGTTTTTAATGCCCTAATGCCTTTGAAAATCACCCTCTGAGCTCTCTCTGATGAAACAGTAAAAGCAAGCATGTGCAACCAGGCAAATGACAGATGTTCAAGCATTCTCATCATATTCAACCCACAAATATCTGTTTGAAAGTTTTGATTCCACAGTACTGTAGGAATGACTCTTCTTCATACAAATGCCCATATTAGAATGCTGGAAAGATAATTCACGTGTAAGTAAGAGCATTTGTGGTTATTCATTGTTTGCCACTCGGTGTTCGTTATTCTTCTTGTGAAACAATTTTGTTTACCAAGCAAATAACAGCCTGGGATTTCTGGGACCAGCCGTACATGGCGAGCAGCGAATGAAGCACACGGCCAACCTAAGTTACAATTTGGAAACTTCTTTCCACAAATTGACCTGTAAACACTTGCAAAACAACAAAGTCACTCACAGGAAGTCGGATATACTGAAACACAGCAAAAACTAGCTGCTGAGCACGCTGCTACCAGTGCTCTGACCCGCTGGAGTACGAAGGGCGCAGGGCAGCAAGGAGGGAGCTCCACCACCTCTCCCTGCTTCCAGGGCCCATCCTGCTGCTGCGGCTTCTCCACGGCTGCCTCTGCTCTCCCGCTGCTCCCCAGACCGTGGGAGCTGCAGGGCTGTTCAGGAACATGCCATTTGTGCTGGAAAGTATCCGAAGGCTTTTGAAATCCCAGCTGCCGCTGGCAGCTCTTGGGAAAACAGGATCCATACCATCTTGGTGCAAAATCGTGTCACCGTAAAATAACACAAAAGGGGTTTGTGCCATAGTAATCGGATCCCATCTACAGCATTTGCTTTAAGACAAATAGGAAGTGATGAATGAGACTCAAATTCTTCTTGGTATGCACCAACAGCCTGGATTTCGTTAAGACCAGAGATATGGATGAAGAATGCAGTCGCCTTGGCTTCTTTTCCTCCAAGCTCTTCTGAGTGGTTCTCCTTCTAGCATTTCTTTAGAGGCGAACTCAGGTCTGCTGTCAGCTTTCCGGGCAATGGCATCGTGCAGGTTAAGGTGGAGATAGAGGCCAGGCAAGGGGCAGCGTCCTCCCGGTGAGCATTACCCATGAGGATATACTGAGCATGGTGTGCAAGTCACATGGGCACTCTGCTCTGCTTCATGGTGACATCCCTTCCCAGAGTCGTTGGGCTGTCATGGCCTCACGTCTTTCCACACTGCTGAACAACCTGGAGAGCCTGATGGCTTTTACTGACAGACTAAGGGTGCAGAGCCCTTCAGAGGATTATGCCCTATCAAATAGAAGGCTCGCCAGCCATCAGCTAACGTATCTGTTTGCTACCCAAGTCCGTTAAACATTTTTTTGTCTCTCCTTATTTTCAGGAGGGGACACCACAGGGATCCCCTTGCACTGGAAGTTGTAAAAGAGAGACAATCTGCAGGACGTAAAAAGCAGGCAAAGAGACAGTGAGCTCCTCTGCCTCAAATAACACCTGAGAAGTCTCTGGGGAAAGCCAAGGGGAAGCAGAAACAGCATGTTTCTGTTGGTCCTTGGAAACCTTCCAGCTGTGGCTTCTTGACTGGTTCAGCTGCATCGCAGGGTATTAGTTCTGGGGTTTAATGGGACAGACCAGGCTCCAGGGACCAGTCGGAAGCTGCGGGGCTGTTTGGCCGGCTCAGGGCTCACCTGTCCCACGCAAGGACAAGGGAGCTCCCTCGGCACCAGCGCAGCCACCGAAGCTGAGGTTGCTGTGTCAGGAGTTAGGCTGCAGGAAACATGAGCAAATACTCTGACATCCCAAGAAACACACGAGGCCGTCAGCACCACAACAGCCTCCGAGGAGCACTTGTCACAGATCAGCAAGGGCACCCAGAGCCACAGTCAGACCTGCTGTGGGCTCAGTCATGGCTCACCAGAGGCTGTTTCTGGCAACCAAGGAGTGCTCAGGCCTGTTGGACAGACTGGGCATATAATCCAGCCTGGTGGAACTCCATAAAAGATATTTGTATATATTTTAAAATATTTAAATATATTTCCACAAATTTGACAGATTTCATCATTTCCCTGCACAATATTTATTCTTTCATTGCTCAAACAATTATCAACAAAACAATTAGACCAAAACAATTATAATAAACCTAATTACCCTAAGAACTGGAACATTAAAGGTCAGCAAGCCTGGCTGTTGGCAACTGTGTTTATCTACCTCCTGGTTTCTGACAAGTGGCTTTCAGACAGGTATTAGAGGTGCTTCTGTTTTCAGAAGCATCCTGTTAGGAGACAGAAGAGCACGCTCGTTCTTCCCAAAGAACACTAACACTCTGCCACCGTTGAATACTAACCCCACTTTCCCTAAAGGACATTGTGCTGCTACTTATTCACTTACACAGCAATTCTATCAATTCTTTGTGGTATTCTGCTATTCACATTGGTGTTTTCTAAGGTGCTTCTAAGAGGAGAGAAGTTCCACGTGGACTTGGAGCATTTTTGTTAGTTCCTTCAGGAAGCCACTAAATCGCAGCACTTAGTGTAGAAAATTAGATCCTATGCCCTATTTAATGTGTGTTTATGTTCTATCAGAATAAAGAAATGTGCTATAGATAGTGAAATTCTGTTCATTAGCATGTATTTATGATCAGACTGCAGCTGGAGCCGTTGGGCTAGCTGACATACTTGAAGTGTTTTCTAAAATAACAAGTACACTGGAGAAAAACAGAGTTAGCAACACGAAGCCAAATTCTAAGACAGTTACAACAAATGCTACCCTTATTTAATGAGTTAACTTCCTCGGACTTGAGCTGACTTTAATTAAAAGCAGAATTTGGGCTGCATGCTTAAATGCTAAATGCGTGTTAATACCCAGGCACAGAGCACGGTACCAAGCTGCCGGCTGCTGTATAGACTCCCGCTACTGAACCCGCGTGACACAACGCAATCTGTCATGTCAGGAAGACTTAACAGCACAGGTTTAACCCAACCCAGTCGGGATTAGGCTAACCCAGGAATCTCAGTGAGGCCTGAAGAGCCCTTTGCTGCTGGAGTGCGGCATGCCCTGACCTGCAACACGAACCACTCCACCAGTGCTGTCCTTCCAAGAGATTCAACCTATAGCAAACGCTCAGCATGACAATGTTTACCCTTACAGGTAATGCAGTGAGGAGCAATATTAAAGAATCTTCAATGCCACTGCTGCCATCGGGTGTGCCAAAGACAGAGAGGAGAAAACCAGTGAGGAAAGAGATGCTGCTGACATCTCCAGTGGGTTTTGAACAGCCTGTCCTGGATGAACAAGATGTAAAGATGGGGATGCGCTGATCAACAGGAAAAGCAGCTGCAAGGGTTTCTTGGGCCTCGGGCCCAGTAAGTAATTCCTCACTGAGACTTCAGCATTAGGCAGCAGGTCCTACTGACTCAATGGCTTTGCCAGTCCAGGCTCAAAACAAACCCCGTGGGTTTGCCCACTGCCTCCATGACTGACAAAGGCCTGAGCAGTTCCTTGAGCTACGGAGATCACGCTCAAATGTCAGGTATTGTAAGGCCTGCAGGACTTGTAAGAATTAGCGGAACGGTGAAAACCTCAGAGGCATGACCACGAAAAAGCTGAGAAGAAATCCAATATGCTTACATTAACATCTGACTCATCTGCAACAATTAATTAGTATTTCAGATAGAAAACGCTCTCATTAAAGATTTAGCTGAGGCATAAGAAATCACAACAGGCATGTTACAAGACCTAACCTCTCGCTAGCAAAGAGTGGGTTTAATACTCCTGATGTTTTTCAAGACCAAACAAATGGGGACCAGATGTTATTTTCCTCTCTCCAGTAGGGAAAATAACTGAAAGTTGAGTACACTGTTGATGTCTGAAAAACTATTTTCTAATCAGAACTTTTTTGTTTCACTTGTTCTTGAGAAAGCTATTCATGCCCCTGGATTTGAAGCACCTCTTTTCTCCCGTGCAACAGTTAGCCCAAAACCTACTGAAGTTCCCTGCCTGCTACCTGCACATCATAATTCATGAGGAAAAAGAGTCTCACGTGATCAGTTCGGCTTTCAAAGTGGCTTGTTTCTTTCAGTCTTTTCTGCCCATTAATGAAAAGGAAGGCTACCCACACCCGCATAGGTCATTTGGACTGAGAAACTGATAGGAACAAGTGGGAAGCTGGCACTAGTTACTCCTACATGTCTTAGAGCCTAACCTCGCGAGGCCCAGAGCGTGTGGTTCGTACACTGGCATGCATGGAAATCCTTTGCATATGCACGCGTGGCTAAGGTGAAAATCCTCGTCTTCAGTCCTTTGCCGTAGGAAAGTGGTGGGTGTAACAGTCCTGTCAGCAAACACCGTCAGCGTGCTAGTTGACCATGGAGGTCTACAGATTTCATACAGCAATATTTTGTGTTCTGCAAGGAGGGGGGACACGCAAAAGCAGCAGCAGCAAAGAGTGGGACCGTGAGCATGGGGGCTTCACCTCTCCCACATCTCCCCTTCAGAAGCTCCAGCCAAGAGACCCAGGTGCACAAGCGCTGCTCTCTGAGAGGATTCCTGCCCTGCGAAGGCCCTCGAGCCTTCTCATGTTCTCATCTGCCCAGAGTCTTTCTCGCTCAGACAGGGGGTCGGGACCCGGAACTCGCCAAGTGCCTGTCCTCCTTCCATCTGAGCCCTGTGCTGTTCCCCTCGCCAACTGAAACAAGCCTGCGGATGCTTCTGTGCCTGTGTCACCACAGTGACTGTGTGGCAGGAACCTTATCACCTTCTGAATGTACCTGTGAAAGTCCCAATCCCTACGTGATGGTATTTCTAGGTATAACAGTTAGAAGGCAGAGGTTCGATTACCAAGGGGAGGCCACAGAGCTCTGGGTACCAAGGTCTCTCGGCTGTGAGGAACTACACCATTTCTTGACCTTCCTCACTTCAGATGCTACAGAACTGCAAGAGAGCCTGCTATCTCATCCCTGCCACCGCCATCTGGAGCCCTGCTCTGCCTTTCACGTTACTCAGGAGACCTGGTATTTTTAGGAATATCAATTTACTCTTTTCAGAAAAATATCTGTGAGATTATGCCAAAGGAATATACTCCACAAACCTAGCAGATGCATTATGTGAAGACACCTTGCAGCCATTAAATGAGGTGACTGCTCTCAAGCCCATCACTTCCCACTTCTTTTCACATCATCATGATTTTTCGACTTCCCAGTCTATACCCTTTAGTGAGGATTTAAAGACGCCAAAAACAGCACAACACTCTCTGCCTGGACTTTGCCTTAAATCTTTTCCAGTTCCCCACTGTAGTTTTCGTTTTATTCTCATACTCTCATTTCTAATGTCTTCTTGGCATCCGGTTTCCTAACAACATACTATTAGCACTTCTCTATTGTAATCCCCTCTTTAGCTGCCTAACCCAACATTAGTATTAGCATCAGCGTTATCGTGTTATCGTGTAACATAGCTGCATGAAAAATTACAACAGTTGTGCAGCAGTTACAGTGTAATTACTTAGTGCCACTCAACGTGAAGTGCCGCAGTAATAGGTTGCATAACCAATTAAATTTCTGAATTCTGCTCACATAAGAAGACTCTGAAGCAATGTCACCGTAGAGGTTTCTCAATCCCTTCTGCGGCTGATTTGCACCGGCAGCATGCGAAAAGGAGCCAAATCCTGAGGTCTGCTCGGTTTTTTCTACTAGTGCCAAGAACAAGAAGATGCTGGTGAGGTCTTGTGAACTGCACCAGCTATTAAAACTGACGGTAACAAGAAAAAAAAAAAAAAGCTTGGGAAAAAAAAAGACAAACAAAACCAAAATAGCATTAGATGACTAAATTTACACTCTCCAGGGGTGTTCTTCAGCCTTAGATACAGAAATCAGAAAGGAAAGAGCAAATGACTTTTTCCAGCAGTCTTCTATAATCAAGTTTCTGTTTATTAATATCAAGTGTCTCCGAGCGAGCGATGACTAAGCATCCCAATGCCTCTTTGCTTCACTTGCACAGTGTCTGGGCACGTCTGGAGAACTACTGCAACAGGCTGCTTTCATATGGGGGACCCGTTTTCTCTCTTGAATAACAATGGTTTCCAATCTCCTGCCACATACCTGTTTAAAAATACTGTGAAAAAACTAAAACGTAGCTTTAATTGCAACACAAATGCAACAATAGACTTTTGCAACCAATTTGCGCCGGTTAAGATTTAATTATTTCCTTGACAGATTCCAACTTGCTACCCACTTTGTAACATGTGAATCTGTAAGATTCACACACACCATTCACAAAACTTGTCACAGTATTTTTCCGGAAATCTTGAAAGATGCAAATTACAGCTATCTTTGGAAAGGCAGCAACTCCAGCAGATAGATTTTCATACCCTGGGAAAATGCCTGTGTCTGTGTTTTGTTATTAGAAGATAGATATACAAACACAGAAGACAAATACATACTTTCTAGAGGATAGATACAAGCCTAACAGTCCTCAGTTCTTTCTGAATTCTTAACCTTGGATTCCCAGTTAGTAGCTGGGAATTGCTGCCTTAAGGCAGCTGGCCTTGTTGCCTTAAAAATGGGGGATACCTTATGTCTTCAGTTAGGCCTGATTTGTCATCTCTTTCCCTTGACAGAAACTCATCTCTGTGCAAGGTGAGAGTGTAAAGCCTTGCTACATCAAAATTTACATTCATCGGGCACATTTTGCAGGTCTAAGAAGGCAAAAAGCAAACAGAAACACACAAAGAAACTCAGCTCCACCAGTTCCGATGAAAGTTATGAACTCTTCAGTGCAATTCAACATTCATCGCTGGTGCAGATAAAGATATTGCTGTGTTGCTGGAGCAGATTTCTGTGACTAGTGTGGGGACTTCAGTCTCTTTTGCTTCCTCTCTCCTTTGGTGCAAATATGAAAATCATTAAAAAAACCCTGACAACTAAAAAACACAAGAAAAGCCACTTTCCCTCACACTAAAGAGTTCAACCAGAAGCTCCCCAGAGGCTTCTGTGATAGCTCATTTATAATATAATTCAACTGGAGTAGTTAAGTGATGCTGTTGTACAGTTTAAGTGCCTTTGCTAATTTTCCTGGCCCCAAGGGGGTTTTGTACCATGTATGTCATTTGAAGTGATATAAATCGGAGAGAGCAATCAAAAACATTCCCTCAGGAGTGCAGGGGACATCTGGACAAAGACCTGCCTTTTATGACTGAACTCTCTGCATCTTCTTGTAGCCACTCTTGTAATAATCCCTACGTTCAGTTTCTTCCCCTTCTTATTTGGGATTCTGCTCCAGACTAACCACTACCACACGCTCATTCCGGACGTACATAGTTACACTACTAACACACTTTCATACTTAGGAGCAAATACACGAAAATTAAATTAATCTTTTTCTTGGCAGAGTCCGTAAAGCAACCAGGCTTCCTAACTCTGTGAAGCCCACGGCTGAAAGCCACACACAGATAGCACTACCTCAGAGATAAAAGAATGAGAAGCTCCGGGAGTGGTTTTCAGATTCCGCAGGAGACTCATCAACCCACGGCTGGATGACAGTGAGCGGGACATGCGATTCACGATCTCAGAACAACCCAGCAACACTGACTCGACCCAGCAACACTGGACTCAACCACCCGAGCTGGTTCACACCTTCCCACAGCTAAGCATTCGGATTTCCCAGGACTCCCTGGGTGTCTCTGTAAACACCAAGTGGTCCACCATGACCATAAGGCTACTGATCTAGCGTAAAACAAAACTTGTATAACTGGGTCTTGTTGAATTGGTGCAGAGGTACTCATTAAAATTTAGGGCCATCTTTTGGAGCAGACCAGACAATCATTCAAAAAGCTGTAAAATTTACCATTGCAGGAGAGACCAAAGAAATAGATGAGACCAGTATCTTAGATCTTAAGCATAGGCCTGCAGTATAACACAAACAGCCAGAAGCTCCACTTCCAGTGACAACACCTAAAAACCATACCAGTTTCATATTGCTGTGTTTTCTTTAATATGCTGGATGCCTAGAAGGTAGGTACCCTGTGGTCCTAGGCCTGGAAGACTCTTCAGAGTAGCAATGAGAGAGAGGGGGGGGGAAAATACTTGTGATTATGAGCTTGCAGAGCTCAGTATTTTTCATATCTGAAGAGGGATCTGGTGCCACCCTACACAAGGTGGACACAGACTGAATGCTGGGACTCTAGGATATGCATTTAAGGTACAGCAAGACCTGACGTGTTAAAGCTGCCTCTGAAAGGGGAAGGATATTAGAGTCATCGGTCCCGTGAGAGGACCGGTAGATATGCCAGGTGGCAAAAACTGTTCTAGACATCCAGACCTAAAGTAGCTTAAATCACACAGATTACTTATAGGGTAAGGATGAGCACCAAACAGCACCCAGCCAAGGACTGAGGCAATCTAGCCAGCGACATTAACGCCCCGTGTACTTAGGTCTCTTGTCACTGCACGTCAGGGGATCCAAACAGAAGAAAACAAGATGGGAAAAATGTTCTCTCCGTCAGTTAAAGCAACCCAGTAAATCAGCACTAGCCAAATGGGATATTGATACACACAATAAATTTCACATCCTTCTCTGTTTTCCTTTTAGAACCCTGGGAAAACAGATGGGCTCTCCCGCATGCCCAATGGGTCAATGGATTTGTTGAACCAAAGAAAGGGGAATACCCCACCGAATGCCCTTCAGTAGCTTTCTGTGCTTCTCCTCAGTCTGCAGTACTTGTGCTTTATCCCTTAAAAAAAATTCTAGCTTAGCAAGCCCGAAGTACCAAAGTGTAAGTATAAAAATAACCTGCCTTTGGCAAACTTCCAGCATCATACAAGAAATATAGGTGAAGGCGATTTCAGAACTAAAGGGAACTCCTTGGGTGCAGGGAGCACACTGAAAGACGAGGGGAGTTTTATTTCTATACCTGCAACAGTTCTCAGTAATACTGGCCTTTGAGATTAGCAAGAGCCAGCATTTTTCTTAAGCAGCTGCAACGTTTCTCTTTGCCATCTCCATTTCCCTGCAGATGCTCTGGGGTCAGACCAGCTGAGACCAGAAGCATGAAGGCTGAGATACCATGAGAATGGCTGTTCTTGCAACAGCAGAAGTGAAACGCCTTCAAAAGTCACAAGAGATGTGGCAGCAACACAAAACGTCCTTCTCAGTTTAAAAAGTTCACTGGTTTTGGATGGGGCTGTTCCAAACTTCTGCGATCGTACCAAACTAAATGTTTTAGTATTATAAAAAAGTGTGTGGTATCAGCCAGAATAAAGAGTCTCTTGGTTTACTCTCTTCGTTTTGAATTTTAACACTAACACTGTCTCTACCTAAGCTGTTTTTAAAATCATTATTTTCATGAAATAATGGCTCACTGAAATAACTGGGGAAACCCCTGTGAGCACTGACTGAGGCCTCCAACATTGAATTCTATCATCCTTAAAGACTTGACCCTACACCACTAAACATTACCGGGAATTATGCCATTGGCTTCAAAGGGAGTAGGAACAGGCCCTAAATAAGCAAAACTTCTAGTTACTACTCCAACGGGAGTAATCCTGTCAGGCCACAGAATGTGCCTATATAAGCCAAAAATTCAACAGTGCTTTCTCAATTCCATCCATCCACTTTGCAGGAGAGCGGTCTGCAGTTACATGTGCACGGATCATTCCAACATCTGCCTCAGGTAATTGTAGAGAGAAGGGCCACAGGGCACTCCTGAGAGGGCTCATGTGTGACCCTTTACCTCTGTGCCTGGTGGGTTCACAGCCCTTCCCCAGCATTATCCCTCCAAGACACGCACGCACAGACAGACCATGAAGTCTCCTCACAGAAAAATGGGCCACAGCATGCCACGGGAGTTTTATAATTAAGCTGTCACCATCTTCAGCCCCGCTGTGATATCAAACAAACTGAAGAGGGGTAGGAATTCCATGGGTTTTTTTCCCTTAGCAGCACTATTTTGACAGCCCCGCTGATTGAGGCGCTGACGGGCGCTGCAGGCTCTGTTTGAACCCGCTGACGTAAGGGGGAAAAGGCAGAACCAACCCCACCTACAAACACGTGAACTGCCTTTGCGGGCTGGCCCTGGCTACCTCTGCAGCAGGGCTCCTTGCCCACAGAGCCACGCACAGGATGATGATATGGGACAGGAGTGGTGAAAAGCTGTGTGATTGTTATCCAGGGTCCATGACTGGAGGTGTTTGAAACTGGGGTCTGAAGCTCAGCAGTGCTCTAGAGAAGGTTCCGACAAGCAGCCAGAGCTGGGGCTGCTCAAATTGGATCCCAGTTCTAATAAGCATGGTTTAAAAAGGACTACAACCACTAGCTTCCATTATATTTTTTTCTCCCACTGTTATTTATGCCTCACCCTCCAACCCCAGAAGTCACCGAGGTCAGAAATCCTTACTAAGCAGATATCTAAATTGTGTTTAAATACAATTTCCAGAATTTACAATACCGAAACACTTTAAACCTAATACACTCGGGAGAAGTCAGGCACTGCATTTTGTCTTTCTAAATCAAGTTAACATTTCCTCCACTTTACCAACTTCCACATAGCTCCAAACATGTCCAGAATTGTGAACATTCAGCTTTCTTTCGGATTTCCCATTTCAATCCAAACATAGCCTTATCCTGCACAGCAAAGGAATCAAGGATGGATAGAAGCCAGGATAAACTTTCAAAATATCTCATTGTGGGTTTTTCCTCCTCATTTCAAAATCCATGACTGTATTTGAAAACCACAGATATGCCAAAGAATGACTCTTCTTGGTATGAAACAGCATATTCAGGTTCAGGTTTTAACCTAAAGGAGTTCAAACCTGGTGCTAAGTTTTGGGCTGAAGGGCAAGAGGTGTCCAGTATGCTGAAAGAATAGAGGAAAATGTCAGAGATACAGACGAGAGGTAGAGAAGAAGCTGACGGCTTTTGGAGCTCATTAGACACCTCTCTTGGCAGAAGACAGGCTGATTCATCAGGGACAGAAAACAAATGCAAGAGGCTTGAATTCAGCAGCTCAGGAGTTAAGCTTTAACTAAACAATGAGTTCCAACAAAGACGATGATAGAGGCTACTAAATCCTGAGACACCTACTGCACCAAAAGCCATTCCTTCGCCAGAGATTCCTGTTACGTTATTGATTCAGTGCGAGTGCGATTTGCGAAGGAAATGAAATCCTCTTGGAAAAGGACAGTTCCAAAACTGGTAGATAAGGATGACTGTAAAGGGAATAGAACATTGGAAAGGGAACAGGCATCCACCCTGAACAGAGGGGATAGCACAGAGCTGCCTCGAAGACAACGAAACAGAAAAAACCCAGCAAAGCTCTTGTTTGATGTTATCCGAGACATGATGAAAGAAGTGTGCTCTCATCTGGGAGGTTTTGAAAACAAAGAACATGATGGACGTGTGCATATACTGCTCACAGGAGAGTGCCTTCTCTCCCCTGGCAGAACACTGAGCTCTCTACCCACAGTTTTATTAATGAAGGTCTTGTTGGCTGACACAAGGGATCCACCAGCCCAAACCCCTCCCCAGCCCTGGGCACATCCCTGGATGGATCTGCTCTGCTGGTAGGAGAGAGGGTGAGGATTTCCCCCCCAGTAACTCTCCCACTGAACTAGCTGGAAGCCTTCCGTAGCAGGAAGTCAATTTATAGA
Source organism: Todiramphus chloris collaris (assembly GCA_025345505.1). Lineage (NCBI taxonomy): Eukaryota > Metazoa > Chordata > Aves > Coraciiformes > Alcedinidae > Todiramphus > Todiramphus chloris. Next base: position 1,018,987 of record JANVCC010000026.1, on the reverse strand, counting down.
GTCCTGACACACAGCAGCTGCTGTCGAAAGCTCCCCACGGCTTTCGAAGCCGCTTTGACCAGTCTGCTACTACTGCCTCCCTGGTTTAACAGGATCTTGAAAATGAATTATGCCCAAGGGTTCAGAGAATTCCAGGGCCTTCTCTTTTCTACACCACACCGCCTGCATGGAGACTGCCACCAGCAATGCCTCTGTGCATCTGTGACTCTCACACTTCAGCCCACTCCCGAGTCCTCTGTTCTATTACCTGTTTAATACCTGTGCTAAAGGTGATGCGACAACTAAGTGTCATTTGGGGGAGTTGAGCCAAGCGAGAAAGGAACAAAGCACAAAGAGTTCAAAGTTTCTCTACAGGCTTTTGTATCACAAAGCCAGAGATGTTCAAACCCCTACTTAGAGCCATTATTTTCTGAACAGGCTGATGGTATGGAAGGAAGTTGGGATTTGGCCCATTCAATAGCACTAAAATGAGCCCACGCTGTCTCCTGTGTTAAAACAGGCCCATATATCAGTAAGTAACTGCTTGTCATCCGTGTATTTTACTAGTAGTCTGTATTTTGGATCTCCCCCCACATCTGGCTTCTCCATCAGTACCCACTGCATTATGTTTTCAACGGTATCCTGCCTGCCACATTATTTTTCTCGGAACACAAGGATGCCAGAAACTGAGGAATTCCAAGAGCTGCTAATAGCCCTTTTCAGTTCTGCAAAAGTCGGAAAGATTTCATCAGCTGGCATTTTGTATTCTTCCCACCCCCAGGAACAGCTGCTCTCCCCCTCTGCCGGCATCCTGCCAAAAACCCAAAGCCACCTGGTTAAAGCTGAACTGTCAGTAACCCAGAGACTTCAACCTGATACGCTCATCGGGGAGGACATCATCACATCAAGTCCTAAGAACAGTAATAAGTAACTGGGATTGCCATAACCAAAGTGAATGAAGAGGAAGTCTCCCCAAAATAAATGAAATCAAATCTGTGGTTCGCTGATCAAAACCCATCACACAGGGCAGAAACTCCCCATGCAGGCCCTCCCCGTTAGGGCTGTGACTGCATCACATTCAGCGTGCCGATTCGATGAGAAACTGCTTTCTGTCCTTACTTCCTCTTTACATGCCACAGTTTTTGCTTCAGTAACATTCTGGACAGGCTCTTTGAAGAGGACCTTTTTCACTACAGCTCTCATGAGAGAGCAAGGACAACACGTCAATGTAACAGATCACAGCCTTTCCTGCAGAATGACCTAAAATCTTCTGAAAACATATAAGGGTCCGGTATGGCTGAGGCAGGCAAGGGTACAACGGATCAGGTAAATGCCCAGCTAACATTCCCAGCACCTGATTTGCCAGAGCAAATCACAAGCAATCACATGGCCAGAGTAATCCTGAACTTACAGCTAGATGCTGCACCCTAGAAACTCCTGATGCTCCAGACTCAATTTCTTTCTACCCCAGGAAGACAGCAAGGCCCTTGCAAAATCTTCTATCATCTTGCTCTCCACAAACATCTCTATTTTATCCACTCAGCTTCCGCTCTTCTCTTTCCTATTGTTCTAAGCCAGCTAAGCCCCTACCCCACCATTGTTTTTTGTTCCCTTCATCCTCCACTTCTTCAAAAAGCAGTTCCTACACAGAATCAAGTTACTTTTTTTCCTGCCTCTGATAATACTCTGCCACCACCTTTTTTTTTCCACCTGCTTCTACTTCAGCTTCTTCATCTAACAAAAGGAGTATACAACATTCCCACTATAACCACAGCCTCTAATACTTTTGGATGAAACTTGTTTGCATTGCTATTATCGTCATTTATTACATCCCATCCTCCCTAAATACCATTTTCCTTGCCGCAAACCAAAGATCTCGTTTTCCTGGCATCTAGCAACCCTGCAGTATCTTTGTTGACATCCTGCCAAGATCTTTGCAGGTTCTCAGCAAATCTGTTAGGCTCTGCTGGGGCCAGCTGCTGTCTACAGCCCGCGCATATTCTGAGCTTCGTTCGATTAGAAACACCCCTGAATATATTACGTGCTCCTGACCTCAAGGGTAATCAGATAGAAAGACACTTCTGCCGACCACTGCAGAAACTCTAGCTCACGAGCCCTGAAATTCAATTTGAATAATATCGCAATGGGTGAGAAGGGATAGGGTCAGAAGAAGAAAGGAATTTTCATCCAAGTCTTCTTAAAGATTCAATCTTGGCATCATGTCCAGAGACATTTATCCCACCCTCCCAAAGAAACAGATGAAATCTCAGAAGCTGATGAGATTTGAACTGTTACCAACTCTTAAAAAACGCCTCAGAGCTGTCAGCATTCCAGTCCCGATCCATCGCAGCCTGCAGCGTATCCACATGATTCAGCATTGCTTCGTTAGATGTCAAATTTTATACACATCAAGAGATGATTTTGTAAAACTGTGGAAAGGTTGGATTGTTTTCTCTTTATTGGCCAGCTGAGCTGCTCTATCCATTGTGAAACAGGACATGCACTAAACACCAGGCCGCCTGACAAAGAGGTCACCGTTAGGCTACCGGGTACCCCACAGTACGCTGCAGATAGAGCTCCTGGGTCAGGCTCTGGAGCTGAAAGGGGCAAAGGCCATCCCTCAAACCCCGGATCGTGCACACACGTACTGTGACTTCGCTTGTGAAAAAGCAGGTGCTATGAAAAGCAGCGGCTTCAGGACCAGACAAAAGCCGGGCAGGACTTTAGGGGCCGGTGTGGTGGATTTACATGGCTAACCCAGCAGTCCAGTGCCTATTTTCTTTATAGGAACTAGCTCAAGAGACCTCACTCTCTGCAACAACCATCAATGTCGCAAAACAGGAATCTTTACCACGCAAATCTCAAAAGAAAGAAAAAAAAAAGATCCCCCATAAGCTGAGAAGCAGTAGGGGAAAAGACACAACTACCCGCCACATGCAGACTGAGAGGAACAAAAGCCCCAACCCCTGGAACGCGGGTGCACATGCAGCTCTCCGGCCACTGCCCTCGGTACTCAGGCACTACAATCGCTGCGGCCCCCGGGCTCACCTCCAGGGAATCGCATGGCTGGGGCTGGGATCCAGTTTGAAGCCAGCCCATTTGTGGCCTTTAAAGTGGCTTTTGGCTTCAAGGCAGCATCTGGGTCCTCTTTGAAACTGAGGCAATTCCAGTATGAAGCCATGCAGTGTGGGTTTTGCATTCCTTTCCAGACACCAGGCGTGGCAGCCCTGCCCTACCTCCTGGTTAGCACTGCCTTCGGAGCCTGTGAGAAGGAGAGAGGCCAAAATCAGTGACTGCAGCTGAAGCAGAGGGACTGAGCTCATGTGTGGAGGATGTGAAAATGCTTGTGGTGAGAGACGGTCTTTGGATGGTCTTGTTTGGTGCCTGAGGGCAGGTGAGTGCCGCACAACAGTGACATCGCCATTGCTACTGCTCCTTACTATGAACTAGCAACTATTGCCCATGCAAGCTGAAACACAGGGAGTTCCACCTCAACATGATGAAAAGCTTCTTCACTGTGAGAGTGACAGAGCCTGGAACAGGCTGCCCAGAGAGGTTGTGGAGTCTCCTTCTCTGGAGACTTTCAAGCCCCACCTGGCTCTGTTCCTGTGTATCCGGCCCTGGGTGACCCTGCTCTGGCAGGGGGGTTGGACTCTATGCTCTCCAGAGGTCCCTTCCAACCCCTACCATTCTATGATTCCTGCATAACTTGCCAGCACTTCACACTGCACACAGGCAGCACCTTCCTTCAGGCAAATGGTTCCAGCTTTAGCTTCATTTTTATCTTTTTAACAAAGTTTATCCAAACTCTCCCGTTAGCCATGATGCTTCACCGCACAATCCTCTGCCATCATGCTTCTCTCTGCCTTTCTTTAAAATCTGCCTCCTGCTTTGTCCCCCTCTTATCCCATAACCTGTGCTCCACAACACCTGATCCAGACATACCAAGAAGAGTTATTCTCCAGTTTCTGGAACAAATGGAGAATTAGCTGGTAAGAATCTCACTGAATGACGTCACAAAAACTGCGTTCGCAGACCTATCTCCAGATCTTTAGGAAACTCATAGCCTTACATAGCTGCTAAATGTTTTAAACCAGAATGCAATATAGATCTTTATTATATACATCATTAGCGATGGAAAATACGTCATTAGTGAAACTACCAGCGCACAAGCTTAACGCAAGGTGCAACAAACTGCACACCCATAGGGGGTTAGCATCAGCTCGAGCCCTGATGGGTACGTGCACCCTGCACGTATGATGACATCATTTGCGCTAAATACCAACTGGACTCCAGACCTCAGTTCTCAGCCGACTGAGCAACCTCACAACATATCGTGGGGGTACCAAAGGACGTGCACAGGCTCAGTCACCCCGCAGAGCTTTGCTAACATGACTTCCCCTTCAATCCACATTGTTTTAGGGGACAAATGGGCAAGGAAGGCAGATCAAGGGGAGCAGACTGTACCTTTCTGTAGTGCTGCCATACCGATATCCTGAGGGTCACTGCAAAAGGTGCAAGGCTGAGGTATTGCTTCCACAGAGGAACGCACGCTGTCACCAGAAAACCTTTCAGCTGAAATAGTTATCTTACTTGAAGCATTCCACATGCAGCTGTATTTGCTTATTGTCTAGGAAATCTCTTCACAGTGATGATCTATTCCTAATTTTAAAAGCTCTAATGACATCTCTGAGGCAAAGCAAGTACAACCAGAGAGTAATGGAGTAGTTCTTGTATATTCTTATGGAGTTCCAAAACGCTGCATCTTCAAGCCTTTGGATGCAAGCTCCTAAAGGAAATGCTGCTGAACAAGTCTAATAACAAACAGTCTAAAAGAATTTTCACCACAAACAACCAACTGCTAGACCAGAAGCCTGACCCTTTCACCTCTCTGCCAGATAAATGGAAGGCCCAGTGACTTCACCTGAGCCTGCCCACGTCTGTGCACACAGGGGTTTCCCCACGGTGCAGGCGGGCACTTCCACTCAGCATCCCCAACTATTGCCTCATGACAGTACCTTTACAAAGCACCAGGCCACAAACACTGCCGCACAGCCAGAGGACAGTTCCGACTTCGGGAGTTCAGGACCCGTTCATTTACCCAAGTGTGAAATCCTCCCGGGCAGTTTGCCCTGCAGGTGCTAATCCGAGCCCGGCCGCGTGCCATCCCGGGGACGCACCAGCTCTCAGCACCGCTGCGCACTTGGCGGCATGAAGGACATGACTGCCCACATAGATTATTCCCTCCTTTGCCGGATTGATGTTTTGATTGCTGGCTGCTAATTTCCAATTCTTCCTTCCACAATGCCTGCGCTACAGGTGCTTGGAGATGTATAAGCACAATTTTTAGACAAAATGCACTAAGGAAGTCAAATTAGTGACTGAGATTCTTATATAGGCAACATCTTTCCTCTGGGAGAATGTCAACCAGGGCAATAATTTTCTCCTCATCCCTTTTACATACATTTCTCTCAAACATTTAAGCACCTGCAATTTGTAAATTTACGCAGCAGGTAAAGCCCTGGACTCAGTTTTGTTCCTGTGAGGTGCCACAGTTTCCTCTGGGACAGAGTTTTGCCTTTTGGTTCAGCAATGTTCACACTCTTAGGTTTACAGACAAGCCTAGATACATCTTTGATGAGGATTTAAGAGATGCAGCTATGTGAATACACTTCCCTACCCAATGTGCCCAACCGCTTCCTGGCGCTTTGATCCAATCAGAATGAAAATGCTCAAGTTTCAGATCAATTGTTCCAAAGATTTTTAAGCACATTAGGAGGATGTCAGTCACGCTAATTTAAGTCACCCTGCTGTGCAAAATAAATTGTTCAAAAAAAATCCATGCCCCCTCCCAATCACAAAGTACTATAAAGTAATCTAGTGTGACCAATTCAGAAAATATCAGCCCCATAACTACACAATGTGAAATGTAGTCTCGATAAGATGATTTCTAATTATAATTTAAAGCTCATTTTGCAGTTACTCTCCAAGACCCATTTTCATCTTTAGTCACCAAGTATTGAAAATTGAAGATTTGCTGTGTGCATTAGTTAGCAGGTCAAACAGAATGTAATTACAAATGCAAACATGAGGGAGAATCCCTTACTCAGTGGAAAAAAAAAAAATCAAATCTACAAAAGACTATGCACAGCGTCAAAGAGGCAATTCCCAAATTCAGCCACTCACCCATCTTGATGTCTCAGGATAACACACATTCACCTTTTAGAAGCTGGCACAAGGCCTGTGTGCTATTTAAATTGCACTTGAAGCTATTAGGATTTTTTTTAGTACTCTTCTGGGTCTGTCCATAGCTGTGATTTCCCCTTCCCCAGACTAAGTTCCTGTACATAATAACTCAAGCAACCAGCAACTGATGGGAAGATCTCACTTGGTTTGATTACATCAGAACATGATGACTGCTCTCTGAGATCATTCTAGCTCTGCAATTTTAAATACAGTTCCAAAACGCTGATAGCACCTGGGGTCAGCAGACCTCTGTGGCTTTGCATGCAGACTCGTGCCTTTCTTTCCGAATTTCTTCCTTTTTGCACCTCTAAATGCTTGTGAGGGGACTTCTGTCAAAGCGTGTCAGTAGCAAAATCAGGGCACCAGCTTGTTAAATAAACAATCGTCCTCTAAGCTGCTCCAGAAAAGGGATGAGATTCCTCGTGCTTGCAGCTCTTGTGAGCTGAGGTTTACTGAGGTTTGGAGTCCCTCTAGACAAGAGTGCAACGTGCAAAGCAGAAGCCCGTAAGAGAAACATTTTACTCCTATTGCTCACTGAGGAAGAAGGAGGCTTTTAAAACAGCTCAGAGCACCACACTTCATTAAACAACGTTAGCCTTCCTTCTCTAAGAAACTTTCTCCTTTATCTCTCAGTTGCATCCATTGTATCTATTTTTAAAAGCTAGCTTAACTTCCAGAGAAACAAGGCAGCTGGAGACCAATGGTTTTTAATGCTCATACTGCAAGAGAAACATCCAAATGGGAGGGAATTTCACTCCCTTTGTTATTTTCCCTTTGACTCTAGGAAAGGATGGGTATTATTCAAAAACAGTCTAGGCTGTGGAGATAAATTCAACTGTTCTGAAAGAGACAATTAAGAATTAACAGAAGGAATCTGTTCTATTTTCTTAAAACACCTAAGATCTCACATACTGAAGGTTTTACTTAAATCATCCTACCTAGGCATATAGAAATATATGAACAACGTTCATTTTTCAGATGAGTGCAGAGGTTTTCAGAAGGATGCAAAGAAACCCAATGCCAGAAACGCTTCCCTGTTTCAGATTCTGTTGAAAACCCAATGCTGACGATAACGGAACGGCTGGCTAAAGTTCACACGGCTAGAAAACAACTCCAGACTTGTTCTCAAGCATTCACGGCTTCTCCTAGAAATGGGTCTGAAGTTGCTTCAAAAGTTGGAGAGTATTCGGAGTTGGGATGGAATGCCAAGAAGCAAAGATGGGCCGCGGTTCTAGATCTGAACGTTGCTGAGTGCAAAAGCACTGGGGTTCTAGCTGCGTGCAAGAGCTCGTCTCACAGTGAATGACATGTAAGAAAGGCTGCTGAAATGCTGGGCCAGATGAAATGCATACATGACGGGAGAATGCTAAAACAGTCTTTATTTGATTACTGGGGTAAAATCGCAGCAGGTTCCATTGAGAGGTGCAGCAGAACAGCCTCTGCCCACACTCAGCAGAAGTCAGTGGTGACCCCCCACGACCAGGGTATGAGTCTATTACCTTGCGATCAGGAAAACCATTTACCTTTTTTCTTTTTGCAGTAAATGAAGCAAATTGTACCTCGTGCTGGTTTGGTGTGCGCTGAAAGGAGAGAAGAACACAGGCGGTTCTGCAGGGAAGGAAAGACACAGCGAGCATTTCCTTCCCTTATGAAGGCCAAGCTTTTCCAGAAGTTTCCGCAGCGTCCCCTGGGACCACTGACTAGCTCTATACTGCATTATTTTGTGAAAAACAGAAAGAAACTTTTTGTAAAGTTCACCACGATTTGTTACTGCTCAGCAGGAACATAATCTGGACTTCTCGCAGCGCTGTAACCCAATTTAATTTCCCTGTCAGACTGCTTGATGGATGTGTCTATAGAGTTTTCAAACAGGAGATAAAACTTTCTACTACTGAAGGCAGAAAGTACTTCCCTTCTCATCTGCTATCCAGGGGGTTCGCCCATCACCTGCTCAGCAGGGCACTGCTAATTCAGCGCTCCGTTTCTTCAACGCTACGCTTAAGCTTTACTCATTTCAAATAAAAACCACAGAAATAAGACACAAATTAAATCCTTGTATAGGTGCAAGTCTCCAACTCTCAGGTGCTCCAGAAATCACGGGCTGCACTTTTCACTACGCTCCTCCTTCATCTGAACTCACAGCAATACTGATCTCAAACCCGAGCCAAAGAACGACTCTTGGGCCAGGCTGCCCCGAGGCTCCAGGCACCATATGTGAGCCAAGAGTTGCTGGGAAAGAAACACCCCCAGGCCATCTGCACTGGGAAAGGGAGAATTCACCATCCTCGGGCACAAGCAAGCAAGAAACCCTGCAGAAGTGGATAGAAACTCAGGGAGACCAGAAGTAGCATCACCTTTTTTCAAAGGGAGCAAATCCGTGAGTGCTTTCATGGGTTAATGAGCACTTGTACTAGAAGGTTCCCTGTAAAAGAATCTGGCACGCACACTCCTGGTTTTCCTAATATATCCCCCCTCTATAACAGTGCTAAAAATATTTCAGCTCTCGTTGCTGTCTTTATCATACTTGGAAAAGTACAACCACACCTACACGTGAAGGGGAAATCCCCTCTGAAACTATACTAAGGCATTTTAATAACAATAGGCTCATAATTATTCTTGCCATCTATGCCAAATATTTGCTTTTCTAAGCTTAAATGCAGGTAATAACACACTGTGGAATGGCACTGGGCTATTATTTAAAACTGAGTGTTGTAAATTTGTATCATGATTCAACATCTTAAATCTATATATCTGAACCCTTAGAATTAAACTACTAGAAACACACTTACTAAAAACAGTAACATGTTGGCTCAGAAACCATAGAATCACAGCAATCCTCGGGAAATGCGTGCTCGATGCAGAGAATATCCTGAGACATGTGTGGTAGATGCTCTGACTTTCATACCAAAGATAAATCTTTCCAGAAGTTGAGCTCTTCTTGTTGTACAAGCAAATCACATCTAGCCCTTATGGTGACACTTTGGTGTCTCCAACAGCCAGCTAAGACTGCATGTAAGGTGGCCCTCTTGTTCTCAAAAAACACAGTGCTTTTCATAACAGTTTTGCTTCTTCATGAAAATACTGCCAAGACAGACTCCAGCGTATCAACAGCTGGAAAATCTTCCAAATGGCCCTTCCTGAGACAGAAATAACACTGAGAAGATGCTTAGGTCACTGGATTCATTGCAGGAGAGATGATGTTGCAAAATTGGAAAAACCTTAATCAATTTAAGTGATTCAATAAAGTTTGACCATCAGTCAAGACTGGAAAGCCTATGAAAAGACTGGAGTTGCAGAAAACAAGACAGCATTGATTAAGGTATTAAAAGTGGAGATTTCGCTCTCGTAATATCCAAGGGCAAAACTTACATAAAACTGAAGGCAAAAAGACAAGTGTGAGATGGCAAAGACTCCATTTTCTAGGGTGAAGTGAGTCAGGTAGGTGTAACTTTTCTGTCTGCCTATCACACATACCACCCCCCACCCAGCCCTCTGCAGACTGCTTTTCTTTCTGTCTTTTCTGAAGGTTCTGACTCCAGAAATCCAAACTTGCTCTCAACCCTCTTAATCTTTCTCTAAACTGGACTTCTCCAAGGAAATCACCTCCAAGCAGAAATTGCACCTCACTGATTCTCCTCGTTATTAAATATCTGTCTTAATGCTGACTCTGTTCAGCTTTCCTCCTTCAGGTAAAGGGGAATCGGTTCAGTACACAATGTGTGTCCTGCATGAAGCAGGACTATAAAGCAGCTCTTCCTTCACATGTGGTGCTGTTTCAATACAAACTCGTTTCCTTTCTGTGTAAGTGATCCATAAAATATAACTAACAAGAGGTCCTGATAATTAGGATACACTTCTTCTGAAGTAAGAACAGCCACACAGAACAGCCTAAAGAGAAGGGGGAAATTAAAGTAGATTTCGTTATTTTAGCTCAAACACTGACAAATACTCACTTTGGAACACTACTAGGTACATTTTCAACGCTATATAAACAGTACTTGCCACCAAAAATTTCACAGTAAGTCTGTAACTTTCTCAAAATTTAATTAAATTCTGCTATCAATTTTTCATAAGCATCTGTGAAGTTGCATTCAATTGAACAGATAAAACTTAAAATGCTATTTCCTACATTTACTTCAAAAGCCAAGAATTATCATAATGTACTTGGAGCTTAGATGCAGTGAATCCACACTTCAGAAAAACATGCTATTCCAGCTGCCTACAAAAGCAGGTTTCTAGAAGTAAATAAAGAACCACCAATACACACATTAAGTTTCAATCTTCTTCACGTGGCAAGTCCTAGTTAAGAGTTTAGCAGGTTTATTACACTTTACAGGGCCAGTTATTTCACAATCAGCACCAAATTCACATCTTTGCTTTTGCAATACCAACAGCCATCGTAAGAAAAGCGACGTTACAAATTACCCGAGCAGCGGGGTCTCACAATAGCTGAACATGGGAGTCATCTATAATGCATTTGCTGCTATTAAAAAACAAGTAAACATTTACAGTCTGTGCTAATTAACTTTACTGCTGTATTCGTGGTATTCCTCCCTCTTCTGAAATAGAAGTATAATGAGTGTGGCAGTCAAGTCCAGCACTTTAGGGAAGTAAAGGCCGACACGATCTCAAACCTCTCTCCTGTCCTCCAAAACACACAGAGCTTTCAGACACCGTGACACCTACCCACCCTGGGTCCTGTGCTGACACCTGGCACTGCAGCGGACACGTGACAATTCATTGCCGTGGTTTGAGCACAGCAGCTTAGCAAAGCTGTCCCACCAACATACAGCACGTGTCCTCTACGTTCAACAGCCTCCCTGCTGGTACAACAAGGCTGGAAATGAACACACTTTGATGCCAGGGCATGTTCTGCCAACTCAGCTGTCCAAGCAAGGGGAAATTCAGCTTGGCCACGACTACGATCTTTGTGACTCGTCACAAAGCGCGTGAAGCATTCTCATCTTGTTTCAATAAACATCTCAATGTTTGTGCTGATTTCTTACCATATCTTGCTGCTGCCAATCCCCGTCGTTCTCTGTGGCAAATGTAAGGACATGTCCAATTTGTTCTCATGAAAGCAACAAATCTCAAGTCTTACCTTTACTGAAGTCAACAGCAGCTTCAAGCCCGTGTGGTGATAGCAGAAACACCTCTGACGGCAGAATCTCTAAAAGACCCACCAGAAAGGTTCTTTTTCTTCATCTCAGTAAACAGGCCAGTCACAAAGGTCTGGGCTGTGCTCAGCATGCAGGAAAGTGCCTGTCAAAAGAGAGAGAAAAACACAGTTAACGGAGGGAACTCTGTTCACCAGGCCCACTAGAAAAACAGCTCCTCAACCTCCTTCAGCTCTCGTGAACACCACTTAACTCATTAGTTAAGATACAGAACAAGATTCATTTCTCTTCTTTTCTAGACAGTTACAGTCTTTGTCTCTTGATGCGAGACATCCCAGTTATTCATTAAAAATTGTTATTTACCTCTTAACTTAAGCATCCAGCAATAAGAATGGTTTATAAAGCCTGACCAAATGTGCCTGCACACTGCAGGCAATACTCCAGTTTGGCCTGAAAGTTAATTTAAAATACAAAGCAGTTTCTATTACAGCCATGAGGTATTGGCTGGTAACCTTATCTGGCAGGAATCCGAAGTTCACATCCCTACACTATATTTTCTATTTGGTTTTAATTTTGTGCTCTAAGGACATCTAGCCAACCTCCTCTGAGAGAACCATATTTCTGCTGTCCTGCAAGGGAAAATGAGATCCTAATGCAGACGAACAGCAATGTCACTGATCATCATGTCTCAAAATCATTCCAGGGCTGGATCACAGGCATTTTCTTTAATCAAATTAAAACACTAAAATTTCTCCCATTTACAAGTCTTCTATTTTTTCCCAGCCTACCTACCAACATGTTTTTCAAACTCTGTCAGTGCCACTGAATATTTTCAAGCATTTCTGCTCTCTAGGTGAGGAACAGCATTCATTCCCAGCTTGCTAAGTGTGTGATTCCGTAAGTACCATTTCACAAGCACTGAAAACTATGAGAGACCTCATCACGGGTTCAGAATCATTGAGTCAACCACTTGCTTGCCCTTTTCTGCTCAGTTTCCTGCCTTGGAGAAGGCTGTGGTACTAGAGCTCCAACACTGAGGTTTCTTCCAGCGAGTCTGGATATAATGGTGCAGGGCACCACAGGTTTTAAGGGATGTAGTGGGATCTCAGGCCTTGTACTGGCCCTGAACACATGGATCAAGAGCTGCACCTGTGCTCTTAATACAAAAGTCCTTCTAAATATTGACAGAAAAAGACAAGTTTGCTTCCAAGTGAGGCAAAGATGTTACTCTTACCAACACAAGCACACTGCATTGAATATGTACGAAGGGGAGTGCGAGCCAGCATGCTCTGGTACGACCGTCTTCAAGCAGGTTCAGAAAGGTTTCACGCATGGAGTTTCCAGTAGCTCGACTGCAACATCCCCTGCCTGAGGAGGACATCTGATAAACCCCACACACACCCTTGCTGCTGCTCTGAGACCAGGCAGGGAACACAAGGGGATACCCAGCTCAGGCAGCTGGCTGACCTTCTGAGCTAGCCACAGTTAGGAGGTGATGTAACTGAATGGGCATTTGCTGCCTTACTTATGATTTGCTTGAGTGCAAATAAATGTAGAGTCCTGTCCATGTGCCTAGAAGACTGATGTAAAAAACCGCCCCATGCACCACAGGACAATGTGAATTCAGAGTTCCTCATGGTGTTCAGCACCAGAGTTCTACAGATGTAGGTCCCATATGTGCTGCACAGAAGCTGATCAGCCCTTTACCCATGGTGCACAAAGCAGAGGCAGGCGGGTGACCATGTGAGCGACAGAAGCGCCCAGAGTGGCCGGGCACAGTCAGCTGGCACCACTCGCTTCTTGGAGGTGGCAATCAATGCAAATCCATGCACTAGTTGTGAGGTGGTTTCATTCCAATACGAATCATTCTGGGATTGATGAATTTTTCACAGCTGCTGCTCTGTGGCTGTTTAATTGGAGCTGCTGGCAGAGCCTCGTCCCTCTTCAGCAAGTCCCCGACCCCAGCGCATTCCACCTCCTGCAAGGGAAGGTGACAGTTGGTAGAGTGACTTGGGCGGCTGGTCAGGGGACCTGACATTTGGCAAAGGATCAGCGCATTAGATGACAAGCCAAATTCCATCAGCTTCCTAAAAATACTAGCAGAATGACAAATAGAAAGTGCTTCAGTTGCTGGTGCTTCTGTCTTTGATTTTGTTACTGATGGGCACTGAAGCTAACTACCCAGGAACATCTACTTCAGGGTGCTGCTGTTCCCGCAGGACAGTGAGCCAACCTTTACTAGGAAGATAACAAAATCTGCTGCCTTATAAATAAAAACAAAACAGCTGACAAAAGTTCTGGCATTTGCTTTAAGTATCTGACCTTCTGAAGCCATACAGCTCTCCTGCTGAAATATTCCACCAGGGAAAGGGAATCCCTATCTTAGGTAAGTATCGTGTGACATGTGCCCGAGTGGGGCCGCAGAGATGGAGATTCCCAAAAGGGTGCAGAACAGGGGGAGCCAATGCTAATCCCTCATTGAGGCACCTAAGAACCTGACTACAAGAATTACACTCAGAGGTCAGCAGGATGTTTGCTAGTAACCTACAGATGGAGGCAACCTGATCGCAATCCCCTGAGCCCACCGGCCACTGAGGACACTGACCCAAAGCAGAAGAGACAGCCCCATTTCATCTACAGAACAGAGCTACAAAGTTTCCCGGCATCAACCTTGGTTTTGCTTCACAGGGGGTGTTGCAGACTCCAAACTCTTCACAGTACCAAGATGTTCAGAATTCAGTCACAAAACCCGATCCCTGCAATCGGTCAGAGATTTTTGTGAAAAAACCCGAACAACTCTTACTGTATCACAACTGCAGGAAAAGTGACCTTGCCAGCAGCATAAACTTTGATACCGAGTGGCACACTGAGGGTCATCTGTTTGTAATTACTCACGTTGAAAACTTTGTGAAAATTTAAAGTATGTCTGTTTAATACTGACTTATCCTTAATTTCTCAGTTCTAGGTGTTTAAATCTCAATTTGACACTAAAAAAAGGTTTTGATTTCAACTAAAACTACAAAAAGCATCCAAAAACCTTTCCCACTTAGAAATGATAACAAATTTCTTCTTCCATTTTGCAACAGGACAATTGAGTCAAAAAATAAAAATCATGATTTATTGCTCATTGAGTCATGCCAATATAGAGAAAATACCCATCTGAAAAAAAGACTATTTTGGGACAAGAGACTTAAGCATGAATATCTGAACTGCTGAAAACATCATCTGAAATTCCACTGGTTGGGTATAACCATAGCTGAGGAGTAAAGGCATTTACAAAACTAAACAGCTGAAAGTCAGACAGCCTGGCAGCAGCATTTTGATGGGACTCTGTAAGACGTGTTCTCTGCTCCCCAAGTGCCTGGCAGTCCCGTATGGAAAGGTTACCACAAGCTGGTTTGCCACACATTTTTTTTCCCTTTTCCATGATAATTTTCCCCCTTAGGCCACTCATCTTTGTCACTTCTAGAGGCAAGAGTCCCTGTTCTCCTCAACTGCAAAAGCTGCCCACTCCCAGTCCAAGTGAAATGACCCTGTGTACCCCATTTCACACAACACCAGAACTACCCTCATGGGTCAGGGTTCTGTACATGTGGTAGGTAGGTGGTTCAGTATAATGAATTAAATACAGAATCACAGAATCATTTAGGTTGGAAAAGACCCTTGGGTTCATCATGTCCAACTATTAGCCCTACTCTACAAGTTCACCCCTAGACCATATCCCCCAACACCACATCTCAGCGATGCTTAAACACTTCCAGGGATGTCGACTCACCCACCTCCCTGGGCAGCCCATTCCAATATCTCACCACACTTTCCGTGAAGAATTTTTTCCTAGTGTCCAGTCTAAACCTACCTTGTCTCAGCTTTAGGCCATTCCCTCTTGTTCTGTCACTAATTACCCGAGAGAAGAGACCAGCACCAGCCTCTCTGCAATGTCCTTTCGGGTAGCTGTAGAGAGTAGTAACACCAGTCTCACCAAACCCTTACCCACCCCAGGTATTAAACACTTTGCCCAAGGTGATGCTGTAACACCCTTACTTTAAGGAAAGTATTAAATGCAGAGTAGAAGGTTATCAGAAGGGGCTTAGATGGCTCGCTGTCTCTCCCTCCTTTCCTCACCCCTAAATGTACAGCAAACAAGAAAAAAGACAAAAACAGATTTTAATCTTTGCAATTATTGTTTTAAAGAAGGGGTTACGGCAAAAGGTCTTCTAGTTGATTGGAGGTCCACTAACCCAAAGGCACCTAGAACAACTCTGCTCGGTACTCTTTCCATTTTCTATTTGTTTCTAAGAGAGCTGTGGAAGAAAAGGCAGGGAAGAGCCTGAAAAAAGCCTTGCCCCATGGCATTCAGCAGCACAGCCGGGTGTGGTTTTGCAAGCAGCTCCAGAGTTTAACTGATCTTTTGTCATGATCCTTTCCTAAAAGGCAAACAGTTGAGTTCACAAGCTGAGGAGAGTGGGTTTCTGCAGCTGCATTCTCCGGTGAACGCTTCACTCAACTTACCAGAAGGTTAAAGAGGCTTAAGACACAACAATCTTATAACCAGAGAAGAGGCAGTAAAACATTCCCTGATTTTAGCAATAGAAGGATTCTTAGGGAGAGTTCTTGAGCATTTCATCCCTGACTACGAACTGTACAGATACTCAAAAGCAGAGAGCCTGACCCCCCACTTATCCCCAAAGTTCATCTGTTTGCACACTTCATGTTTAATTTTCTGAACTGATGAGAAAAAAAAAAAAAAAAGAGAAAATAAAGCGAGGGGGGGAATCAAGATTAAAAAGCCACAAAAGGAAAATGAAGGGGACTATTTATCTGCTAAGAACTGATTCCTAACAGGCAAGAGAAACTCGTTTCCTTGGTCAGCAGGCACCCATTACAATACAGACCATAAGCAGCTTTGTACATGGCTTCACAATTTCCCCGTTAAGATCAGAGGCTACTTGGAGTTCATTCTCATGATCCCCATGTCATCCTACACATCATTTGACAAATGCCAGCATCTTCAGATCACAATTAATTGCGCTGCACTGTTTTGCACTTTCTCCTACATACACTAGATTACTACATCTCCTCATTTTCTTAAATGCCTTAGTGGACAGTACACCATATTTAAACTGAGTCTTGACAACAAAGAAATCACAGAATGGTAGAGGTTGGAAGGGACCTCTGGAGATCATGGAGTTCGGCCTCCCTGCCAGAGAAGGAAAAATCAGCACTAGAAAAATTAAAAATTATTCTAGATGGATAATTCAAAAGCTTGTAACACTTCCTGCTACCGAGAGGGTTTGGAACTCCCACAGCCAACTGCGGGGTGGAGGTCATTCAGTGGATCTTGAAACCAGGATCTCCCATATGCCTGCAGCTGCCTTTTAAACTTCCAGACTGATGGCACATCCAGGAACAATTTTTCTTGCCAGAACACCAAATTTTCTGTGTGAAATGGCAGATAAAAAGTTCTTCTATCACTCTTTCCTGTAAAAGCGTGCCTTGATATCTTTTCTTTTTGTAGCTAGAGAAGCATATGAGCGTCACCAGTAGTGCCAGCTGTCGAACAAGCAACAGCCCCACTCCCAGAGATATAAGTTACTGCTGCATGTCACCAGCCCCAGGAGAGCCTGGGGACCAGGTCCTGCCTGCACACACCCTCCTCTTCCTCGGCTGGCCATCCCCTCGGCTGGAGCCAGGAACAGCCGCGACATCGGCCTTCCCCAGGGTAGGATTTCTCACGCCACTTAGGGCCGTTTTGTCACTCGGCTCCATAGCATAAGCCAGATTCATGTTACTTGCCACGTACTCTTCAAAAGCACGTCATTCCTCATTGCCCCTTCTTTATTATACATTCTCACTACTCATCTAAGCCAAACCTCCTGCTGATGTAAAGCAGCAGGGAAAAAAAAAAAGGGTCTGAGTACGCTATGCAGCATTACAGAATGGCTGATGTCAGTATTAGCTTCAGGGGTGAGGAGAGAGATAATACATGGAGAAGTCACTCTTGGTTCATTCTGGTTTTTATATATCTATCAAGATAAATAAAGGTCAAAACAATTTAATTTTTAATGCACTCAGGCCTTTCCCAACCTACTAGCTTTGTCTCCACTGAAACGTGAACTCGTCCTCACAAAGCACAAGATTACAACATTGCTTACAACTTGCAGAAAACTTCAGGAAAAAACCCCACAGCAGAACCAAAGCAACCACACACCACCAAACCCAAACTGAACCGAAGCGGACCAGCCGCCATCCTTGCACATCTCCTGCAACGCACCAGGAGAAGAGGCAGACTTTTAAAAGGTCTTCTCGCTGCAGCCCCTGGAAAGCAGAGCTGAAACCAGCTTTGGGGTTCTGACCTGGCCCTTTTTTTTTTTTTTTCCCCTCTCCACATTTCTGCCAGAACTATCCAGCTTTCTGCCCTCTCCCACCACCATTCAGCGCATTTGCTAGGCAGGCTCCGATGACCCAAGATATTCATCCACCTCAGAGGCTGGGCAGACATGTTTTCAGAGGAAACCTCATGGGACTACCCTGCTGGTTTCAGTTTCCTTCCCTCTTTTGGTATCAGAAAGGAAAGATCCAACAATCATCCCAGATTCTGAGTTCCCACAGGAGGGTCAAACAGCCTTGGAGGCAAATCTGTAAAGAGTCTGAATTAAACACCCCCAGATCCAGAAACACCCTAATAAGGATTGTAAGGAAAAGAATTCCTAGCTTACATATCAGATTTTTGCACTAGCACAATATTTAGAAAAAGCCTTTCTGAAAGCAACTGCTGTTTGCAAATACCAGACAACAAAGTCAAGGACAAACCAAATCCATTAGCGAGCTGATGTGCCAACTTTAATGCCCATCAAAACATGATGAGAAATCACAGTTCACATTTTAACCCCTTGAAACTCAGACTCTGAACCTCCACGCTGGACAGAAGGTCAAATTATTATTTTGAAGCTTTTCTACACACAAGTGTTCTTTCCACAGTCAAAATAATTTGCTTCTCTAAGAAACCATCATTAGAATTTTTGCTGAATTGAATTTTTCAGACTCATTGCTCCTAACATTACCTAACACACAAAGAAAGCTCCTGGATTTTCTTGGAAACGTGGAAGCATCCGGCTGAAAATAAATGATGATTACAGCATCTGAAGATGTCACAATAAAAAGGAAACAGAGAAATAAAAGCCAGCAAGATAGAAAAAAGCAACAGTTCCTTCTCGCTGGTCTGTGTTCTCATGGAACCCCACTTCTAACCACTGTGGGTGGGTGTCATGTGCTGCACAAACTGGCAAAGCTGACTCTCCAATACTCCCTGCGTCAGAGAAGAACACTGACAGCCTGGCTTTCAGGCACATATACTAAAGACTCCCAAAGCCCACTACTCTTCAGGAAGGAAAAGACAACTCAAAATAAATTTATACTTGGAGGTATATCTAATATAAATTAAATCATGTAGGCTTATTAGCACACAAAGGAGAACTAAGGAATTTAAGCATTGACACACACTCATATGCTCACCTGCATGTACACTTTAAAACAAAAGCCTATATCTTTTCTTCCCCTTGTTGTTACATCTGGTCACAGAGCTCAGGCTGAACCACAGGCCATAGAAAATACAAAGGCCAGAAGCCAAATTCCATTCTCAGTTACACAGATTCAACCTTTACCGTCAGAAGATTTGCACCAGTGTAAACCAATAATAGATTCTGGCTGCCCTTACGGAGCCAGTTTTGGCAGGTGGATGAAACAGGATTGGAAAGTTGTATTTATTTACCTCAGGAAACTAGAATTCACATCCAGCTTACAAGAGATTTGAAAGAAGTTTTTACAGTCCAAAAAGCTAATCTCTACTGGAATTCCCCACAGCATAAATTCGCTAGAAAGAAGAGTCTTTCACAACTCATTTTTGTGCCCATAACCTGCGCTCAGCTGAAGTGCAGGGGCAAATGAGCGCAGCACTGCGAGCAGAGCTGAGGTGCGACGGCACCGGGGCAGGACGCAGAGCCCGCTTGCTTGCCCAGGGCTGAGAGCACCCAGTTACAGATACAGCAGCAGGGAAAGGGGAGGGAGGGGAAAATAAAGTGCCCTTTGAGAATTTTTAATAAGCCTGACGAAGAAATGGTGCAATTTGGGAAGCTGTAAATCTCTCCTCAGCAGAAAAGCTTGTTATTTATGCAATATCTACAGCTATTGCCACGGAAGTCATTAGGAATGGGATTTTTAACCCAGTAACAAATGCAATATGCAATGTATATAAATAAAACATATAAATTAAATGTGAGGGAAGGAAGAATTTCAATAGCTGTTATACTGCAAGGATCAGCCGAGCTCTGTATTATCACCAGAAGGTGGGCTGCTGCTTCAAATTAGTGCCCCTGGGACAGAAAACAACCTGTATTCCCAAAGGCAGCTGCTGGCTCTGAAGGGTTTCAGAACCACCAACACAGGGTCACTGCAGCCAGGCAGAGTTACAGCATTAGCGGAAACGTAACATTACTTCACCAAAACAGATATTTAATACTTGATAGCCAGGGCCCCTCAAGAAAACGGATATGTCAGGCAGAGTAAATAATAAGCCTGTATTTTAGGAGAGGAGGAGCAGCAGAGCAGAAGATTCTGTAGGAGAGAACACAGAAACCGTGCCTCAGAGGAAGGTGTGGAATTACCAAGAGCACTCAAGAGCTCTGCTCCGAGTTGCAATTGGCAAACGTGCCATACTCACGAAAGGTTGGTGTCTGGGCTCGTTTAAATAAAAAGCTAATTAGCTGTTCTTGGAGGATGACTGTCACCCGTGAAGCACTGAGATTCAATACTGAAGACCAGAGATTCACACGGCCTATGCAGACTTGGTCCTATGGAGAAGGATGCTGAGAAGTTGTTTAAAGGAGCTCCTGTGAGACACCTCCTTCCTTCCTGCCGCGGGTAAGATCCAGAGGCAGGTCTGCTTGGTAGAGCTTTGCACCAAAGCTCGTCAGCATCAGGCAACCTTCATGCTGTAAGTCAGAGCTGTTTCAGCAAGTGATTACAACAATTTCTTTCCACAGAGCAAGGAAAGGCCTGTAGCTTTTAGCCACAGAACGCGCTAGACCTGGGCAAACAAGAACACTTGACAGCAGAGCCAAGCCAAAGAGCTTAGCTGGGATCAACGAGCCGTTGGAGCTGACTACACACATTCGAAACAAATATTACATGAAGTGATATGTGTCTAAGGTCACCGTGAGAGCCAGGAAGTAGTGCCAAGACATTCTTGCAGGCTTCTGCCTTCCTTGGCTCGCCCCCACTCACGGTCAGAGCGCCCAGGGCTCAGCGCAAGCTCTCGCTGGCTTACCCACCTCTGACGACTAACGGGTCGTGTTGCAGAGTCACTTATATTTAGAAGAACAGGTGGGCAGCCCCACTCCAGATTTAATCAAGTTAACACTTTATATTTCTTCTTGGCTTTCCTACTTCTATTTAGCTGACTGTTGCAAACTAGGGGATGGGCAGCCCCAGACTGCTAGAAGTTACAACTGTTACTTCTCCACAAACACTAACACTTTTCTTCTCTGCAAATCTGAACACGCTTCCCACTAAGACTTCAAACAGGGACTTGGTATCAATGTAATTACAACAGGTTCAGTCCCTAGAAGCTCATGGATGTAGTGCCCCCAACTAGAGATCTCCACAAAGGCAAGGAGCCATCTTCGGCCCTGCAGATCTCTGTACCCAAAGGTACACACTGGAGACTCTCCCCAAAGCACGAGAAGAACGAGACCAGCGTTCCTGCAGCCATGATGTCACCCAGCTGGCAGAGGCCCACCTGCCTCACCGCCACAGGAACGAAGCCTGCACAGCCTTCTCACACGATGTTCATCAGCTAGACATCCTATACCCCGTTGTGTGCCAGGACTTCTTCCTACCCATATTTGAACAACGTCTCTATAGAAAGCAGAAGAGGTGGTTACAGCCCAGACCAGCTTTCCAGTCTCAGGGATATTTTTAATGACAGCATCCCCAGTTCACTGTGGGGAGTCACTTCCAAGGGTGTCTAAGGTGTATATGCTCTACGGGAACTCCCAAGTCTAGCTGATAGCTGCTAACATTTACCCCTCCAACATTTTAAGGTCTAAGAGATAGAACCACCCTAAAACATTGATAGAAAGCCACAGGTGACTGTCTCCATTTGGACACATTATGTTTTATGATAATTTAAACTAATGCCTTGGTAGTAAATGTGTTCACAAAATGACCTGATGAGGGGCAACTCTTCCCCCAGCCCTGATGACAAGTAGGGTTAATGTCAGCAATGTACAGGATAATTCATCTTATCTGTCAGTGCAGCTGCTTCACATAGTTTTACCCTACCAGTGAGTATCGCGTATCTTTGCGAAGTGAACGGAACAGAAACGGACTACTGCGTTCAGATGTAGTTTGCAACGATCACTTCCATCCTCCGTGCAGTGAATCCTCTGAATTTAGGATTTTACAGCTTTCTGGTGCTTTTTATTCAACTTCCACGGGAACAAAAGCTGGTAAAATTATTGCCTCTGGTGACAGAAGACTCTGTTGGGCCTTTTAATGAAGGCCATAGCCTTTGTAAATCAGGGTGAAGAATCTAAGCTTTCATTTGAAGTCTTTGTAGAAGGTTTTTAAAGGAACATCTCCACAACACCCAGCTTGTTCACACACAGACACAGGACCTCCCGCTCTTGCTAGAGTACAGAGCTGGACAACAACTGAGCTGGTGAAACTCCTTTCTAGCAGGAGAAAGAACAGTCTCTACCTGTTCCCACCATCCTGAGGTACTGAGAATCCCAATCCCCATGTTCTCTGAGCCATCCATGAAGCCAACAGCACATCACGTGTCAGCATAATTCTTTACTGCTGCATAATTTTGCATAATAGCGTGGCTAAAGTAAGAAGGAGAGAAATGAAACCTCTAGGGATGCACAGTACAAAGGAAATGTTTAGAAATACCCAGGTGAGGAATTAGAGGGGAGAAGCTAATGAGGGTTTAACCTCTGTAGCTCCAACACAAATGACCACCAAGGAGCCAGAACTGGAATGGAAAATTGCACCAAAGAAAAGCTCAGACCCTCGGGCAGCCAGCATCCAAGCTCACGAAAAGCAGCTTTTGACAGCAGTGTTTAGGGTTACTCAGCTAAGGAGCAAACTCAGGAGCACAACCCGCTCACTGAGCAAGTGATAAACTCAACCTTTGAAGACATGTTAAGTACAAATCTGAGCAGCGTTTTTGGAGAAGGCCACATGGTCAAAGCTGCAGCTCTGGGCATTGCTCCTGCAGGGCTTGACACTGAGCCCAGGAAGAACAACGCTACTTCCCCAGGTACAGAGAGGTGCCAGGGGGTCGAGGTGCTGGTGCAGATGTGAGACCACATTCCCAGCGTGGGACAGCTCACACAGGTCAACAGAAGCATCGTCAAAATGCACAGCAGTTCTGAAAAGCCATGCTGCTGAAACAAGCTGAAGGGCAGAAGGTTGTCTACTGCCAGGATGTAAAACTGGCCTGGCTGGCTTTGTAGTTTCACAAGAAGTTTAACATTCAAAAATGGAGTTTAAAAAACGCCCAAAAAGTCTCTACAGGTACACATCTCCTGTTACTGAGAGCAGGAGGTAATGCAAACAGGAAGGTTGAACTGATGGAGAGAACTGCCAGATATACAACAGAGACCAATTAAAGGCCTGTAGTAAAGCTACTGTGAAATGCCAGACTCGGGAAACTGAAAAAGTTGTTAAGGAAATACCTGGGCACGTCATGTGGCCTTTCAGAAGCAACTCACAACAGCAGAACCTGTTAAATATATCCAAGGGTGTGTTAAGATGAGAGATTTTTCTTCCCCTCAATTCCCAAGAACATTTTAACAATTCCAGCTTACACTGGCAAGTATCTGGCACAGTTAATATTCCCAGTAATATTTTCTAAGCTTATTATTGAGCCCAGAACATTGCCAGAGCTATCAATCTAACAGTTTTTATTATTTTTTCTTTAAATATACACCCTAGGAGTCCATTTTTCTCCCTCAGAGGCGCATGGCCACAATGCTGTCCTGGTCCAGAAGGCAGCCTGTGCCCAGAGAAATCCCCTTGTTCTACTTAGGCAGGCGCTCTGATTAAGTGTTGCAAAGCACAACAAGCCTGGCTTGTGGAGCCATGTCATGTTCCAGGTTGAAGAAAGGGTCTCCTGTCCTCTACGGTCTCAGCAGCTGCAGAATTCTGAGCCTCGCAAAGGTGAATGACTTGTATTCTCATCACCGATCTGCGGCCAAGCCCATCAGCACCTACAGCCGGCTGGGGACTTGAGCTGCTGCGAGACTACAGGATACGAGAGGCAGAAATCAGAGGGAACGATGGAGATTCCTTTGGCTCAACTCCCCCAGCCAGCGTTCCCCTAGGTTGATGCACATGTATTTTATGCTGTACGCAGATCACCCTGCGGAGCTCTGACCTGGAAATCTCAGGAAGCAGGGAGAGCTATTGCACAGATAAGTGCAGCCGCCGTTCTCTCCTCAAACACGATGAACCCTCATTTTTTTGAGGAGTGCAACTTTGGCAGGTGCAAAGGTGCTCGAGTCACATGTTTCAATACTGATGAAAATCATTTCTTTGTTCACTTCATACACAACACCACCACATTACAATGCTTTCAGGTGCAGAGCAAACAATGGGTTTCTGGAGAGAAACACGTATGGTAAAAATTATTGTCTTAAAACTGAAAAGCTGACATCTTAGGAATTCTCTGGAACAATGAGAATATGGCACCAGTTTGCTGCCTAGACATCACTTCAGTGAAATAAACAGAAGCAAAAATGTGGCTGTCATTATAAAGAAAAACAGAAGTCAAATGTTTTTGTCAGAAATCACCCTCAGAACTAAAATATTATCAATGTTTTGGTGATCAACAAAATACTGTGTTGAGCAAACATTTTTGCTTTTCAATTTGATCATGATAGAGAAACTTTGATACCACCAAATAAAAGAGCACCTTCCTTCCTAGCGGGCAGCTTTAGGCCCATGCATCTACAGCTACCACTCCAAGTCATGACAGAATTCAGAAGCATTACAGAAGGCAGCAGCATCTGAAGCAATTGGAGATTTAGTTTTAGCTGCACCAAAAAGCTGTGGGACAGTCTGTGTGTGTATATATCTATCAAGTAGCAGTAGTGATTGTCAGCAATTAAGCACCTAGATACAGTTCACAAAGCAGTTAAAAAATAATAAAAAAAGGAGAGGCAAAGGGAATAAAAGCACTATGAATGAGGAAACAAGGCTTGTGCATAAAGTAGTCTGTGATCTCACAAAGGAAATCCAGTTGGCCACACTTGCTGGAATGCACACAGAGTAATATTACCTAAAAACTGCCTATGATCTACCAACGTCACCTTATTCATGAAACAGAAGCCACAAAAACATGTGAATTGCAGCTGAATCAAATGCAGCTATGCTATAAACACTGCATTTTAGCAGAGCCAGAGCCTCCTCAATGGAGGAACTCATCTAGTAAACAGTAGTGAAAAAAATTTCAAGTATTTGTCACATTATTCCTTTGTTAGCAGGGATTCTAGACCAAACAAGACCTATACTGCAAAGACAGCTCTAGAAAGATACTCAGCTTGGACAGAAGAGAATTCACTGTGAATCTGTGACAACCAGGTAAAATAAATCTTCAGGTCAGTGACTATGCAGAGGTGGGACTTCTGTGTTCTAGTCCTTCCCAGATGTGACAATACTCATCACCTGACGTACCCAGGGCATCTCTCAGATGTGAAAGACACAAGCTAGACACAGCCAATACATAGTTTCTATATTTTAGGTGCTTTCTATCTGCATATGTCCTACTTAAAGTCCTTTGAAGATTGGTTTTGAGGTTACTGCAACTACTTCTTGAGAGACATCTAAGCTCTGGTGTACCTAAATCATCTCCAGTTCACACTCAAACAGCCCAGATGGTCTGTCAGCTACACTGATGGGGATTTTTGTTTTGTGGATGAACCAGAATTTCTCCCTTCACCCACAGAGTGGGTCCCTTCCCACTGCTTTATCCTATTCTAACATGACACTGTGTGATGCTACCAGAAAAAAAAGGCAGTGTATGGCTTATAAATCCCATGCAAGTCAAAAAAAAAAAAAAAAAAAAAAAAGAAACAAATCTATATTCTTCTCAGTCCAGAGCAGACACTTTTCCTACCTAACAGACAGATAGCTTTTTCCATGCATGAGCCTACCTCCAAACGAGACAGAGGAAGTAGTTTAGGGCTTGTAAGCTTCATTTTGACCAGACCTAATGTTTTCAGCAGATGTTTGGTGAACTTCTCATTTCTTTCTAGAATGAGATATTAGCTACTTTAATAGGCTATTCCTTTGGAAAAAAAAAAAAAAAAAAAACCCTTTGAGCTTGGAAAGAGATATTCAGTTTTCTATGTTCATTCACATATACTTGGTATCAAATAATAAAATCTAAATGTATTATCTGCATCTGTTTCACTAATTGTACACCTTTAAAAAACCCTAACCTTGTGTTTTTTCAGTGCTCAGAATTTGTGTGTATGATCCATTAGTAACATTTATCTGTTTAACAGATACAACTGTATGACTCCAGAGGAAATCTACGTGGTTTTTTTTGTCTCCATGCTTGGGGGCAGCTCTGGAAGAAGCCAAGGCTACTGCAGTGTTCTCACACAGCAGCTCCTCTCTTCAGCTGAGAGGACTGAGGTACACAATTAAATTTTAATGGCAAGTTAGCTTCGTATAGAAAATGCTCTAAGGTTTCCATTCAGCTGGTAGAAAGGAAAAAAGTATTTGCTGCCTCAAAGTGCTTGGTCATTTCCACAACATTATCATTGCAATATATTCTTACAGTTACAAGGGATTTTGAAAGCTCTCAAAGAAATAAGCAGTGTTAAGTGCTATAATTCTTTATTTATTATGTAAAAAAGTCCATCTGACATCACATCTATCTCTCAATGTACCACACCAAGCCCAAAGAAACTATGCTGATTGATACCAGGTAAGGATTTTCCCTAATATCCAGAAGTCAACTTCCAATGGGAGCCAGTAGACTTCTAGCCTCAAAAACCAGTCATACCCCTGTTCCTTCTTCCACCAGAGTTCATGTCACCACTGGGGACTAGCCTCCAGGGGTAGTGTCATGCCATGTTTGTCCGGTAAGCAACCACAGACCCCCAGGACACTACTAATCCGCAGGGAAAAGATCCTCATGAAGCTAAATGTTTGTGCAAAGCAGTGAAGTAAAACCATTTTGGACAATGACATCTCTTGTGTAGCAAGAGGAATTAGTAGAGGGTATCAGGCACGTTAAGATTCAGCTGCTTTTAGAAACTGCATCACAACTGAACATATTCCTCCATTTTTGTGGAATTTTATCACAAAAAGCAAGGAAAACACATTTTAGAAGAAATACATGAAAATCACCTCACTTCTAGAAAAGAAATGACTCATGACATCCTTCCCTGTGTGCTTGTTTGAGGCTTTTGCTAAGTGCAGTAGAATATTTGAGGTATTTCCTAAGTGGCACTGGTTGTGATTCTCATTTATGATCTGATTTATTCTGTGCTTTATTTAAGAAATAAAATGCCTGGAACAACTAGTATGCATCAGGAAACCAGTCAAAGCTGAACACCATCAGCATGATGTTGGAAAGACCAGTATAAAGCTGATCCACACTCATTCCATCAACAGACAGCAGGCTAAAATACACCTGGTGTGTGATGGATCTAGGAGTAAAACCTTCTTGTTAGTCTGCCATTCTTTGGTGATTAAACAGGAGTAAAAACAGAATCAAGGTGAAGTTTTCCATAACATTTTATTTACCTACTTTTGACTTAAGAATTTATTGATCTCTGATGTCAAGTAGCAAACTGGTTTATCTTTTAAGCCAGGGTACAGACTAGGTGCTACATAAAGGACTGCAGAAGTAACTCTAAAGGCACCATGTTTTTTTTCTTCTCCTCTAGTGCAACACGCTGCCAGATGGAATGACAAGTTTTAGGTCAGGGGGGTTTCCACCAAGCAAAACAAGTCAATTTATGTTCTCATCAAGATCTATCAGCTTGTGTTTGAGCTTCTTTTATTGTATTGGTGAAGTATCCTACTTTGGAAAATACAAACATCCCCCGCTACAAGCAAATGCTTGAGCCTTCTCACATCTCTCTGTAAAGCTCTAGGCCAGAGTAAAGTAAATTTCAAGGAGGTGGTGAATCCTGAAAGTTATATAAGTTATAAAGCAACCCTGGAGAGATCACAGGAGGCACAAAGGGGTAACCAGCCATTATTTCAGGGAAGCTTCAACTCACTGACATGATTTCATATAAAAAAAAATGAGGGCAGAGGGGCATCCAAACACATGGAGAGTTGTGGGAGTGTCAGGAAAAAAGTGAAAGATTTATTCAACAAGCAGTATTATAAGCACAGAATTTGCTTGTAAATGTAAACCCCTGAAGAGTTACAACACATTTCTACACATCCAACACACCTTTGGTACTATCAAAGACATTTATCCTGCAAAACACTCATCATCTCAAAACCAGAATGACCAAAAAAATTCAGGAGATGCTTTGTAAGGAACTTAAAAGAGAAGTATAAATTGACAACATTCTGGAGGCTACAGGCAGCATGGATTATTCCTTTATTCCAGGCTAACACAGCACTTAAACACTGCGTTCTTACAGAGGTGCTTACAGAAGTTCCCACACCAATAAAAACTATCTCCTGACAGCTCCACAGCACAGTATAGGATTCAGTACACTTAACATGCATCAAATCTATTTTTTAAAGGATGAAACAGTTGGGTAGAAGGATTAAACAGGCACTTAGTTAAAGCTCTCAAAGAACAGAGCAAATAGCACAGTCTAGCCTGCTACGCTGAGAGGCACAACGTTTTGAGAAGCTACATGCTAAAGCAACTAACAGTTGTTCTTGTTTTGTTTGGGTTTTTCCAATGTGATATAAGCAAGAATTCTCCTCAGATACTTGGCAAGGTCATCAGATGTTCGTGGTGAAAAGGGAGTATTTAAGATAACACTGAGGCAAGAAAAAGGACAGTCTTTTCATCGGTGCTCAGGGCAGAGGCCACTGGGAGATTCTCATATCAGAGGTAAGATTAAAACTCTGCCTGCTGTCACCATTACCATGTCAAGCCCTAAATAATCTGCCTAAAATCACTGAATAAGTCAGATACACTTTTGATAGCTATTAAAAATGACTGCAGCCTAAGGAAATGCAGCTTGCTCTTCCACAAGAGCCACCAGAAACAGTAAATAACTGAGCTATTTTCAACTGTGTTGCCACAAACATGCTCCCTATATTTACTTCTCAAAGACATATTCAAACTTAAGCTCAAAGTTTGAATGTTAGTTTGATCCTATTTTACCACTGGAATCGGTGTGAAATTCTGGTTTATATTTCTAGACACCCAGACCAATCCCAGTGCTCTTCCAAAGCAATAGGAGTTTGAAGAGAAGAAGGAGGCCAGGAAAATTCAAACGTGGGTCTTGCAGATAAAGTATCCGGGCTGACGTGAAGGAGATGAGCATGGTAGGCTGAGAAAACAACTAATCTTAAATAAAACGCAGGTTAAACCTTCCAGTGTTAAAACCATGCACTCATCTCATGCCAGGCAGGTAGAACACACAAGTCCACCCATCCTTTCTCCCATACCTGCTCCCAGGCCACGTGGCTCCTGCCAGGAGCTCTGCTCCTCACAGGACCCCCAAGCCAAACTTCCCAGGGCTTCTCAACTGCCGTCAGTCAGTAACTGCCCAGCACAAAGATACAAGTATCTATGAAGCAAAAGTGGGAAGATACAACTACAGGCAAAAAGAAAAGTGAGCCCGGATCAGAGAAAAACCCAGCATACCTGGAGTCAGCCAGTATGATTTATGTTGCAACCCACAACAGTAGCACAAGACCCTCACTCCACAAAGGCAGAGCCTGATGGCCATTGAACAGTCTGACTGCTCCCCATGAATCACAGTTAGAGAACCACGGGTGATAAATGGCCAAAACTCACAGGACTCAATAACACTTCACTCCTTTCATTTTTTTAATGTATGGGGGCAGGGTAACACACATTGTTTGCAAGAAAGCTTGCCTAGAGACAGTTGCTAAAAGTTTTTTCTTTCCTTGCAGGAAAACAGTGCCCTGCCATTTATCCATCAGCAGATGCTTATTTCCTTTCTGCATTCTAACACACCCAATTCTTTCCTGTGGCACAAGGAGCTGTCAAGAGAGACCTGCCCTCCTTTACTACACCTGCAGGCTGAAACACCCTTTTTATTGCAGAGGGAGCAGCAGGGAAATGCCTCCATTCTTGCCTCACATTATCAATATGAGAGGACACTCCAGTGTCAAAATGCTCACCTTTTACCACCAATACCCAAACTGCAGATGTTATGTCGACTTCACAGTTTTTCTGGGACAATGTCAGCTCTACACAGGGCATGGAAAGCAGTGACAAGAGCCAGCTGCAGTCTAACTCCAGCAGTGCCCTCATGGGGCAGATACAGCAATGGAGTTTGCTGCTGAGTGGCTTGGCCTTCTTCCTGCCCCAGTACCAAATGCTCATTAGCACACAGAAAAGATATGCAGTCTAGGTGCAGTCATTTTGAAGTTCATCTTCAAGACCTTCTCTTTCCTACACAAAACAGGACTGAAGGCTGACCAAGCCAACTCACAGGGTAAATGAAGTTCATGACCTCTAGCAAACATTTCATTCAACCTGACTTTTAGATCTCATGTTGGTAGCAAAACAAGTGACACATTTCACTCTTGCATGTATTCATATGTAAAAAATTGCACTTGTGGGAAGAACTTTCAGATTGTTCTATCATAACATTTTCACTTAAGAACCCGATGCACAAATCTGTTGTGTAGTTTGTTAATTGGAAAGAGATAACCACTCATTTAGAGAATTCCCTTAAGACAACCTTTTGCTAAGTGAATGCAAAAGCAAACATTAGTATGTAAATATGAAATAGAACAGAAGCCATGAATACTCAAGAGGACACAAGAGCCACTGGTTTTACATTTATTTTTTGTTAGTAGGGTTGCAGTTGCTCGGCCAGGCCAGAGGCACGTGTCTCATCAGCACACACGAAACCATGGTTCAAACAAGGGCCAGGACCAGTCCCTAAGTATTTTAATTATCAAAAGGTAAGCACTACACTGGAAGCAATCCATCCTGGGGAGTGAATTCCAAACTCTCTGAGCTAGGAAGGGAAATACTCCATGAGAGATCAGAAATTTCTTTGCCACAGTGTTTAGTTGTCTCCACCTAGACTTACTAGGGTGAGTCTTCTACTGCCAGTTTTTACATCCCTGCTGAACCTGAGCAAGAAAACAATCAATCTGGCTGCCCAAAATATTGTCTGAAGGCAGAGTTCACAGTTCCAGTTGACTGCCAAGTCTACAGCAATCACACACATGGAAATGAAATCCAGTTCTTAAAATAAATTAGATGTAGCTGAATTAAAAGAAAAAATCTAATAATGTAAGAACCTGAGGTCATTTGCACAAGAGTACATGTTCTAGAGCAGGCTCTATTTCCCCTGCACTGCAGAAGGGACTAACAGCCCCCTGCATGTTCAGCCTCTTACCCTGGGGACAATTTGGCTCTCGGTGGGCACTGCTCAAGGAGCATGACAATTAGTCAAAACTCAAGCAAGAGAGCAACTACCAGCGAGCCTTAGAGCAGGCAGGGAAAACGGCACAGATAGCTTTGCAGTTAAACACTTCTAACAACCACCAGAAGTGGGAGAAGACTGCATACCAACTGGAGAGCTGAACCTGTACCCGACAAGGAATGTTTGGGTTTTTTTTCACCATGGTGTTAGTTTGCCGTTAACACATAGCAAAGCTTCGAAGTGACTGCTCAGGAGCAGCCCTGGTCCAGCACTGTAACCCTCACCAGGGATACCACATATTCAGAAGGTAACAGTTTTTCCAACAGTCACTTGTCAACTACTCAGAAGAGACATGAGGAGCTTCTAGCAGATCATTCAAAGGGAAGGAAACAACATCTTTTGTCTTTGTTCTCTAAATGTTTTCCTTAGCTGCCACCTTGACTGTTCTGGAGTTAGACAAGGCTCCTGAGCAGCAGCTCAGGTCTAATGCATGGAGCCCCAGTCCTATGAACCTTCTTCCACCCCAGCCCTCCCAAAGATGCCTGAGAGGTGTGTAAGGCTTTCATGGTTATCTTGCTTTCCTGCCTGAGGCCCTTCCCATCAAAGCCCATGGAAGCTTCACATGAGAAATCCACCACTCAGAGTGGTAACACGAGGAATGCCATCCTGGGTTTAACGGTCACCACAGTGTCAAAGGGCCCCAAGTCGAAACTCTATTAAAAACTTAAAAATAGAAAGAGTTTTATCCTGAAATATGTCACCTAATGCCTTTGGTGGTAAGGGAGAGACCTTCCCTCCTCGTAAGGTGCAAATCCAAGAGCTGTTGTTACACAGTACCATCAATTACATGTGCTGTTTATTACACAGTGATCTTTATCACATAAACAGTAAGATACAATGTATTACTGTAACATCCTATCACTAAACAATAAACATATTTACATTGCCAGAAAGGAACATGACATCCACCACAGCACTAGAGCAGTGACAATATGAGACTCGCCACCCCAAATTAGTGGGAAGGTCCATCAAGCATGGTACTGACTGACACCAGCATCAGATGCTTAAGGAGCCAGTCCCTATGGGGGCAATTATAGACTAATTTATCCATCAGGGAAATTCCTTTTTAAACTCCCATCAATTATCCCCTGAGGCACAGGGATTTATATCTCTCATGTTTTTAATCCTTTCTAACATAACTCTAGGTTATCTTATTACACTTATGTTTAACCCTTTTTCAAAGCCACCTATGCTCATTTTACTTAGTCTAACAATTTCAAACCTGTCTCCAAATATGTACAGATAAACACAATAAAAATGCAGTAACTGGAAAACTATTAGTGGAAATAGCATAAACACATCATACATATCATGGAAAATTCAGCCAGGCTGATCAGTGAGAAAACTGTTATGAGCATCCAACTTAATGTATTCCAGTCAGCTTCTGGGGATCAGATAAGAGCTGCATCTAGAATGGCAAAGTTGAGCATCAAATGTCAGAAAAAAAGCAGTCCTGGGTATGTTCTCCAGGAACACCAGTAAACCTAATCTGGGGAGTTTTTTTCCTATGTTACAGTACCCAGTGCATCATCCAGCTTCTCAAGGCAGAATTACAGAGGGAAGCCTGCTGTGTCAGCCCCGTAATTTGGCAATTTCACGGGGAGGAAGGCATGACACTGCCGGGGAATTCCACAAGAGACCCCACGTTTGGGGGGACAAGCAGAGGAAGCGTCTTGGCGTCCCCCTCAGTGGCCTCTGGACAGGAAGGCTGCACACAGCTAAAGTTCCCTGCCTGCTGCAGAGCCGCCGCAAGTGGATCAAGGTACAGAGCCTTGGAAGTCAGCTGACCATATTAACAAGCACCTTCCTTGCTGGCCTCAGGAGCTGAACAAGAAAGGCCTATAAGGAACAAGGCAGAGGTCTTGCCTGCTCCAGGCACTGAACAGGACACTGGTCACCTTGTGGCATCCAGCAAGGAACGCTGCACACAGAACAGGACTCGCCACCTGACTACAGTTAGCTCTGGAAAATGGTTACATTCACATCTGGAGAAAAATCTAAAATAGTCATATAATTAATCCAACATACACATTAAAGAAAAAAATAGTACTTTTTTTAGTGCCTTTGAAAGAGTACACCAACTTTCTCAGCAGAAAAGGGAGTCTGGAGTCCCATTAAACCATTAACAACTTTTCCTCCAGGTACATGAGGCTACTGGGGCAGAGGAAGGGTTTTCTGGCAACAATTTAAAAACTCTTTTGAGAACTAAAGCTCAGCTCCCCTTCGACTGCCAAGTTTCTCAAATGTTTCCTCCTCCTTTCCTACTTTTACCCCAGGACCTTGATGGATGCACAGCTACCATTCCTAGGGGCCATTCACAGTTTCCAAGCTGCTAGCTCCACACAGGGCTGTTCTCTGCTCTCACATGCACCAGCAAAAGCCAGAGAAGCCTCCTGCCCATCCAACCCCGCCTGACAGGCAGGCAGAGCAGACAGGCTGTGGGCAAAAGAAAAGCGCTTCTTTCTCCTATGTTTTCTTGCTGTGAATTGCTCAGTGCAAATACATTATCCCCAGTCTGTGCCAAGGAGAGAGATCAGGTAGACTCCAGTCTCATCTGACTTCCTGAGAAGCCAAAAGTTAACATAAAACCTCCCATAAAATGCCTGCCTTTCAAACACAGCACAAAACCTCCTACATGTGAATAATCCATGTCATGGCTCACTGAAGAGCTACAAGTATTTCACATCAGTCCCAAAACTGAATTGATCTTAAGTGTTACGCAAGATGGAAGCATTTGTTTCGGGTCAAGAACCCCCTTTCCCTATAGACAAAATTGTTTTCTCACTTGCTTTGGGGTTTGTGTTTGTAGGGGCAGAGAGGAGTTGGGGGTGGCAGAGGATTTTAATGAAAAACTAAAGAACTAAATTCACCAAGCAGCAATTTGGCAGTTGTCCGAGTGACTGCAGTTGTCCCAAGGTCCAGGCTGACATTCCCATGCTCGAGCAAGCAGAGGCAACCTGAGCCCAGGTATCCTGTATCACTTGGGCATCACATCCACAAGTCAACAAATGACGTGGAGGGAAGGAAGCGTCAGCAGCACCTCACCCCACCTCATCAGCTCCCCGACAGCCACTCCATCCTGGTCTGCTTTTTTTCAACTGAACTCACTGCCTGGATTAGGATAATCTACAGACACTTTCGTGGGAACCCAGACTGGATCTTCCTAATGAACACATCAAGTAAAAAAAAGAATCAGCCAGTATGATAGTAAGACTAATTCTGTACAACTGATGGGTGCAACTTTGGGAACAACTTCAGTGAAAGAATGCAAAGGATTTCTCTGCGGTTTAGAGCTGCTAGGACAAAACAGGCCATACCGGCTGTCATAGCAGGACTGAGCAGGGGAACAGAAGAAATTTCCTCACAAAACACACACACACCCCCTGTGTATGTGGTACAACAAACCTGCTTGCACCTGCTTCTCTGTGCCTGGGGAGCTACTCACTGAAAACACCACCAGCTACAGCAGTGCTACCATACCAACCCCCGAAGAAGAGTGCCAGGAGCTGGGGAGATGCACAGCAGATGCAAGACTGTGGCTACCTGAAATGCCAGAGGCAACTCCACCCACAGCCCATGTTTTGCTGTTTACCAGCAGAATGCTATTCAGGTCACAAAGCATTTTGGATGCAGCACACTGACATTTCTGACTACATTCTACCTGCTTAAAACAGCTTCTGTCAGTCACAGAGAAAAGGAAGGTGTTTGCTGGCACTCTGGTACTTATTCTCTCTGAAGCAGCGAGAAAATTATTTCAGAATGTCATTATTGGCAACATT
The DNA here is from genome assembly GCA_025345505.1 of Todiramphus chloris collaris. Classification (NCBI taxonomy): domain Eukaryota; kingdom Metazoa; phylum Chordata; class Aves; order Coraciiformes; family Alcedinidae; genus Todiramphus; species Todiramphus chloris. The sequence continues at coordinate 984,175 of JANVCC010000026.1, read as the reverse complement.
TCAAAGCCATTCAGTGCCAGATTTAAAAAACCATGTATAATTAAACATCTCCCTTCCATGGCTGCAGAGCAAGGCACAGAAGGGAAGCAGTGCAGCTGGATTCCAGTCCCCTGAACAAGGGGTCACTGGCAGGCACAGTTCACCAAACATGCTTTCTGAAAAATCAGAAAGAGTCCAAGCAGTATTCCTTCCCTTGGCTATCATTGCTAGCAAATAGCTTAAATTTATTGCTGGAAGAGTGAAGATAAAACCCCTTTCCCTATGGGATATCATCTGAATCCTAGCTGTTCATCCACTAGAAATATCCTTATCTTTCAAATACCTGACAGAATGTTCCATTGCCCAGCAGGAAAATCCCTTTTTCTGGTCCTAACAGGCTTCCTGGCATGACCTCCACGCTCCCTCTTGGTGCTTTAGCAGGGTCTGCAACTCACTGCCTGTGCTGGGGTGTGATCCACCCTGACCATGATACTGTAGGTAGCTAGAGAGACTAGAGTGTCAGCACAGACACCCAAACCCCAGACAAAGCCCCAGCCATTTCACCCCGATCAAGTGTTCTAACTGGGATTCATTCCTCATTCCCCAGAGCTGATACTACTGGAGATCAGATTGTTTTCATCTGCTGTGGCAGTGCCACAAGAAAGCACCAGTACCAGAGATCCTCTCATCAGTATCACTCCCAGAACTCGGTACTTCAAGGAACTAAAACAGTGACAGAACAGCTAGCTGTTGGCATTTAGACCCAAGCCAACACCTCTCCTTCGAGCAATAACACCAAAGTTTAGCAGCTGGCCAGTGCTACTGCAGGTTCATGTCTCATGACAGCTTTCTGTCCACAGAACACAGAGGGTTTGGGTCACTGCACTGTGTATTCCCCAGTTACCTTCACACTCAACCGCTAGCCTGTTAAGAGACAGTCAGTCGTTCATTGCAGGTTCATTAAAATGACTTGATCAACCTGTACTCTGCAAGGTTTTCATTTTAAAAGCATGACATGCATGGTACTCTAAGTCCTATCTTACAGCTCTTGGCCATTATGAAGAGAATTTTCATCTCTTTGGCTTTTGAAATGCAAAATACTTCTTTTGGTTTTCTCCCATAAAGCTGTTCCAATGCACTTAAAATTTTCATTGTTTTTTGAGGGATTCCTCTACTTAAATTTCGATTGAAATTTCAGAGAAGATCCCTTAACTTGTCCTTCAGTTACACATGTGGCTTCCACAGATTTCTTGCCTCCCAGAGTTGTCTCTTGTTGCTTTGAATTCCCTCGGAACACTACACAATGGCCTCAACTGCTGCGGGAGTACCGATTTCGGACCAGGCTTCCAGCCCCTGCACGCTACTGGGCGACCACCACTGCTTCCAGGCAACAAGCCCACTGCCCTTGGAGGGCCAGGTCAGCCACAATTAAACGACCTCCACAGCTTTCCTGTTTGTTCAGAGGAAGATCAGGTCACAGATTAAATACTTCCTGGCAGAGCAACTGCAAAGTCTAACTGCTTTTGTGGGAAATAGGAAGAAAACTGCTTGCTAGGTAAGGGGCGGTTGGGGAAGAGCTTTAGCAACCAGCCCTACCATGGCCAGTGTAGCCCTAGACCTGCCTGTCCTGTTTAAGAAGTCTCAAAAACAATGGGGAAAAGGATCCTTGGAGAGAATTATTATTGCGGGAAAGATGAACAGGAATCAGGTAACACACCCACACCAAATTACTCCTCTTATATTTCAGATGTCCCAACTTTGTCCAAAAAAGAACAAAATTGGAGATTAAGAACAAGGGAAAACAATGCTGGAACAGTCTTACCTTTCCCAATGCTATCTCCTTAGCACAGAACAAAAGGTGATTTTTTTTTCTACAACAACAGATTACCTCACAGCAATTTAATTTTTTTTAAATAATCAAGAGAGCCATCCCCTTCACTCCATTTTCTAACACCTTGTGTGAAGCTGCAATGACTTTGCATTGTCCACTTGCTTCCTCTGAGCCTGTGAAGGGGATTTCTGAGAAAGGCCTCTGCTCCCCGTGGGGCAGGCAGGTCTCCATACAGTTTAAGTCCCCACTGACTTCAAAGCAGATGTACCAATAGAAAACACCTAAGTCGGATTTCACATCTGATTTCATTTCTGTCCCCAATTTTACACCAACAAATTTTGCTGTTAGTAATAAGAAAAAAACTACTAAAGGCTCCTCCTCCTAGTGCTACTGATGCATTTCTTCTGGGGTGGATTTTTTCCTTAATTACTGCACAGTCCAAGGGCCACCCAGCTCCACACAGGCTGCTGTCTGGGGAAAGCTCCAATCTTTCCTGGTCTCTGAACACAGCTGCCTGTTCTCCACGGTCAGCATGCAGGACATTTTACTTCAAGATGGTTTTTTAAATACCAGCACATCCACCAAGGAAGTTCAGCATTGCCCCACAGGCACTTGAGAGGAGACAGAAGCAGTAGGCACTTTTGTGCCAGGGAGACCCTGAGAAGGAGGAACCTCTTGAATTCCACTGATGCCCAGCTCTGGGATTTCCAAATAGCTTCAAGTGGTACCTCTGCTGTGTGCTGGCCTCCTGCACAGGGCCAGTGCCACCCACACCCACAGACAGGGAACAAACAGGCTACCGAGGCGAGACAGTCCGTTCCCTTCTGACTGGAAGTCAGTCTGAAATTCACACATTTTACAGTCAGTAGATGTCTGCTTTTCATACTGAAATAAGCACTCAGTGCAGAATCCTCCCAGCCCTATCCCCAATTCTCACAATGCTTTGGACTTAATTTATTTCTAACTGTCTGAGTTTTTCCAGCAGTACAGCATGGAAATCAACATGGATTTTTTTGTTTCTTATCCTTCTTTGAAAGTCCAACTCTCCCACCCAGAAAAACAGTGATCTCCAAACCCCAGTATACTGTAACATCTCAGACTAGCAAGCACAGGAGGTTTCCATCTTTAAGCTTCTGATTTTGTATCTGATTTACTTACACTGGCAGACAATACAGAACACTGAGGCAATGAGTCAAAATACTATTTAGTTTTAATAGAGAGTTTACGAGTGATGCTCATGTACAGAGAGAAACGGGCAGTCCAAGCGCAGCAATTTCCAGCAATAGTAGTGCCTTAACTGGGCTGCAATGTGCTTGATTCACCTGTTCTACATGGACCTGAGTCCTTCTGCTGTCAAAGTGGTAAAACCCGAGTCCAACTCCATGTAAAGTCACAGCATCAAACAGTCCCTCGGTAAATCTCAGCCTGATGCTAATACCTGATGTGAGAGGAGGACTCTCACCCAGGGAGGGTGAGTAAATGGAAGATGGCACTCAGGCAGGTGAGAGAAGTGGTGCCCATCGAGCTGCCTGGCAGCAGGCAGTGCAGGAGGCACAAGCAGCCTCCAGATGCTTTCTCTCTAACTTGAAAACATCTGGGGAAAAGCCACATTTCAGCAGCACAAAAAGGCACCATCATTCCTGCTGCTTACCTGCAGCAATCTCCTGGGAGTGCTTCTTCCTGCATAAACTGTAATTACAGGAGCCTAATCAGTAAATTCACTGTTATATTTCATCTCCTTAAATGTCTACATTACTGTCAATCCTTCCTCCAGTAACACATCTGAGTGCCGATGTAGAACACTGGAAGCCAACTACTCTAGTCACCTAATACCTCTGCAGTCACTGTTTTGGCATCATGTCTTGAGCCAAAGGTTTTATTTGTCTATATAACTTTTTTTAATGCCCTACAAAGAGGCTACTATGATACAGTGGCTGCACATGGACTAGGAAAAGTTTGTTAGAGAAGTTCTCTCTGTACTTTAAAAAAACCTGTTAGTCTTCTGTCTGTCAGTCTCGTGAAGCAGCCAGTTTGGGAAAGCCCTTGCACCGTTACCACTGCAGCTGCCGAGCACTGTGACCATCTCCTCCCACTGCAGAAGGCAGCAAACCCCCAACTGCGACACACTGTCCAGCACCTGTTTGCATTACATTGAACAGTCCTCTCTACCCTGCTTTTCTCCCGCACCTTGGAAGGCAGTTCCTTCCAGCTCTCAACAGACAAGGAGAAAAGGAAGCTGATGTTTATTCTCTCCCTTTATAGACAGACACCTTCAGAGAAGTCCTTTGCCACAACTGAATCAAAACGCACAAAGGAAGGAGGGGGGCTGGTGGGAATTAGACTGAAGATTTCTTTAATGTATGATTTATGTACATATATATGTTGAAAACTAAATTCAATGATCAATTAAACATAGATACATACCTGAACATATTTTTTACGAATTTATTTTTCAGACAGCTGTTTGAGAAATCTGGCCAGTAATATCATTGCTCTGCTCCTTTCATAGGGTTGCACATTTGTCAGTCTTGACCTATCTGTGGAACAACCTCTACTGCCTGAAAAGATCTGAATCTACATCTTCCAGGCAGATGCTCTAGTGTCTCCTCTGAGGCTACCCTATGAATGTTTAAGCAGTCATTTGGCACTGCTAGCACTAGAAAAATCCTGCCCTAATCAGACCTTAAGTGCCTGTGGCCCCTTGATCTCTGTGCCTTGCCCTTTCCCAAGCCTAAAGGGAACCATGCGAAGATGTGAATCCCAACCACAATCTCACAGCCACTCAAGGAGACATCCTGCCAACCCGAGCTGCACCTGCAAAACAGCACATCAGAAGGGGCTCATCCTCAGTGATTTGCATACAGAAATGCTTAGCTCACGTTATGCAGCACACCACACGTTCAGGCGGATGTGTACTCACACTGACCTTTGTATTGTAGAAACAAAACACCTCCCGATTCTGTGACACTGAAGACTTGCAGACTAACTCAGATCACATTGAAAACATACAGTACTGCAATGCCAGGTCAGTCAGTTACTCCCTGTTCTTCAACCAATATACATTTTTGTTCATTTTTACTTCTCCCATAGCCTTCCGATCTCATGGAGTTCCCAGCTTAAGCCCACTCAGACAGCTGAGCACTGGCAAGGGCACACAAATGTGTCATGTAGACACTGTAAAAATATCTTCCATTTCTCTACACTTTGCATCCCAGTATTTGCTGCGACCCTTCCACGCAGCACACAAAGCAACTCATCAGAAGGCATTAACACAAACAGCATCCAGCAGCAGAAAACCAATCCAGACCACCCCATCAGATCAGTAATTCATACAGAAATAGTTCTGAGGGTTTAGGAGCATCTCAACAATAATCAGGATTTCTCTGGCTGAAGAGCTTATAGGAAATATTTCTGAAGTGAGAAATCCAAACAGTTTCCAGACACCTTTGGGTACTACCTGGTTGCTTACAGATATCCAGCACTTAGTCTGGTATGAACTAGTACTTGCAACATACAAACATACAGGAAGCATTCTTCTGCTTGTCTTAGTTCTGCGTTTACACATCCATTCTACAATTAAAAACGAACAAGACTGATACAGCACTCAGCCCATCTCCTTTTCCTCAGGTTTGCAAACTTTGAGAAGCGGTTCTTCCAAAGGACTGCAGTGCAGCTTCACACACCAGCCAGCCCCACTGCCATTCAAATCAATCAGCATTAGAAAACAAGCAAGCAAAACACCCATCATCCTGAATCGGGGGGAAGACAGAGACTAAATGATTTACTGGGAAGATATGTTTCCATGTATCAATCCCTGGGTCAAATTCTGCACTCAGATACCCCAACAGATTTCAGCGAATTAGTCAGGATTAAACCCTGAGAACACAAAAGAACCCAGCCTGGGGGCATGGTTATCACAGTAACATTCACCAGAAGCACAGAGCTGCTATTTGGTTATTGATTAAAGGATACTTTCCCACTAATTACCATCAGATCCAAAACGGTAGGTATGTAAAAAGAAAATGGAGCCAGACTAGTGAGAAACTGTCACAAACAGCACCAAGAAAACAAAGTTACGCTGAGGAGTTCTTGACATGGCTCTCCTGATGCTGAGACACTCAATGTTCTCTATTACATATGTAGTAACCCTATTTCTTGCCAGGAGTGACCACAACACACACACAATTGATTTTGACACCAGCAATAGGTTCCTTGGCTCGCTCTCATCATTTACAACAAGAACAGCCTCCCTCACTTTCAGACCTGAGAAAGAAAAACAAAAATTAAATTGCTCAAGCTTATTTGAACTGTGCATAGACACAAGCTGCCCTCTCATCACATCGCTCAGCTACTACCAGGCAGAACTTCAGACGCCGTCACTCAGCAGTTAAGTCCTTCATTTTCTGTACTATCATTTAAAATATTAAGAATGATTTCCCCGCTAAATAGGAGAACAAAAAGATTCTGGCCATCATGTTTCACGAGATTAAATAATGCCTCAGCAAATTAAATTTTCTTGGTCTTTCATTTAATTCTCTTGCAGGATCCAAGGATGATGGCATTGCTCCCAACCACTGCAGTCTGCAACAGAACAGTCCCAACTGCATCCTTGGGTTTCCCTAATCCAACTGCAGCAAAACCATTTGTTAGGAGCTACCACACAGGCATAAAGTTCAGGAAAAATAATGCAAATATGCTACGGTGCAGTTTGATGCAGCCACCTCTTACATCCCCACGTGATATTTTACAGGCACGTGCAGACCCAAACCCCAAAGAGGGCACAACCACAGCAGAACAGGCTCACACAGCACAGGAATCAGGGGCTGTTAAACGAAGCTGAGAAGTGGTAGGTTCTAAACAAAGAGGTTATGGATACATCACAGATTTCTAGTTCAACTACAGTACAGGACAATTTCTGACAAAGGATGCTGCAGATGCCAAAGTTTTCTTAAGGGGGACTGCACAAATTAGTCAAGAGAAACACTAAAAGGTCACCAAATAATAGAAGCCATCACAGCTTTCAAAGACTCAGATCTGCAAACTACTGAAAAGCCAAAAGCATCTGGATGAAGTGTTCCTACATACTTGCCCTATTGGTAAGCTGCAGACACTTCTGGTGACTGCTGCAGGCAGCAAGGTCACCCTTTATTCTGAGGCTGCAGAGCTCCTCTTACATCCATGTCCTTACAACAGTGTCACTCTAGGGCAGGCTATCCCAGCATTAGTTTAATCCAGCACCATCAAGCAGAGCTACAGAAATATGTCAGCATGGGCTTTACCAGAGCAAATTAGTGAGTGGCCAGGAAAATTAGTCAGTGCTACACTCAGTCCTGCTGTGACTAGATGGTTTCTGGCACCTCAGCAAAAACAGTGGTGGATTCCATCCATAAATATGCTGAGATCATGAAATGTAGGCAAGCAGGAAGCATCTTAGGTGTCCAGCTTTGATAGAATGGAAGCACAGCCCCAACCTAACATTCTTCATGAAGCCTACGTAAGGAACTGTAAAAAGTAGGAAAAAACAGAAGCAGAAGTTAGGTCATGAAAGGCAGGACTTTTTTTGTGCTTGCTTTTTAAAATCAGATCCTATCTTCAAAGCAGGGATTTGAGACTCTCTCCACGCATAATTTCTGGCAAGTGCTCTTGAAATATCTTGTTGACATTTCACAGCTATACCTCAGCAAGTACTTCAGGCTGTTGGTGATTATTTATTGTTAGACACATATCCACTACAGAATATTTAATTTCAGTACAATATTTTTCCGGGTAAGGAGACCTGAATAGGACCTACAATTCTAAATGCTACAGTTCAATATGGTACACAGAAAAGAATCCAGCTCTCCTCTGCAATTGGTTACTACAAACTGCTCTACTCTGTGATCCTTTGAATCACAATGCCCATGGACACAGATAAAACCGTATGTTACTCCACATCCACTCCTACCTGTAAAATTACTACTTAGTATTCAAATGAGTCAAAAGCTTAACATTCTGAATCATTGTGCAGAGCTTGATCCCGCACTGACATTAAGCTTCTGTACAAGTTAACAGGAGCTATATGCCAGTTATCAACATTGCCAACCACAACTACTAAAAAAACAATAAAATCACATGTCCTGGCACCACTCCCTTCTCAAAATCATAAGCTTGACTTTTCTTGTCAGCCATACTGCTTCTTGACCTTCTCTGTAGTCAAGACTTGAGGCTGCTTTCTCTGGAAACATCAGTTCTACATATATTTTACACCTTGAGCTCTATGTTTATTTTCTCAGCAGAAGTGAAAAAGAAGGCAACAGTAACTAGTACTGTCTGAAGAGGAAGTTGTACTTACACTGTCAAATAAAAAAATGTGTCTGTAAATTAACATGTCTATCGCATACACATTATTCCTGCTGGAAGCCCACTCTGGCTTTCTCCTGTGCAATGGAAATTCTGTCACTGGCTTCAGTGTTCTGCAATCTGTGGGGCACAAAACACTCCAAACCATGCCCCCGGTTAGCAGCCCCAAACAAAACCTAGACCCATAACTGGGAGCCTGGTCAAGGCTTTTACAAACATAACCTTAAGATCAGGAATACATTTGTTATCACTGGCTGTCACCATCACATCCGTTTCTAGAATGACTCCTCATAAAGAGGTTTCTGAAAATGTGGATTTCAGAACAGTCTCCTGAACTCTAAGGCAGAAAAGGCTCCATTATCTGCCTCTCCAAAGGCACCAACAACAGCACAACCATTAAGTGCTTCACTGCCTCAAAATTCCTCCTCCTCCTCTCCTTCCTCAGCTCACCACACAAAGCAAATGATGACTCAGGTGTAGTCTTACAAGACCAATGCAGGTTTAGTAGCAAAAGCCTTACCATTTCTTTTAGCCTTTGCTGTGACTTCAGTATCTTTAATCCATTAACAACTTACATCTGTTGAGAGACCCATGAGCAGCTACAGAAAACTGCACTCAACTGCTTGGCCTTGGTCCTTTGCCATTCCTCACCCAGACAAAAAAAGAACTGGGATGATGTAAGCAGGGAGTTCTAAGAGAGGAGAATTTTTTTATGTATGAAATGACTGGTGTTTATATCAGAGATCCCACTCTTTGTTTTCCTACAAAAAGAAATATTTTCTTTTTCTTGCACTAAATCATGCACACAGTACGCAACCCGGCCTGCTTTTCAGGGAGCTGACTGCATTTGCATAAACAATAACAGTCTTATGTTTATCAAGTCATTAATTCTTCATGAAAGCATACAGCTGTATAAAAAGGCTTTTATCCTCAGGAAAATTCAAGCGTAAGTGTTCTTAAAAAAAGGAAGCTGTCGCATGATTGTAGATCTTGGAGACTAAAGACCATCAGGACTAGCAAATAAAGCAAACCAGAAAATTTATATGGCAAGAGGTAGATTTTCACTGATTTGTTACTTGTTCCTTACTGCACAAAAGCTTTATTTACATATAAAGTTTTACTTCTGATTTGAAATGATATCTGTTTTATTTTAAAGTAAGCCAAATAGAAAAGATTGAAATCAAAGGTTTGCAGTGGCAGCACAAAGTAGTAAATCAGTAAGAAATTCTCAACCTTGTGCTTCCTACGGCTTCTATAACCAAGCATGTTTGAAGGTAGAAAAATCTACCGCTACATTTTTCCCCTCCTCTTCTTGTTGGTCTTCCCTTCATGATTATATCCTTTCTACCTCCCAAAGGGTGCCATGCTGAAGGTGTATAAAGCAGTCTTAAAATACAATGAATACAAAGCCTCATAACCAGATAGAGGAAATGGAGAACTTTTCCACAAACTTCACTCTCAAAATCTTGACATCTCCTTTACCAACTTTAAACCCTGGAATTTTACTTTTCTGTGAAATACTGAAAGAAGTTATATGGGCTGAAAAAGGACTGAAAGCATGTTATGCTACTGCTACCAATTCACACTTAACTGTTGAAGTTTCCCTCTTCCCAGAGTGCCTGGGAGGCACTGACATAGATGTTTCAGACACTAACCTGTGTAATACATATTATAGCAAGACAGCTGCAGCATCTGCAGTTCCTCCTGCCAGGAGTCAAGAACCTCACCACACTGGCCTGGCATTCCCAACGGAACCAGCAATAATTTGGGATAGAATTTGGATCCTGTCAGGAGGGGACTGAGATTGTCACTCAATCAGTGCACCCCCCTCAACAGAACAAGGCAGGGGGAGTTCAAGAAAGGCAGAGGCAGCGAATCCTACCCAGCAGCACCCTAGAAAGATTCAATGAAATGCACCTCAAGAAATATAAAGCAGTCCTGTTTCTCAGAACTCCATAGGAAAGCTTCAGGCATGTGCCAGAGGCTCGTACCACCTCTCTGCATGGGTTCCAGTTTTTCTCCTTTAGTAGTCCAGATTCTCATCCCCAAGCTCATACTGGATATGTCAACACAAACAATTCACCCTGCAAGGATCTGGAGGGGAACACTCAGCCCCACACTGCACTCCAAACACTTAACTGACTGCGTAAATGCTCTGTTCTGGGTCAAGTGCCCGGAACTTTCACTCTGCTGTAGCCAGATTACTCTACAAAGCCTCAGATCAGTAGGGCTGTGAACCGAGTGACACTTCAAAGTCAAGGCAGCAGCACCCAAGCTAATGCAATTAATATCTAGCAATCAAATCTGTACCTCTGAAAAACTCCTTTGCCTCCAGACAGTACGGAAAGTTGTAAGCGAAGTGGAAAACATGGTCTTTCTTCCCTTATTTTATCAAAGGCACTGAAGCCTCCTCAACCAGTAATAAGCCATTGCCATAAATCTAAATGAAGAAAGCCTGTTCCCCAAGCAGAGACAAAACAAGTTATTGTCTATCACAGCAGAGGAAGGATCCAAAGATCAAACGGTAAATACCATTTCCTGCAATGTGTTTTTCCAGGATACAGTTTTCTCAGCTTCTTGAGCTGCTCTGCAGTAGAGACGGAAAAGCTATCAAAGGGTGGGAGTAGTGCACATTTAAGGTCTGATAAATAAACACCCAGACGTTTGGGGGGAAAAAAAAGCCACACTTGTGTGGAGGCGATGGCTGTAGCCATATGAAATGGCCCCTTTTTTCCCTTGTGCCTTTTTCTTAGTAATCACAGGATATGCTCCTCTCCCATGTTAGCCCTTTTAGGCTCAAATCCAAACAAACGAGAAGTGACTATGAACTCCAGATCCTAACTGCACACCTCAGGTTGCTACAAAGAGCAATGCTCACTTGACAGCTCCTGCTGGCCTATGGATAAAGGGCACTTCACTGCTCTATGCACAGCACAGCACGCAGTTCTCTCCTTAAATCTAAGGAACATATTGTATGTTATTATACCATGATGTACAGAGAAAAAACATCACAAAACCAGATACAAAAGTAATAGCAATTTCATAAGAGCTTTTTGAAAGGCTTCAAATCCAGCTCTCAAAGGTATCAACCTAAGCCTTTCTCCTCCCTGCATTATATCCTTTCTCTGCACTGATCCCTCCTCTGTATTGCAGTGCTCCCAGGTTCTCCCCAGAGACTCTCACTGAGCATGAGGGACTGCAAACACCATGGCTTAGAGCAAAAATACCGCTGAAGGGAGAGTACCAGAAGTGATCCCAAGTCTTCTCACACACTGAACCTTGCACACAGTTGGTCTCGGAGCACAAGATCCTTCTCTGTTGCCAAGATAAAAGATGGGGCAGGAGCAGACACAATGCCACCATGGGAGGGTTAAATGCCACCCTGAAGTGCCAGCTCTGTCAACACACAGCCAGGTACCACAGCAGTTTCAGACCAGCAGCAAGGCCCCCCCAGTGCCCTGACCACCCCCCCCAGTGCCATGGGCGAGCCCTTCAGCAGAGACTCAGACAGAGGGACACGGGGAGAGCTGTCAAGCCAAGCCCACTGCTGAAGCCATGGGCTTTAAGGACCACACAAGCAGCTCCCTTTGCCACACGAGTCCAGTTGGGCAGCGAGAAAGTGTCTCAGCTCAGAGAAAGAAAGAAGATTAAACACCACTGGTTTCAGCCCACTCAGGTAGGTGAGGTCTACAGACAAAAACAACCCAGAGCCCTGCAAAAGCCAGCTAGAGCCTCTCAGAAGAAACATGATTAAGAGTCTTTTAATCTCTTTATTTTCTCCAGGAGGGAGGAACATGTGGCCTGGCCTCCAGACACCCAACAGTCAGGAGGGCCACCACTACCGGCCTTCAGCACACACACCAGTGCTGGGCACCAACCCAAAGGCATCACATGGCCACAGTTCCCACCTGGCAGACCAAGGTGGTGCCATCAGCATGGGCAAAACAGCTACTGCCACATGGGAACTGTGGGTGAAGACTTTCCCAGCTGGTCACTAGCACAGCCAGCCCAGAGGAAAGAGGGTCCCTTTGTTTGTTTTTACCCCAAAGCAAGGGCCTGAGGTTTTTCTTCACATACTTGTTTTTCCCTGACAGCTTGGGACTGCACTCCTTTTGTTCTGGAAGCCAAGGGCTGGTTTGTTTTACATTCCCCTGACAACCAAGGCTCAATGGTGGGGTTTCCTGACTCAAGAGACAGACCGGTTATTTACTTCAGTGAAGAGGCAGCTTCAGGTATGCCCCAGAGTGAGATACCCTCTGGTTTAAGGCAACATTTGAGGACAGTGTATTTGAGGACAGTTGGAGTCACTAGCAGTGGTAGAGACCCTTTCTCATACATTCTTCACCTTATGAGCTGTCCAAACAGCTGATTGTGAGGGGCCTACCTAGCTGCTAGAAAGTCCCTGCAGGCAGCCAGTGCAGCTACAGGTCTGCACCTCTGCTGTCCTCCTCCTGTGACAGCCAGCATCCACCAAGAACAGGTCAGCCTCTCCTCCACTCCTACTTGTAGCAGTCCCCAAGCTGATGAGCCGTTTCTTCCTGTCAACAGACCATACACCTTCACCTCCAGCACAAACTCACCACCCTGGTCACACTGCTAACATCTGGGGGGGGAACCTCCTCACAACCCTCAAGCCTCCTCTGGACTCACACCACCAATACCTGGGGTATCAGAACATGCCTCCTCCTCCTCCTCCTCTCCTGTGTGATAAACACTGACAACCATTCCACTGATAAACAAAGGGCATTGCCTTGTACTCCAATAAAGCTCCCGTGGAACAAGTTATACTTTACTCTGAGTGCAGAGGAGCAGGATAGCTGCTACTAATATTGTCTGTTCTATTGCCAAATGGAAACCACTTCTGCCTCACATTAAACTATATTAGTATATTTAAATATGCTTTACCATGCCAAAATCCCTACTTCTTAGGTTTATATAGCAGCTTTCAGTCCAGCAGCTCGCATGCAAACGTTTTATTTTCAAGGCTAAAAAACCCCAAAGTCACTAAAAACTGAGGAAAAAGTGTGAGAATGGAGCTGTACAGAAATGACAGTGAATGCCAATTAGACGGTACACTGACATTACAGTGTCTCTAAAAGTCTCACAAGTATGATCGCTTTTGGCACTGCTCCCCTGTCTGAACCTGAGGTTTCTCCCTAGTTTTATTTTTACTATCTTTTCTGAGCATTAAGCAATTCAGCCAACCACTTAACTCTAAGCATGTGAGCAGTCCCACTGAAGTGAAAGTTAAGTGCTTTCTGAATGTGAATTATCCTTAGTTCTCAAAAAGCTATTCAAATTGTATTTAAATGCAGAGAACTTTTATACCTGCAAAAATCTAAAAGTAAACAATTTACTATCAAAGTTTATAGCAAGCACTTCAACGAGGCAGTAATGTTGACACTCATTGGCTTAGTTCTTTATGGATAAAACATACAGAAAAAACTCACTCCATTTACCAATCCTTTGGGAGATTTTCATTACTGGCCTTATATAACAGCAATTGAAGATAGAAACAAAATATTATTTAACAAGGTTTTATATGACAACATAAAGAGTGACTGCTAGCTGAGTGTTGATTCAGACATATTTCTGCCAAGGTCACTTCCCTGCCAAAATATACTTCCAATAACCATACATAAATTTTATTTTTAATAAATAACCACTAAATGGTTGTATAAACAGAGTAAACTGTGGGTAACTGTAGTTTATAATGAGTATCTGTTGCAGCAATATTAACAAATACCTCGCCCAGACTGACTGCAAGTCAGAGCCACCGTCACCAGCTTGTTGGTTGGTGGCAAACCAAGTGATGTTGGAACACATCAGCGGCTTCCCTTATGGAGAAATCTGCACCCTCGCTCCATCAGCTTCCATGCCCCTGCAGTATCCCTCGTGTTTGTACTTCAGACATGTGGCTTTGGAAAGTTTATGATTTATAAAGGAATAGTCACCGACCTGGAAAGTCACTGTGGCAAGACTGTTTCCCATACCCTGCCCAAAACATAAACATCCTTACATGGCAGCCATGCGGTCTGAGGTTGAAATCTAGGATTAAAAACAGTCAGCTCCCAACTCCTTGTGTGACCTTGGGCAAGGCTTTCAACACCCTTCTCCTTCAGTTCCCTAGCTGTGTAACTGAGAGATGGAGAGGGCTTTGTGAAGGTTAGCGATTGATCACTGTGTGCAAAGCCTGCCCAGGTGCCACTGGGAAAAGCACTAAAGCATATGTGTTTAAGGGATCGATGCGTGTTATCGCCTTAGTATTGAAATAATGGTAAATACATTGTGCAAAAAAAAAAAATGTGGGTAAAGGAAAAGTCGTCACAAACAAACCCGCAAAAGCAGAGCGTCACTCGGCACACTATGGCTGATCTTGTAGCAGCAGCTGAAGAAAGCACGAGGAGAATCTTTTGTAAGATGGGGTCTGATGGCAAGGGTGCTCAGCACCACTCAGAATTAGGCACCCTCTCTTTTCTGGGACTTATTTGGGAGCTCCCTATTTAAGTCTCCACAGTGCTGACCATTACTGTAATTTTCTTCAGGTAAATAACCCAATACCCTCAAACAGCTTTCTGGGGATTTTGTTGTTACAAAATGAGTTTTATTTTTATGCTTTCCTCAACCATACATATGTTTAGGTAAATTATCATTTCCCACCTATGCAAATGCAAGGGGCATTTTGCACTTTTAAGTACTGACACATTTACAACTGCAATTTCTCTAAGATGTCATTCAGCCAAGATTGATTATTTGCTGCATAGCAAGCAGAAGAAAGAGAAAGAAAGGAGCTGTCAAGCATTCTTGCTTTTCTCTGTAGGAAGGAGGAAAAGTGGCTTATCTTTGCAAAGACAGATCCTTTTAGTAAAGGATGAAATAAGCACTGAACAAATAGTATGCGGAATTCCAGATATGCTGATACCAACAGAAGAAACAACTCAGATGGCAGAAAAATCCTGATGCTTTCTAAGAGTTCAAGCACATTTGTACTAGGTGGGCCTTTTCCTGGTCAGACTCCATTATTGCCTGGGACTGGAAGATGCATGGGGTCCATTGGCATGAGCCACTGAGCCCACTGCTCCTCCACCAAAATAATTAGCAGGTCATGCTCTGCTTCAATCATTCCATTTCTCAAGCTTCCTCTTACACTTAAGAGTGCTGTCATTCCTACCTCCCTGTGGACAGTCAACATTTCCTTTGCAGATTTTCAATGTATACCATCATCTTCTTTTAGTGGTGTACTCTAGAATTGTTATATAATCAAGGTTTGCAACAAACTAGGTGGAATACAAAGCTCCCTTTTCTCAAATATTTCCTCTCTAATCCGCAGCAACTACTTGGATAGAGTGACGGGTTTCTTTCCATCTTTGGTGTTACAATTCTCATAAAATAATGGCTGAGGACCAGGTTCTGGTAAATTTATTGTCAGAAAATAGTATTGAAACCTGAGAATCTTCCAATTGACTTTGACAACTTGCAGGGTAAAGCTATTAAATTAACCCAGGCACATCTGGGCATTCTAAGCAAAGCCCCCAACACGTGGGTCAACACCTTTGCCACTGCTGTTCAAAAGCACATGTATTTACTTATTAAGTTAAATACTTTAATAGATTTATAGCCTATTCTAACAACACTAATGAGAAGTTGTGTCTCCAACTAGTAAAAAACCCTATATAACATATTTCCATAGACCCAGGTATTAGCCAAGATGTAGGCATTTACAGCATAGTTGTCCCACTAAACCTACACCACCACCTTTAAGTGGAGCTGACAATTCTTCCCATCTGTGGTAAGAACTCAGCCTGATCAACAGCCAAAGCTGCAGTAAAAAAAAATACCCCCTCCACCTGTCTCATACAGAAACAGCCCAAATGTGCTCCACTTACAGTCTTGTTAAATGAAGTAATTTCCATTAGGGGGTTGAACAGAAACTTTTACACCTCTTTTGCACAGGGCCATACTGCGCACACATGGCCTGTTTTCAACTAGAGGTATATAAACAAAGCAGAGCAGCCAGCTCCCAGATCGAACCTTGATTTTACATCATGTATCCAAAGGTAGATTCACTGAAATTTTACGAAGACTTTGCATTCATTTTGCCTTTTTTCATGGGTCACTGTAACAGCATACACCATGGCTATCATGGTTAGAGCCTAGACCATTGTGCCTGCTTCTGAAGCACCTGGGCTCATTCAAATAAAGCACTGAAAGGCTTCAGGAAACTATTCAGTATTAAAGCACACACAGCTGACTTGCACCAACGAGAAAGGGGGGGGTTGCATTCTGTGTTTAATGCAGACCATGGGCTTTAGGCAGGCTGAGGAGTTGGATATTTATTTTATATATGCATATTTTTAAGACTTGGAGATCCTTTCTCACAGGCTATATTTGAAGAGCAAACAGTCACCACAAAAACGGCAGAGGTAAGATGGAGAAAACCAGCTGGCTACGGAACTACAGTGCTGTGTCACATACACACCTTCACAGCAAGGCCTGGGCCATTGCTGGGAGCCCTCAGCTGCCCAACATCATCCCTCCTCCTCCTCCTGCAAAGGCACAGGGCACTTTGCAGCCATTGCCCACAGCCCAATCTGTATGAACTCAGTAAGAAGCATTCACCCATCTACCTACATCCTCTGAAGCGTTAAAATTCAATCTTAGGGGTTAACTGGGACATGTACTCCCACAGAGCCCAACAAAGGGGCAAAACTCAACTGCTCAGTACCACACTCTAAACCTTACATTTAACGTAACAGAGGAGATGCTACTACCTTGTAAAGTAATGGAGAAGCCCCTCCAGGGTTTTGAAAGCTCCTCTCACAGCCATGCTCCCCCACTCCCAGATGCTTCCAACCTCCTGAGCTGGAGCCCAGGTGGAGCTGAGGGCACCACACCATCACCACTTCAACCACCACAACCTGGGCATGCTTGAGGCACTGCCACGGGGCCCAGGGAGCACAGGCAAAAAGCACTTGGGACTGGGAGAAATCTCTTCAAGAAGGAAGGAAGCAGAACATTTGTCTTCTCTTTAGTGCTGTTTTTTCACTCTGCATATAGCTCAATTAAAAGAACAACTTCCATAGGAAGCATCAGAGGAAAGTAAGCAGATAGAAGCATTTAACTCCAAGCTGCTGTAAGCCAATTTCATAACAAAATAGACAAAACACAGCAAGTCTTAAAAGCCCTCAGAAAGGACAGAGTTTATCGCTGGTTGTGACCTGGCCCACTTGGCTGACATTTTAACTCCCCACCAGAGCCTGGAACTTGGCACATGGCACAAGTTTCCTTTTCTCCTCAGTGAGGTATTCAAACAACTGGGCCTAAAGTTCACTTTTGCTCTACAGATGTGAATTGATTTGACAAGACAAATTACAAGAAAACAACCAAGCAAAAAAAAAAAACTTCTAAACCTAAAGTATGAGATGAAGTCAGCACTAAAGCTGAACCACCATTAACATTTTCCTCACAAGACAGTTTTTTCCTGGAGGCAGAATCAGCAGCCCCAGACTCCCCTGCATGCAGCCAGGGCCAGCAGCAGGCCAGGGGCCGTCGTGGCCAGCAACCCCACCGGGGAGAAATAGCCTCCCACCCCGCACTGCTCAAAAGAAAACAAGTGAGTCCTGGGCTGGGCTTAAATAGGGCTCGTGGGCGGGGGCAGAGGGCCCAGCTGCAGCTGGTCAGGGCAAGCGGGGCCTGGTCGGGGAGATCACGGCCGGGTCGGGGCTATCGGGGCCCTGCCCGAGCGGCGCGCTCCGGGCCCGTCCAGAAAGCGGCTCGGCACGGGGGCCGGGGCCGGGGCCGGAGCCGGAGCCTGCTCCCCCATCTCTTCCAAACCCGCCAACCAGCCCCCTGCAGCTTCCAGAGAGCCTCGGTTTTAAAGCTTTTGTCCTCTTTTCTCAGAGGGCCCTGTGGTTGTGCCTGGGGTTGTACGTGTTGTTTGGGCCCGGCAGGTAACAGGGGATTTATTGTCCCTGAAAGCAGCGGGGGGCTGGCCGGTGCCTCTTTGTGTGCCCCATCCATCAGTGCAGCCTGGCCCGGTGGAGAGCTACTCCCAAAACCCTTCTGCCCTTTGAAACCATTCAAGCTATGAGACTGTGGGAGATTATTCTACACCACATGAAAAAGTGACGTTTCCTGATAGCCTAAATTTTCTTTTGCTCAATTTCATGACTTTATTCCCAATAATATACCCTTCAGCCATCCTAAAAATAATCCTCTCGTTTCAACATTTGGACTCTTGCAGTACACTAGACAGTTCACATATCCTCTCTAGTCATTGTTTCCTCGTTCCGATATTTCTTTTGGAAAATAAACTTGGCAGAGACCAGGAGACAGCTCTATTACCATCAAACCTCCCGTGAATGCAACTGGAAACCGAAAAGCTCCTCAGTTAAGTACTTCAGTGTGCAAACAACACACTATGGAATGAGCTGCAATCCCCAGAGCAATGATTCTCTGAAGCTCTATACATGGAAATCTCCCTCTGGGACAGGGGAGGAGCTTGAACCGGTTTAGGAGCTGAGGAGAAGATAGTGTGTTCCCACCACTAAAGCACATGAGTTGGATTATCTGACTACTCCTGGCTCTGCCATCAAACTACTGTGTGGTCTCCTGTGCCTTTGTTTCCCTATCTAGCACACGGGTTTGTGGGAATTTGGCTTCTTTTTGTCTCCTCAGTCTTTCTTTTGAGTCTCGGATTTCAACTGAGGGCAAGCAAAAAACTGAGGGGAGAAGACTACCACAGAAAAAAAGTTCCCTGCAAAATGCCTTGAGCCCTAAAAGCATCAGCTTATGTACCACATACACTGTTCAAATGCTGAAGAAACTGAAAATTTCCTCCTGCTCACTTGATAAGGAGGAAGCTAAACACTGCCCAAACTCAAGGAAGAATTTGTGACAAAGGTCTGTCAATAGCTTGTAGGGTGCTGCTGACATTCCAGGTGTGACTGGGAAGTGAGCAGGAGAAAGGAAATCTGTCAAATTATTTGAGGGATTGCTTCCCCACTCCATCCGGCACAGGAGTACTGGTGTACATGATAGATGGGCAGTGACCAGAACACCTTGTTTGGAAGCATTCTTGGTGCAAATCTCAGCCATGTTGGTATGATACTGACAGACTAGTTAAGAGGAGATGAGAAGCACCCTTTCGTTTCTCTGGTCACTAAGCAGCCCCAGCAACTCTAAGACTCACCAGAGCCTAAACTTTGTACTGAGTTTGCAGCACCCATCCCTGTGCATTCGTCACTTCCTACAGATAGTATGTCTACTGTAACTACCTTGGCACCAGCACCCAAAAACAGCTGCAGGTTTTTTTGTCGTAACCCAAATTACACAGTGGGCTTGGGATGAATTGCAAGAAATTGCAGCTGGATTTTCAAGCTTGCATGGGAAGGAAAGCAGAACAGCTTTCTGCAAGCCAAAGGGAGATTTCTCTGGTCTCTATTTTCCAGGGCTAAAAAGTGAGCACAGAAGCTACTTTTTACAGAGATGAACCTTATGAGGTAGAAGCACATGGATTTACCTCCAGACCTGTTCCTGAGTTCCTGCTCCTGGCCATTCACAGCCAAACATAGGTACCACAGTGTTCTTCAGGACCCAACTAGAACTAACTAATTGTGAATGGGTTGACCACCCTAAGGAGAGAAAGCATTTCAGGAAAGAGAGTTCTTCCTCCTCTGCATCAGCCTCCCAGATGGTTTTGGTTCATCTTCGGCCAGTCTTCTCTAAGCCTGAGATTGTTTGATTAGAGCAGCATAAGGAAAACCTGGCAAAGCCATACCTCATCTCCTTACTGACAGACAGCCCTTGTACCTCTTCCTGCACTAAACCAGCACGGCGCATGTAATGTGAGTTCATCTACAGGTTATTTCCTATCATCACTGAAAGGGAATCGTCTCATACCATATGATGAGAGCTAAGCCCGAGCCAAGTCCCCTGTACAGTCTCCTTAACGACACGACAATGACTCCTTTTCCTGACTTATTTTCCTATCTTTTTACTGCATCCTGTAAGACTAGGCTTAATTTTGCAGTACACAATTATAAGGATGCACTGGACAACATCTCCTGCTCTCATACTAGTCTTTCTCTGATCACTTCATAAACGATCATGTGAAAACTTAGCAAATATTGCCATTTCTACCAGAAGGACTTTCAACATTAATTCAACGTTGTTGGTGACTAGCCTGAGACTCGAAAGCAGCCCACTACGATGAACAAGCGTAATACCTCTACCCACACCGTGTCTATTGAAAACATTATTATCCCATAAATTTATGTTACTCAATTATTTCTACAAAGGTGAGGCAAACCATGAAGAACACCCTTCGTCTTTTGGTAGATTTTCAATGGGAGACTGAGTTCTTTCTTCAAAGGAATACGTAGGAAGAAACTCATTTGTCTCAACTCTGAAATGAAAGCACACACGATTACCCCTCTAATCAATCATGTCCTTTGTATTTGTCTAGTTTGGTATGGTTTGTGTTTTCGGGGTATTCTTTTTATTGTAAAGAATCCAGTCTCCTGTGTGCAGTCAAATCTAGTTTATGAATGCACAAAAAAAGCTACTGGTATCAATCAATAGCTTGTCTAAAGAGGCAGCAGTGTTATTACTGTTCAGTGACCAGTAACATTAAGTGAACGAGGTCCATGCTTCTCCAAATTGTGCTATGAAAATAGTGAGATTTACAAATATGAAAGTACAGTGGCAAGATCTTTTGAGCTGATAAATCAGAGACACTTTGCTGGACACATAGTGGTTTGTATCATCGGGAGTCTTGGTCCACAGACCAGACTGTCAGTGTTCTAAATACACCTTTCTGTCCTACTCTGTGTATAAAAGATGCTGTATCATCTTAAGACATGTCATCAACACTAGATAACTCTATTATATGAATTGTATATCAATATCTTTCTACTGCCGTTGGTAGAACAACAACAGCAGAAAACAAGTATAACAAAGACAAATCAAGTCCCATATGGGGACAGTAAAATTTCAATGAAAATTAGCCTCTCCATCTCCAAAAGTTAACTGACTCATCTGTAAAAACATTATGTACCAAAAGTAATAATTTCAATGAAGAAGGGAAAAATAAACCTCTAAATTAGAACTGAAAACAAACAGTAGTGAAAGCAGTGAATTAAGATAATAAGGTTAAGCAAAAACATGAACCATCCAACCCAGCAGATAATATTTGAAATATAATGAGTGGGAACACGTCACAGAGTCAAGATGAGACAAAGTAAACATGTCATGTAGAACAGAGGCTGCGAAACAAACACAATGGCAAAAATAATTACATGTTAATCAAAGTCTAAAGAGAAGGAAAAAAAAAATCGATATATTGGCAAGTTTCAAAACAGCTGCATCTGGTTTTGGACAACAGAAGTTGCACTTGCAAAAATCCCTCCTGCAATCCCAGACACAGAGGAGGTGCAGGTACAGCCCACACCGGGAATCCCTACAACAACATCTCTCATGGGCTGCCTGGGGGGGTCTGACCCCACTCAGGGTCTGAACACAGGAATGAAACGTTCACCTCTTCATAAATCATTTCCAGGTACATCATCTGCTGTACATATATACAAGTATATATGTAAATGTGACATTTCAGAGCCTCTGAAAAGTAAAAACCCACTCTGATGGTTACAGTGGCGTTTCTCTATGAAGGACAGACAAAATGAAACTGGTTCGACAGGGCATAACCCATCTCCTTCGGTGACCAGCCTCTAGCTCTAATGTAACATTCAAATTTTAACCTGAGGGGAATTTTTCACAAGGACAATCAGCGATTGGAATAATCTCTCTGTGGAAGTGGTGAAGTCCCCAGAGTTGGACATGTTTAAGATTGGGCTGGACTGGGAGATGGGTCATCTTGTCTAGACCGGGGTTTTGCCAAGAAAAGTTGGACTAGAGGATCCTTGAGGTCCCTTCCAACCTGGGATTCTATGATTCTGTGATGTGGAAAATCCTGCTGTGATGATTATGTACACTAAACTATAAATACCAAAGACACAGACCCATCACTGGAAATAAAGAAGTCTGAGGTCTGACCCCCCTTACCTGAGAATCTGAAAAAAACCTTCCCTCCTAAAACAGATATATTTTTATGAGAAACAATAAAGAGAGAGTTGTGAGAAACAATAAAGAGAGAGTTTCAAGCAGAAGCATTACAATACACACAGCAGACAATTCCCACCAGGGATTAATGTTCCTCAGAATGTAGAAAGGATTTTTTTTTCTCTAAGTTTTTCTATTAGAATTCAGCCTCCCTCTCTTTTTCAGAAACCATAGAAAAATGGCTTTTGCTCAGCTTCACACTCACCATGGCAGAGGTTCAGCCAATAAAGGCAGGGAATAAGTCTCTGAGTAAAAACACAGAGAAAGGCAACTGTGTATAGTTCAAAGTAGGAGGGGAAAACAGACTGGGCCAAACATAGCTAGTTTAAAGAGAGACTCTGACCTCTAACAAGAATGTATTTTGAATACCAGTTAAGGGTGAAGCTAAAGCCGTTCATGCAGCTGGAGAAAAAGCCTCACATGGTCTTGCTTATACTCTCTACAGACATGTACTCGTACACCCATACCAACCTATTTGGAGAAATCATCAATGTGACCAGGATTCCATTATTATTCTAAGCTGTCTTCAGGAAAACAATGTTAAAAAGAAATAATAATAATAAAAAAAGTCACAAAACTGCAGGCCTGTCAGACACACATCTATAGAGCCAGAGTCAGTCCACTGAACTTTGATGTTTTTAAGGACTTTGCTGAAATAAGGTGGAAGAAAGCATTTGAGAAGCTTTGAGCCCTATTCTGCCACTTTTACGTGTTGTACTTACAACTGACTGGACACATCAGAAAAATCAGATCCCTATTCACACTTATAATATTATAGGTGGTCTGGGAAAACAGAAATAAAACTAATTAAATGCCATAGCTAATTTATTTAGTCACTTCTTGCAAGTGAAATGAAAGAACGCATTTAGTGCATAAACTTGTACATGAAAAGTCGTCTCTCTGTAATAAAACTTTTTTTTTAACCTCCTGAGCTGGACCCAGCTGCTTTTCATACATCTATAACAAACTTTGTGCCAAATGAACTGCTTATATATTTTTCTAAACAAGCCCCACTTTACTTTTTCCAATCAGTCCAGACAGATGGCAAGTAAAGAAAACACTTTAGTGTCAATCTGGTGGAGACCGTCACTGCAGCGCTTTTGCCAAGAAAAAACAGACTAAACATGAATGAGGCCAAATAGAGAAGCTTGTTTTACAGGCTGGAGGGACTAGATTTCTCTGGACTTACAGCAATTCAATAGTAGCTTTAAAGTGCCTGCAAATAAACGCTTCTCCCCTTTCCCGCAGCGTGTAGTAACCGTATTCTAATCGGGGTAGCACTGTTCAGTCCATGCCAGCGAGAGCGGGTACTACATTTCCAAAAACATTGTCAAGGAAATGTTTCTTTTCTTTTCTTTTCTCCCCTCCCCCTTGTAAACAAAAGTTTCGGCACCCCTGGTAACAAGTGTATTTTCCATTACAAAGAAGGAGCTTTGTCGAATTTGCCAACGATGTTGCAACATAAGTCGCTCCTATTGAAAACTCTTACTGTTCATTTTTTGAACCTTATCTGAATTAATACCACATTGGGACACGTTTCAGCTCCAGCCTAATCTCTCTTGTACCCGCTTTTGTGAATGCAAGTAATAATGCAAAGGAGAGGAGATTAGGGAAGATCCAAGATCAAAATTCCGTTTGACAAGGGGTTGGATTTTGCCTGCAGGACATCCTTCAGGTATGAGTTATCTGGTACTCCTTGCCTCACACGCAATACCCTCCAAGTACAGCAGGTTCACTGCTTAAGGCTTGCTAAGACCTGACCAGATACAGTAATCACTGAAGCAAAATTAGTCTAAGTGCAGCATACAAATCTGTTACTGCCCCAGGAGGTTTCAGACAGGTTCGTTAGATCCTTGGCACCCAGGCTCCAGCAGCAGCAGAAGGATCAGCACAGAGCGTACAATACAGGGTGTAAAACAGAGAGTCCCATTCAGTTTGAAACTTTATCGGAGGAAAACTGTCATCAGTTATCTGCACACCTCAAACTTGGGGGTTTTTTGCTGAAAACAGAATTTTTGTAGAAGACAGGATGTCTTAAGACACTCAAACACTGTTTTTAAGTCTGAGATTCTCTTTCCTCTGAAGGGAAAAGGCTGCTCAACAATTAGCAAGGCAGAGCTGCATTGAGTAGTTCCCAGTGGTCAGAAAGACCCAGAGATCAAACGGGCTCACCATATTGCATTTCTCACAGCATTCATCTCTTCTTCTTCAGCTTTTCTCTTTGTTATGCTCTTTCCTCATCCCGTCTGTTTTAATGCAATGGCTGGTAAGTATTTTCCAGTGGTATCCAGCCGTTTGAGGAAGAATTGCCAGGCTCCATTTCCTCTTCTGTACATCTTAAGCAGTGGTCCAGATTTTCAAGGAGGCTCCCACGCTGGATAGGAAATACCTGGAACTGCTGTGTGATGAGCACTGCTGAGACTGTGGCAATGTTTGGTGGAAGAGTAGATCCTTTGAAAATTATTAACCCTAATTATACTGAAAATTATTTTAAAGTATAAAGAACTATGAACAGACTGAAGTACTTTCCCTGACTAGCTCATTGAAAACTGGTGTTAGTTTGCCATCTTCCCCTACCAGAGTATTTCATTATCAGTGTATTCACCAGACACTGTAATTTTATGCCAAAGCAGATACAAGTCTAAAGAAAAGGATCTAGAGATACAGATATGAGATAAATAATCAGGGATCACTTTGGAAGATATATCCAGAAGACAAAGCTTCAAAAGTTGCTGTTAACTCGATTGCTCTGTGGTGAGGACGTTCAGTAAACAGATTATCTCTAATAAGCTTATCCTGTATTAAACCACTAATGAGTCGATGCTGTGATAAGACAGTTCTCAAAGGCAATGAATTATAGACATGCAATGATAGGAAGGGAGCAGAACAGGCTTTCCCTTCTCCCACAGTGCTACTCGGTGGCTCCCTGCGCATGCTCTGACTGCTGGGGAGCAGCGATGTGCAGGTTGGCCCACCAAGTAGGTCGCTCTGGTAAAAGCTGGACAAATTAAGCATTTGTTAGGACAAGACAAAAAACTCACTGCTCTCAAAGCCACCTGTAGAGTTTGCAGCACTTTCACAGGAGCGCGGGAAGAGCAAACCCAGAGAAAACTTCTCCTGAGAGCATTATTGGTTTCCTGTGGGTATTTCATTGTGGAAAAGTGACGTAACTGTTTCACCAAGACACTCTCAGGCCTCAATAACTGTACTGTGATAATGGCAGTAACTGCAAAACATGTCCGAGAACTGCAGTATGGTTTTCCTTTCACTAAAATCAAGAGAATGAATGAAACGATCAGGACTGAGGGGGCAAAAATGACGTGAACAGAAGTTGCCAAAAAGACCAATTCAGTCAATTCCGTGGTATTTGCAAACATTTCCTTGAACTGAGAGATGCATTAAGACTTGTGTAAGTCATGAGCCAGCTTCTCATTTTCGTAATAGATGAGATGACACTATTTCTGGGGCTACCAAGCGTTGGGTTGGCAGAACAGTCCCTAGACATACTGCATCTGAGTTCTGAATGCAGAGGGCATCATCCGATTTGTTAAAAGTGTTTCTCCGGCTGCAATAACAAAGTCAGCATTGATACAACATCATTTGCTGCAAGCTATAAGGAAATCATTCCATCCTCTCCAGCACATGCCAACGCATACTTGATTTATGAAAAGGTCAGGGAGCAAAGAAATTCTCAAACCAGTGAAAAATGTGTGAAGTACTCAGAAGGATGTCTGGCTAGTAAAAAGAAAATTACAAATGCTGTAAGAGCAGCAGACAGCCACAGTAAAGAAAGGAAGGCTGGTAAACAGAAAGATTTGGGAAAGTTGAGGCAATTACCCATTAAGAAGTAAATTCTTGAGTCATGTTACAAATCAGCATGTCCTACCAAATCTAAGTAGGAATGCGCCAATTAGCAGAGCAAACATTCCAGTTCGGAGACTATCTGGCTGTCATGTCATCTCTCGGAAGGCTGACTTGCAAGGTTCAGGCTGGGGACAGGGTGATACAGGGGCTCCAGCTGCTTTTCAGGGTTCCTCTTCAAAGTCTGCCCAGGCACCAGCTCTAAGGATGGCTGAGAGACTGTCTGTTGTGCAGAGCACTGAAAAACAGCTTCGTGTTTCCGTAAGTTTTCACTATGTATTTTTCCACCCTCCAGAAAAAGCAGGATTGCTAAGCACAAACCATGTAACCTTGTTGTCGTGGATAAAGCATTAATTATACAGTTCCACAATTAGCGGCTTCAAGTTAAAAATAAATTAAAAAGTTCACAGGTTTGCAGTCTGTCACAGGAAAAATCCACAAAGTGTTTCTTTCTGTTTATTTAATCTGCTTGTGAAGCTGTGGAAAGAGAAAAATAATGATGCATAGAAAAAAAAAAATCCTCCTGAGAATCCAGTCATTGATTAAAAAAATGTTAATTAAAAATGCATGCCTTCAGAATGATATCTAATTTGGCATACAGGGAAAAAAGCATCTAAGAGAGAATTAAAGGCAAGTCCCATGATAAAGATGCTTTGGTTTGGATTAAACTGCTAAAAGCCTCAGACTTTAAACGCTGTAGAAAAAACACATACCCTACATATACCAGAGGGAGCATTAGCATTGTAGGGAAAAAACTCTATACAATGTGATAGCTTATAATTGCAAAGACAGTGGGTATAAAAAGTTTAATAAATCACTTTTCTTCCAATGTTTTTGCCTTTCAGAGTTCTCTCCTTTTTGGAAAAGTGCTTACTTAAACTGCAGGGTAACAAATCTTTATGCTGCAAGCTTCACTGTCTGGCAAGCTGCTGGAGAATGAAATCTCAGTCTATAAATTAACAAACTCCAAACCTACGTATCTAAAAGCAGAACACAGACCCTCAGGCATTTAAATCCCATAGCCGGTAGGTCAGACCTAATTGTTTCCGTCATACTCTTTTTACCTTGAGCACACACAGGACACTGGGAACCCCTTCCCTAGAATGGGAATATGTCAATAAAGACTAGCAAGACCCATGAGATGACTGTTTATCCAAAGTGTAAGAAAAGGGTGAACATGCTGACACATAGAGGAAGCAGATTGAGGCTAGTGAGTGCATATAAAGGATCCATACGGGCAGATAAGTGCTACAAGCTGAGTGCGTTTGAACCAAATTCCACCGCTCTCCCAAATCTTGCACTGTAACAAGAAGATTAATGGCCTCCTGCACGCATTGGTTACCACATACCACATCGTGCTGACAATCCATACACATTGCACAAGAGAAAAGGAAATGGCTGGATGTAGAAAACGTTCCAAGAGCTTCATATTTGTGGAATTTCTTTTTTGCATTAGGCAATTCCTTTATTTCAGTAATTCACAAAGAGGTTACGCATGCATCTGAAAGGGCAGACTCAGCCAAAACAAAATGCTCAAGTGAGCATCTTTATTTAACATCACAGATACAAAAACATTTCCAACCATGCCAGCATATGCTTCTTATCAAGTAGAAATGTGCCCCGGATTTTGTTTTGCTTCCTGAAAAGTGGGCAACATAGCCACAGAGTGGGGCTGTCCAAGGAAACCATGCAATGTATCGATTCCACATATTTCCTCAACATGGGTTTCTGTGGAAGTCCTATCAGCAGCTCTGTCTGGTTTCCCACAGTGATCCATCACCGTGCTGGTCCAGGAGCCCAGAATGATGTAAGCTAAACTGGGACTTTCAGGGAAGCGTAGGAGCATTGACACAAAGCTCTCATCAAATTTCAGATAGTGGCTAACTCTTTCAGAGCCTTCCAAAATGCCCAAGATAACCTTCCCATTTTAAGCACGGGCGACCCTTGCCTGCTGACCATCAACTGCTGCCAAAAGAACAACTGCTGCACATGCTAATGCTCCTTTGGAGGGGATCAGTGGCCTCTGGGGAAGCAACCAAACAGGGATGCTAATACTGTTTATAAAGCCTGCGAGCTGCCAAACCAAACCCTTTGAATACAAATAACCCTAGACTTCGAGTTCAGAAAAAGAATAGAAATCAAAATTTTATTTCCAGATCTAGAGCCTCCCTTGAGTGAGCTGCTCCCAAACCAGATCCGACCATCCTTTTACTGACAGCAGATCCTGCTAGAGAAGCAGCACCAACACCCCCCCCCCCCCCGAGAGAAGAGGGAGGTTCCAGAATTTGGGCAAGTCTCTGCCTTTGAGGGTTTGATTTTTCAAACTTGTACAGTGACTTAGCAGGTCTGTAGGTGGGGATAAAAATTGCTCATAATGGTGTTTAAGGAAGTGAGAAGAAAACTGTTAAGATAAAGGGCCCTTGTAACTGAGGTGCATAGAAATAAAGCATCTTCAGTCCGAGAGGGTGTAGCTGGAATTCTCTAATTAACCTTGTCGGGGGGG
The DNA here is from genome assembly GCA_025345505.1 of Todiramphus chloris collaris. Classification (NCBI taxonomy): domain Eukaryota; kingdom Metazoa; phylum Chordata; class Aves; order Coraciiformes; family Alcedinidae; genus Todiramphus; species Todiramphus chloris. The sequence continues at coordinate 955,544 of JANVCC010000026.1, read as the reverse complement.
GGAAAAGTGGAAAACTCCAAAATCCATACGCAAAAATGCCAACTTAGAAGCTTTCTGGGGCTGACTCTCATATGCACCACATTCTTTTGCAGTATTTTGGATAGATACTGGAAATTTCAGTGTAAGATCAGACAGTATAAAATCCTTTGGCTCTGCCACAATGCTAATGATTTCCCAAGCATCCAAACTACAAATACTTGACTCATTTTTTTCAAAACACCATTGCACCTTCTTTTTCACTAAGAACTAGGAAACAGAGGCCTGTGTTTCCAGATTCTGCTGCTAATGACTTGTAAAAAATTCACTTTGAACATATGACAACAGTAGGGAGGAAGCAGGATTACACTCGTAAAACCCCCAAATATATCAAATACTCCAAAAAACACCAGACATGAAAAATAAGGAAGCTAGGAAGTTTAGCGTATGAAATCCAGACCCTTTCTCATTTTTGTCTCCATTAAGGTCTCCAGATCTCTAAAGAATATTTTGTAATGCTATTTGCACTATAAGTTCTTTTAATGCTCCTCATCACACATCTTACCTCGTCTATGTTGTTCTACCAGCAGAGACGTAGTTGTCGGTTGCAATATTCCCTCACCACCTTGGTACTGGGTACTTTCAAGTAAGCAGTTATTTCTTCATGGTCTAAATAGATACAAAGAAAGCAATCTGAAAACTCCTTGTTAGCGCTGCATTAGTTCTTTTTCTTTAATTCATTCAGACCTCTAAGAATAGCATACGGGATAAACAGATTCAAATGTATGCAAATGTCTGTAGAGATATTTACCCAAATACACCTGAGGTTGAGTAGATGTGATCCAGCAGAATGGAGAGGTGAGAAAATAGAGCTGCCAGCTTCCCTTACAGTGAGAGTTCCCACGGGCACAGGAAAACATGAGCTACTGTCACCCTGTCCAAACTGTGAGCACTGCTTCTGGCCACAGGACCCTGAGAACCGTCCTCTTTCGGGGCCAGGATGCTGCACTGATATCAGTATCAAGCTGGCTTCTTACTGCCTCACTTTCCTGACCTGTCTCACCCCATCTAACAGAGCTCACTGCTGAAGAGAGGGTGGGTGGCCGTGGGGGAGCCGGGCCGAGCACGGGGCCGCAGCAGCCCCAGGGTGCCGCTGGTGCCATCTGCCTCTGCAGCCCCAAGGTGGTGGCACTGAGGCTGCTGACCAGCTTGGAAACCTATTTCTTTTTACGAGTCAAAGTCCTCCATGATTCTACAGAGGAGAAGAAGAATACAAGGATTTGTTTGGGATTTTATACTACTTAAGGATTTCTCTTCATATTTTTTACATGAAAAACCGGGATTAAAGGGAGGATAAATATTTGCATCTCCTGTTCTCACCATTCTCCTGCTTACCTTCCCCCAAACCTCAGCAAATTTGTCAGAAGCCGAAACAGCAGCGACGGTAATTCTGTGAACGTGAGCACACTGAGTCAGCAAAATGTCGTGCAAAACCTTTCTTCTCCGCGTTGTTTAGAATCAAACAAAAGGGAAGGAGCCACGTGTCCTTTCCAAGGTGCTTGCTTATCCGATGGCATATCAGCAACACATCTTCTGTGAGCAGTAAACAAAACTCTTAGTATTAAACAAAGCTATTAAAGAGCAAAAGAAGTAGCCGTTTAAGTGATTCTTAGCCACGCCAAGAGCTGGAAGCTTGAGGCAGAGATGCCATTCCCCCTGCTCAGCAACAGATCCTCCTCCTTCTGCCCATTGCCAGCCAAGCCCGCAGGTCTCTGCTGCTGGGTCTCATCACACACAGTGTGACAAGACTACAGGATTCTGGGTACTGGCACATACTTAATCACATGTTAAATCAGACAGTTGCATGCTCCCATCTGTGCCACAGAAGCCTCTGATCTTTGTTGAGTAGGTAACAGTTTTATCTGACAAATATTTTTAGACCATAGCAGCTGAGCTACCATTTATTACCATTTCCCAAGAGGGATTTGACCTTAGGACCTCATGATGTTCTGTAGCAGGTAGTGTTTCCACAGATGCTGCTTCAGTTGTGAACCATGCTACAGAACTGACTTTTCTGAGAGAAATTTAACCTCCCAAGTTTCCAAAATCATAGGCATGCTCTTGGGAAAGACAGCTGTTAATTTTCAATCGGTGTATTTAAGATGTTGTAAATTTTCTATCGCTGTATATTATGCTACTTTATGTTTTCATTTAGTTCAAAACACAAGCGCACACCATAATTTGGAAGGAATTGAAAAGCGTCCAAGGAATCAAAAAGCAGTTATAAAAGTCGAGTGTGCTGCTGTTGGAGTGAGAGCAGTGGGTATCAGGAACACACCAGCCTCGATTTCCAGAGGTATCAATGGTATCAATGCTGGTATCAATGACCCCGATGACAAAGAAAAGCAGTACCGAGGGGTAACTACACACACAACAATCTCAGCTTAGATTTACTGTAGGATGCAAGATATTTACGAGGAAAATCTGAAATTTAATATCTCTCCTTCGGTTCCCTCAGCTGTAAAACTCACATAATAAGTGTTTAGTTTCTTAACTACATCCAGACTAATGTTAAAACTATTAGAATGCCAGGAGTTTTTGCAAAGAAAATGTATCCACACCTCCCTCCCTGATAGACAGCACTAGGCACTGCTGACCTTCACACTTCTGGCCCCTCACTCATTCTTCCAATCCCTCCAGGTTACCTTTTAGAACAATCTGTATTTCAACTGGACATTATCAACTTTTTATTATTGTCACTCGGTGATAATAATCTCTCGTACTGGAGTTCTACTGTTTGTGTGGAATTTTCTGAAACAATACATAACTGCTTTTCAGATGTAAACTGCTGATCTACTGCTCTTCTTAAGCCAGAACTTGTCATTCTCGGGTGGAATTCCCACTGGAAGATTTTGCAGTTCCTATGTATGTCAGCCGGTGGATGCTAACTCTTGTGCTGGGAGGTAATAGTGCACTGACTCTGCTGGACAGAAATCCCTCTTCACTGAGCAATCCTAGGATTGACTGGTTATGGCAACGGGTTCAGTTCTGAAGTTTCCAGTACTTCCCAAGTCCGTCTTGGACACAACTATACTGTGAACCATCTCTTTTCTGTTTTTATTGGCATCTACAGTTACAGCCTTAGTAAGACCAAGTTGATGCAGATAATCAAGCCAGTGAAAATAGCAATAAAAATATGACTCAAACATTAGCGCTCACTTTTCTTTTTTGAAAAGAAAATTAAAAAAACTTCAGTCAGGGATGGGCAGTTAGATTATTATTACATCATATCAACTAGCCCATATAGCTCTTGTTCATGTACCACTTGTTCCTTGCTTTTGAGGGAGGGAGAACAGAGTATTATTTTTACATTGCCTATAAACTTTGTGTGAACAAAGGTTCTGTGAAGCTTGGGAGGCACTTTGTTCCTGCTAAATCCAAAAGGCAGCACAGCAGCAGACTGACCAGCTCATCAAGCCTGCTTTCCAGAGAGACAATTAAATGGTGTTGAAAAATCACAGCAGTAGGAATCACTACGTACTTTGGACTTTCCAGTCCTTGCTTCTGAACCAAAGCCTGTAGCAGACAATACAAAGGCCATCCTTGACTTCCATAACATTTATACCAGAATCCTCCTGAGGAGTATGAACAAGGATTCAGGAACCCAGATTTGAACACCCCTGCTTTCCATAGTCTTGGACTGTCTCTTGCCATTAATTCATTTTTTTCTTTGCTTACAGAGATGGTGTGAAAACCAGGCACGACGCAGCAATCCCTGCAGCAGCTGGTGTCAGTACCCAGCCGAGCACCGTGCCAAGCCATTAGCTTGGGTCCTGGGAGCACTACAGGTACATTAGCGCGGCATTACGCCCAGGCTAACGATCTCGGGCTAGCTCTGCATTACACTGCTTGGATCCCAAGCTGGCTGCTTTGCAGCTCTGGGCAGCCCCACACTGCAGAGAGTAAAGTTGTCTCTGCACAGCTGAATGTTGTCAGTTCCATACATCACCATCCTTGAATGACAGTTCTGTCTGAATTCAAAACACTCCAGCATGCAAAAATGTCCATTCTGAAACTTATTTATCTATCCACACACTGCAATCCACAAATAAACAGAGTGTCTGCGTCGCACCATGTTTCTGGCTCGATACTGAACACATCACGTGCTTATATTGTGCCTGAACTTCAGAGTTTTGAATGAATGACAGCAACCCTCTATTAGCTCTTGTGCCCTTTGTTTCATGTAGAGAAGGAAGAACTCCACAGTTTTGTTTCATAAACCCAGGTCAAAACGTTGTTTCTTAAAACAAAACTTTAATATTCTTTCGCTGTGGGCAGAAGAGAGGGGACCTGATTACTGAAATAATGTCATTGGCAAGACAGGTTGAGTGACAGCCATTGCAATTAATGACAAGATTTCAATTCAATGTCACGCATTTCCGTGTCATTGGTGACAGTGACTATTAGGGGGACATCCACAAATATGCATATGACTGTATTTGTTCGTTAGCAGCTCTACCGTGTCATCGCTCTTAAGAGATTTCTTTCTTCCTGCTTACCTATTCCAAACGACCAAACATATGTCTTTGATCTGCCTGAAAGGATAAGGATCTTACCCAGGGCCTGAGCACACGAATAGCTAAGCAAAGCTCCTGACACAGCAGAAAGCATTTGCACACACCTCAAAGTCTAAAGGCAGAAATGGAACGACCTCAATAGAAAACACTGAATGGAGCAAACTGGTAATTACCAACAGGAGCAACATCCTTTCCTCATCAATCCTCAGGCATGCTTATATTAAGCTATAAGAGGTTAGACGATTCTGGAGGGATAGTCTTTCAGGGGTTTTTTGTTTAATGCTTCAGAGCTAAATCACGCTTTCCATTCCCAGGGGTGCCCAAGACAAAGAGGAGGCCAGATGGAGCCCCCTTCCCCTCCCCGGCACACCTGGGCAGGGCCAGCCTCTGCGCAGTGCCCGGGGGAGCACGGGATGCGCTGCCAGCCCGGCCGGCAGCCCCAGGGAGAGCTCCCAGCCATGCCGCGGGGCTGCGGGCAGCTCTCCCTTACCCAGCTGTGGGCAGCTCTCCCTCACCCGGCTGCGGGCAGCTCTCCCATACTCGCCGGCAGGAATGGCGGTGGAAGCCATTGCTCCTTGCTGCACGGCCATGTGTCGGGGCACTTCCACCCTCCCTGCAGCTCTTGCTGCGCTCCAGTACCACAGTTCATCCCTTTGAAGCAGGGGCATCTTCCCCTACTGCAGGTGGCTGTTATCTGGCCAGCTGGCTGGTGCCAGTCCCTCCTCTGGGCACTAACGTGGAGCCAGGGCAGAGCCCAGGGGTGTGTCAAAGGAGGACAATCTGCCTGAGCTCCCGAAGCAGCAGTGGCTGCTGCCTGTCATTCTACCCAGGGACTGGGTCGCAGGTTCCCAGTGGGACACTTCAGAAGATGCAGCCAGCAGCTGGAAGGACTTCAGAGGCACACCCTGTGAGAGTGGGACAGCCCTTGCAAGGGCTGCACAGGAGACAAGCTTCCAGGGCCTCAAAACATCTCCCTGGAGCCCTACTAAACAAAGCAATTTAAGCCAAGGGGGCTTTATTCTGCTCAGCGATGCAGGGCTGATGGACAAAACAGGTGCTCGTCCCAGTACGCCGGTGGGGCAATAGCCGCCTGCCCACTCTGATGTGACTCCGGTGTCAAAGGTGCAGTGCAAGATCCATAGGATCCCAGCATTCCCCCTGCACCCGGAGTCATGGTGGAGCACGTTTGAGGGAACGCGCACAGAAGGGGACAAGGCAGGTAACGGGGTCACGTCATCCCGATGAGGAGACCACCCTGAAGCACAGCAACAAGGAGAGCCCTTGGCAGGAGCACACGAACCACAGCAGAGCAGACAGTACGGCAGCCGCCGTTACAGCCGCCTCACGAGGAACTTCAAGGAGATCCGCCCGTAGAGCCGGCACCGGGGTGGCCCAGTGCACGCTGCGGGGAGCATTGGGAACTCAGGAGGCCCTTTGGCAGAGCTGGCAGCAGCGTTCTCTGAGCGCAGCTGTGACAGGCACTGGGGGTGAAGGAGCCACCTCCCGCCCATCAGCTGCATCCTGATAGTGCAGCTACCAAGCCGTGGAGGAAGAGAAAGCAACAGCAGAAAGGGCTGCAGTATTTTATGTCATTGATTGTTCTTCCTCATTTTGTTTTGTTTTCATGGCACATAATAAAGAACCTACTTCAAGCCAAAAAGAGAATCTCAGCACTGACCGGAAGAGAGTAAAGATACCCTGTCACTCTGCCCTCCTTTTAGCACTGATTTCCTGAACCACACTATGCTCAGCACAGCAAAGTGCCAAGGCCAATTTACTTGGTGCAACCAGTGGCTTCTGTTGCACAAGAGCCTACAGCTTCCCTCCAGACTCTTTCTTTCCCAGGGGAGAGACTGTAGGAGTACTACTTTTCACATCTAAAACAGAGCAGGGCTAACACTTAATTTTTCTCGAGTGAAATAACACTATGATCTCCACACCAGTGTGCACCAGTGAGCACCAGTTCCTCACATTGCAGCTGCAAAATTCCCACTTGCTCCTCTCGAGCTGCTGGCAGAGCTGCTGGCAGCGCTGGCAGAGTCTGGGCTTGACTAAAGACCTTGGGCTTTACTAAAGACCCTGCTCTGCTTTGTCTGACTTCTCACTGCTCTAGAGAGGACCGCTTAAGCTCTGAAGGTTTCCCCTGGCCCCTGGCTAGCCCGGTTCCCATGAAAAGAGTGGCTGATGTGCAGCTGACAGAGGAGGCACCAATCTGAGAAACACCTCACATTGTGGGGCAGACCTCTGCCTGCTCCACCAAATCAAATGCCACCTTCATATAAACAAACCAACAGCATGACTGTTAAGAGGGATCTGGGGAAGGAGACTAACATGCAGCGAGGATAAAATTCTGCCCACCCAGCGTTCACTGAGAAGGCCTTTGTCCATTGCTGTGATTATTTGTTAAAACTCATAACAAATCTGTTTTGTTGTTGGTGGCATCATCTCCATTTCCATCTCAACGACCCTTAACAGCAAAGGTATTTCACAGGCAAACATTTCTTTTTTAAGAGGCAGAGCTCATCTTATTTTAGAACCCAGCATCTATGCCAAGACTTCACACTGTGCTGAATGCATTACAACATCTTCCAAAAGTGCAAAATACATTTTAAAAATGGTCAGGCAACACACTGAATAGTTGTGGTTTCTGAATGCTTGCCAGTTTTAGTTAGAGGGTTGGTTTTTTTTCCCTGTGTAACTTATGGGTACATTGACACAGATACGTATAGTGTTCTTGCCATCTACTGTATCAAAGCAAGTCGACTTCCAAATGCTTTTATTCACTGAGCAAGCCACATCCAGAACTACCCCTGTATTCCTCTTACCCGTAATGCATTGTAATTCCTTTTCAACATGGCAGTTCCAAACACAGAGGTCAAGAATACAAGGATCTGGCTACTTGGGAGAATAGGATGCTGTGACAACCAAGGTAAAAGATACTACTTTTTAATTTATTTTAGAAACAGAATAAGCTAAACGCCCCCCCCCCCCAAAAAAAAAAAAAAAAAAAAAAAAAGTAGGAATCACAGAGAGCAAAACCTGGCCTGGGCCGAACCAGAATTATGTGTGGCTTGGTTGTTAGAATTACCTGTGAGGACTGCTTTGAAGACTGTACTGCAAGCACCAGACAGACAGCGGATTCAGAATCAGATCCAGATCTCACAAGATATCACGATCTGAACCTTTCCTGAACCTCAGTGCAATCCCATTTGGAGTTTGAAAATAGGTTGGGGTGATTTTTTTCCCCATTACATTCTGGTTATGGGTACTTCTGGTGAAAAAGAGCACAGAAAAAAGACAGCAAACCAGCAGGCAGCCCCTGTGAAAGAGACTGAAATGGGATCAGGGCTCTCCCTAAGGAGAGAAAAAGAGCTGCAGACGAGTCGAGTAAGAGAGAAATCTAGACGAAAGCAGAAGGCAGCTTAAAAGATTTTTAAAAGCCCAGCAGCAAGTACTACTGGAACCCTGATTTCATTAGGCAGATCAAAGATGACAGATCAGAGGGTGTGAAACCAGAGCTGGTTGGTCATTTTCTAACAAAGTTGTTTTTCAAAAGAATACGTCAATTAGTTGAAACCAAAGCTGTTGGCAGGAATATTCACACTAACTTTGTCTGGAACATTTTCTTGGGCACAAGATGGAATTTCTCATCAGAGAAATCACGCCCAAGAGCAGCCAACAACCGCATCCCCGGGCCAGTGCCCTGGAATAGCATTCAAATCCCTGCACCAAAGGTGGGGAAATCCCCATGCTAGCAGTGACCCTTGGTAGGCAGTCTACCTGAGTTCACAGAGCGGCCAGGGATGCACCAGCCCAGAAGAGCTTCCTCCTGGTGACCCTGCCCCCAGACTAACAAACCCCATGGCTCTGCTGAGGTACCTGGCCCACCGCACACAAACCCTGCCTGCTGTCTCTGCACCCACCTTCCAGCAGGAACTACCTTGAGTGTGATCAGACCCCCAGCTGCACCCAAAGAACTGGCATTCTCACAGCTGGACATATGTCCAGAAAAACCTGTACATCTTGAGATCACTGATGGCTTTGTTTACATTTCATCACTTTGTTTCAAGAACACTACTAAAATGTACATTATAGTCACATACCTTCTTATCCACACAAAATTTATTAAAATTCGCATAAACAAAAGTTATGAAGCTGAGAAAAAGATTTTCTCATGACCATACCAAGAAAAACAAGATGAGAATTTACTTCATTTCCTCACTCAGCATTTTGTTCAAAGCTACACGTTCATGTGGACGCTTTGTGAATGCTGATTTACTAACACTCTGTTCTCCATTAGAAAGATGTGAGATCTGAGCTCTACAAGTTAGAATGCAGTTGATGGTCATGCCACAGATATATTTTTCCCTTCTCTGTGTACTTTTATTTTCTCTGTGTTTTTCAGTTTGCATTTTATCTTTTTTTCCAGTTGTGCAGAGAGCTCTACTAACAAACCTCACGCAGTTCCCCTAAACAGGAGGTGGTTCATGGCAAAGATGCAATTACACTTTAGTGCAGTAGCAAAAACACCTCCCAGGTGCCTGCGAACACCTCAGCAAAGACTCAGTGTGTCTACAGAGAGCCAATACCTGCAGATTTCTACCCTTCCTTGCTCAAAAATGCCAGGCTCCCATGATTCTTCAACAGGTCATTGAGGATTCAACAAGCTCCTGAGGATTCCCATGCCCCAAGCTGATCCCAAGTCTTGGAACAACAAGGGCATTGACCACTTTGCCTCTTATTGAAAGTAGTGCGGCTACTACTGGTGACAATGGCACTGCTCACTCCTGCAACTTATCACTCTACTTATTTACAGCAGCATTTACAGCTTGACCATTAGTCAGCAGTTAAATTATGCCTCATGATAAAATAAGGTTTAGATCTGCTTCTTGAACAAATACGATCAAACTTACAAGAAGTGAAAACAGATGGGAAGTTCTGTTGCAAAATTGCTGCAGAAACAAAAAAGGAAAACAAAAAATCGATGGTCTAATTTTGATGAAAATAAAATTCAGATGGAATGAGATAATGTGCAAATCATTTGGTGAAAAATACATATCCAAATATGATTTAAGAGACATTTCAGTGCCATGGTTACACATTTAATTTCCAAAACCATGAAACATTCCATTGTTGTAATAGTTTTGATTGGCTGTGGTTCTGCCAGCAAAACTACTATGGTATTGTTATAATGATAAATTTTGCTGCAAGAAAGGGCTATTATATAAGAATGACTCTTTCAGATATTTATAGACAGTTTTTATTTATTTCTTTTAAGAGCTTATAATGAGAGAGGCTGGATTGAAAACAAAGAAAGAGAGGAAATTGGGGCGAATCAATATAATGCTCTCCATTTAGCCTCAGTTTTTCATATTTTAAATTGTTTCATGGATTCAGAAGAAAAAAAAAACAAAACCAAACCATAAGGAATCTACAGCTTTTACCCGGTTTTTACAATGTGTGTTTTCACCCCTCTGTTATGACTACTCACTGATTCCTTCCTTTCTTCCTTCCATGACTCCTCTCTCCCATCCTCACTTTTCAGCCACTTGATAGCTTGGAAATGAAAATATATTTTCCTGTTGTCTTCTTTTTCTTCTTTTCCACTGTTATGCAGATAGGACAACAATTGCCCAGAAACAAACAGTAAATATATCAATATTTAGCTAGCCAGCCACCCATCCATGAATACAGACAAACAAGACACACGTGTGTGTGCCTGACTCAAAATGAATGGCAAAGGTCAGGAGATACCAAACAATCCCACCATAATAAGCCTCAGAAAGAATATCCAATAAATGTAATATGACATAGGAAGTGCAATAAGAATTTAATGCAGAGACTCATTTTCATTTAAATTTCACAAGTGTTGTGGGAAATACCTTTCATCATGCTCCTGAAACCGGAGAGCAAAACGAATGCTTTCTGGTAGGAAGTTCAAGTGTAAATTTGTAAAATAAATCTTCTACAGTCCTTTGGGGGTAAACTAGATCAGTAGGCAAAAGCAGCAGAGGTCGAAATATAGCTGCAAGCACATTAAGCAGAAAATAAAGGCAACACATGGGAAGGTGTACAGTTGCAAGCAGTAGTCTGGTAAAACTCTATATTCTTTTCTTTTAGAATACGATCCAAAAAGTTCAGAATTAGGATCCATTAGTGAGGAAATTAATGGATTTGTGACAAGCCCAGAGAACAGGATTCATTCTGTTGAGCTCTCTGTCATCTGTTTCTGTTGCTTATTTTCTATTCACCAGAACCTGTCTGCCTTTAATATCTGAAGGCAGACTCTGGAACTGGCATAGTCCACCCAGGTCCCACAGGGGGCTGAATTAATGGCTATGCATCCCATCTCTGTAGCGTAGTCACAACCTACTTGGCTGAAGTAGTTACTTCAGCTCCTCACTGAACACCTTACACTACTATTGCACGCAGTGCTTACTCAACACCCCTCTCAGTGCCACACTCAGCACGGCAATATTGTGGGACCTCGGAGGATGATGATGTGCTGTGCTGGAGCCTTTGAGAGCGAGTTTGTAAGAGGATGATTCAGAATATGAGTAATTCCAAAAGAGCCTCTAGATTCATTCCCATCTGCCCTACTCCCACACCACACTCAATGTGTTTCTTCCCACTCACTAATAACAGCTCTTGCCTCCCACATGCTATCAACACCTGACTGTCTTTTCTCTCTGTGAAACACTAAGCTTTTATAATGCATTCAAAGCACAATTTTGTCTGACACATTTTTTTTTAGCTAATTCTGTTAAGGCTTCCCCCCCCCCCCCTTACTAGAGCTGTTTCATTTGTAGGAGCAACTAAGCCTGAATGTCTCCTGCCACATCTGCTATATCCCATCGTTCCCTGCAGGACGCCAGTGCCTGCTGAAGGTCCCACTTCACATGCAGGGATTGCCTTTTCCTGATACGCTGAACCTGGTGAGAAAACCATGAGCAGAGAGGCACCTCACCGCTCAGCCCTTCTGTACCTGCTTGATGTGCTGGGGCAAGCGAAACGCTGGGACCTGAGTCCTGTCTGGGCAATTCTTCCTAATTCCAGCCTTGCAAAGCAAATCCACAGGTGCCAGGCAGCTTCTCTCTGTTAATATCTCCACCTCTTTCCCTCACGCTTAAGTCTTTATAGTCCTCATAGTCCCCTTATAGTCCATCAGACTGGGTTTCAATGAGAAAACGAGACTGAGAGAACATAGTTCACACTCTCCCTGACCGTGCTTGATGCAGGACACAGCCCCGCTCCCAGATGTCAAGCACGTTTCCTTTCTCAAGTAACATCATCATGGCGATTGGGACTCTGGGCAAGCCACGAAGGAATCTATCTAGCCAGAATGTTTTAATGCTGGTTTAGACCAGAATGAATCAGAAAGTTCTGCCAATATTCAGGTTTTTTACAAACAACAACAGCAAAATCTACCCAGAAACACTGACACACAGGCTCCTCTGTTTTCTAAAGTGTTCATTTTTCCCACCTAGTGATTAAGCTTGGCAAGGAAAAAACAGGGAAGATGAGATAGGTTTGAAAAAATTCTGCATATGGAATAAAGAGTTTCATAAAGCTCCAGGCTGACTAACGTCATCATGCTAGAAAAATTGAGAGAGAAATACAGGCCAGCATGAACTCTAACCTTAATTTTACTGCAACTTTATCCACATATTTTACCATGGTTTCCTAAAGAAATGAGGCTCACACAGTCACATAAAGCCAGCTTGTCTGTGTCTGATTATAAATTCCCTCTTCTCCAGTAACTTCTGAAGCCACTGGCCAATTTTAACCAACCTTGCCAGAAAAGCAGAGGTCTGAGAAATAAACCCGTCCTATTTCTAATGGGCAGATAAGCGTCACTCTCAGAAGAGCCAGGCCTTTCCTTGCACTCCCACTAGGAAGAAGACGTGTCCTGGCAGATCAGGAGCCCCTTTCTGTGCTCTGGTTTGCAGAATCCCAGGAGGTGTTGAACAGACACAATGTGGGCAGAGTAGCTGCAGCAGGCACTCACATCACCCATTGCACCTTGGCTACCTCCCCTCAGTAAGAAGGAGACCAAAGTGAGGGCTGGGAGGAAGAGAAAAAAACCAAAAAACTGACACTGACTTTGGCTAGCTGGGCAAAATGGGCCCTGAGTAATAAACAGAACGATTTCCAAAGCAGGTTAGGGCTGCGGGGAGATGCTCTTGCATCCAGTTTTCCAAAAGCTGCCCTCGTTTGGTTCCACATTATTCTACAGCACAAACTCAGCAAGTGCACTTTCTGAGCATGACATCTGTGCTTGCGGGAGAGGGAAGCCAGCGCTCGGCTACACACAGGTGCTCCTGCTGGAAAGCATGTGTCCGGAAAGCTGAATGTACAAAAAAGAAGTGCCCTTTGTGCACTCTTCTGGGAGCTGGGAGCCACATTAACAGCTGCACAATGAGGGGAGAGTAAGCAAGAAGATCAGATAGGTCAATTAGATGCAGAAGTAAGTGGAAAACCTCAGCTCCACATTTTCTGTAGAACTTGGGTTCTGAGAGAGCACAGGAATTGACCAGTCTCCCTATTTATTTGAAATTATGCACGTTTTCCACAGCCAGGATTTACCAGCTCTCCTATAACCAGTGTGCTGTGCACTCTCTTAAGAGCCAGTTGTTTCCTGCTTGGTTAACTAGGCTCATTATTTATTATAAATTCCGTGTGTCTGCAACCATGATCAGCTGATCTTACCCCTTGCATATAAATCCCTCCAGAGTTTTGCCAGGTGTAAGACTGAATAAGCTCTATGCTTGTGTCCACAAGGGAGAAGGAACACAGAGAGGGTCAGCATCTTCCATCCCCACCCTCTAACCACACAACCCACACACTCAAACGCCTGTGCTGGACAGCCCAGGGCTCCAGCCACCACGGACCCCTGATGGTGATGGGGACAGAAGTGTTCCCCATCATGACCTTGTCCTCTCCTGGTAGATAGTTCCCTACTGACACTGCAGGCTCAACTGAGGACTCTTGTTAAACTAGAGCCTTCCCAGGGGTGGCAGGAGAAGGGAGTATTCCACCTTCTCATCCTGCTGCCCACACAGGGCACCTACTCACATGATACAGCTTGAAGCCCTACAAAGGCTGCAAAGCACTAACAACCTGCCAGCTAAATAAATTCTACGGGGTTGATCTCCAGACTCTTGTGGAAAGGTCGCTTCCCATACTTGAGTTAGCATTTAGGAAGTGCAAATATTTCCATAGCATGCTGCGGTCACATCTGTAACTTCTCCCACAAGAGAACTTCTCCACAGCAATGCTCCTTTGAGATGATGTACCTTACAACTTCTGCTACCATATGAAGGTAAAGTTTCTCCATCCACAGCTTTGCTATCTAAAACACTCCTGTGTTAAACTGGGCACAACACTGTTCACCTGGGACACTGGCTAACCTCTTAGTGGGCTGTCACATCTCAGACAAGCTTTCATCCTCACTTTCCATGGAAGCCATGCAAGCAGGTCAAGACAGCTTTAGGACACCTGGGAGAGAGAGATTGCAGACTGTGGTTCTGCTTTAGCGGTCCTCTCAGGCAGGAGGCCTCCTCATGCCATTGTGGCCACTTATAACCAGGACCTGACTTCAGTCAAAATTATGCAAGTGACTTAAATTTTGCAAAGAAAGCCAAAGAAAATCCCCAACGCTTCAGCAGAGTTTCCAGGGCAAAGGCACGACATCGCTGGAGCACAAGAACAGCGAGGAAAGCTCCTTGTCAGCAGCACAGGGATGGCAGACAGCATCCCCCCAGGGCAAAGGCCTCCACACCTCCAGCAGTTCCCTGCGAGGAAGTGTGCTGTGAGCTGCAATTTCACAAAGGACACATCCCAGCCTCTGTGATCCTTCACCGTTTTGCTGGCTACCTCATTTCAACATCACGCTAGCTACACCCCAGCAAGCAGGGCTGGAAGTACCTTTGACCACGGAGAGCTGCTCTTCCCCACAGACTTCACACCAACGCAGACCCGGATAGAAGCTGCTACTGCAAACTGACAGTAGCAACTCCAGAGAAGACTGGGAAGACAGCTCCAGGAAGAGCAGTGTGCATCTTTTGGCTTTATACTGAACAGCCAGGACGTACAGGTAGATGTTTTTCGAAGAGCCTCGCAGCCTTTGCTGCACGCTGTCCTGCCCTTCAAGCAAACAGCCCCCATCGCTGTAAGAGGAAGAGGAAGACCCCTGGAAACTGCTCACCATGCTCTCTCACCCTTACAAAACAGTAGAACTTGGAAGCCTCGCATGGCCTCCGTGTTTTTGTAACCGCAGTTGTACAGTTGATGTACAAAATGTCACATTAAGCTCTACTGAGAATTCTTACTTTTTAAATGACTGAATTTCCTTTGCAAGTCACTCCAGAATATCCAGGCTTCCAGAGCTTAGAAATGGCAATTATTCTGCCAGTTTGTTTCCCCTCCAAGACGATCTCTTCTCAGATCATCAGGGGACTGTTACTCACGCCTGGACAACCTTAACTTTTGGGATTCCTACCTGTCCTGGTCCTTTGGGCAAGGCTGATTCTTCTGTGTTGTGAGAAACAAACTGAGCCCCTGAATGTGTTGCACGGCAGACAGGTGTTTCTGAAACTGTTTGGTAAACTCTTCCAGCCTGAACACATTCCCCTAAGCAAATATTTATTTAACTTACTAATATTAGAGATAATCACTATCATTTAATTTAAATTTCCATTGAAAACCACTTTATTAGTTCACCATTTAAGACCTACTCAGCTGAAGCATCACATAAAATTGCTAGTGTAGATGCAAATGACGTCCTCTAAAACTTGCCAAACACTGCGTTATAGTACAGATACAGCAGATAAAGAGTGGAAGCTAGTAGATTCAAAGTATTTTTGGCGTGCTTTCTCAGCAAGAAAACTTGTTTTATTCTGAAAACTGAAAAATGACAAGTGTTTACTCTTGGGCACAGTGGGTTTTGGTTTTATTTTTCACACTTTCTGCATGTATGAAAGAAATCTGTTCCATACTATTTCCAAACATAAACAATACCTCTTCCACAAACATCAGTATCACTGCACAAGGAAATCGACTTCTCCCTCTGCACTGTATTCACAGAAGTTGTACAAACCTAGTAGGAAATCTACTTCAGTGCCTGAGTGGCTCTTCCAACATTTCCTAGGACACCAACACAAAGTCTGACGGATTCAAAGAATAGAAAACAAAGTAAGGAGCAAGCGAAGGCAACTGATTCTCATCGCCAGGCTGGGAAAAAGGCCAATGACAGCACCCAGCGTTCACTGGACTATTTGCAGATCCGTTCCGTTAGATGGGAGAAAAGGGGATCAGGGAAAGAAGCATTTTCCAGGGGAGTTTGAAGTCATGCTGAAGCCAGGGATACATGGTAGCGAGAAAAGGCTCCAAAATTACAAGAGGAGCTGCTGATAATTATACTAACAAGGAGTTAATTTAAAATGTGAGAACAGCAGACATGTTATTTATCCAAGATCTTTTAACTCAGTACCATAAGGAACAGGAACACAGAGTACTCTGGCAGGAGATGTATTAGGTCCAGCAAGGAATTTGTTCGTATTTTGCATCTAGAGCTTCAGATAGGAGGATTGCTCTCTTTGGCATCTAGTAAAGTCATGAATACAATAAAGTTCGGAACTTTACTGAAAAATCAATTTACAGAATCACAACAAGAAAATCGATGATGTGGTTTAAAAAAGAGCTAAACCCCTTTGCTGCAAGTTGGGATAAATAGCATGGGATCAAGTGGGGTCTACTGAAATTGCCAAAGTAACAACGAAATAGTTCGATTCTCCTCTAACCCTCATCTCTCTCAAACAGCATGTGAGGCATCTTTTAACATTTGCCATAGATATAAAGCAGGGATTGCAAACAACAACAAAACCTGGCCTTGTAGTAAATCTTCTTAGGAAACACTGGCCCTTTTTCCAGAAAAGCATCATGGTAGTT
Organism: Todiramphus chloris collaris; assembly: GCA_025345505.1. Taxonomy (NCBI): domain Eukaryota; kingdom Metazoa; phylum Chordata; class Aves; order Coraciiformes; family Alcedinidae; genus Todiramphus; species Todiramphus chloris. Next base: position 939,042 of record JANVCC010000026.1, on the reverse strand, counting down.
TAGTCTCTTCTTCTAATGTTGTGTGCTCCAAAGCTAAAACAAGAAACAGAACCTCTGAACTGTCCATGAGGACTAGGTGCTTAAAAAACCAATAATTATTATAAGATCCAATATTTGTTTGAAAATCCAGCTTTAAGAGAAAGTGCTTAATCCACTTCATAATAATCCTGAAGTGCTCAGTTCCACTCACAGCTACAGTTGCAGGAGCAATTGAATCAATTACACCAGTAACACCACCTCCACCCCCAATAAGTTCATTCCGAACTGTTGGAATAGCTGCCCATAAACCAGGATGAAATCCCCCCTAGCAGAAGCAGATGGAACTTTACTGCAATGGTGGCAAGCGCACCCGACACAGCAGTTATGGAACCGGTTGCCTCGGGGACTACACATCTGCTCACCCAAGCCCTGCCACACGCATCTGAATGGGCTGCACAAGGCAAACTGGATCATTTCATTTCAGTCGGTCCATTCTTCCCCTGCCTAATCTGGGCTCCTTTCTCTCAAATGTGCCAAATTTAGGTATTTCCTAATAACTACTCAAGCCTTTTGGTAAGAAGTGTGTTCTGCAAGCCCGCCACCTCAGTGTTTGAGACCATTGTGTTCTGCAACCCCCCCACCTCAGTGTTTGAGACCATTGTGTTCTGCAAACCCCCACCTCAGTGTTTGAGACCATTGTGTTCTGCAACCCCCCCCACCTCAGTGTTTGAGACCATACTCTCCTGAGGTCCCAATCCTCCAAAGGACTCCAAGCTGTTACGCTTCAAGAATTCGACTGCTTCTTACGGAGCCCTTAAAAATGCCTTAGTTGTTCAAAATACCTTTCCTCGTATTTCAGTTTCTTTTCCATGCTACTGCTGTCTCTGCATTCCAGTTGAAAACTGCTCTCTATAGTCCTTTTCCAGTGGCGTGGAACCTACAACAATTAGCAGTTTCTGCTTGTCTCTGTGCTGCCTCATTTTTTTTCTCCCCTGACAGTTGCTGGTTATGAAGCAGATACCTGTCCGATGCTTAAATCAGTTACTCAAAAATAAATTAAGTGCTATTTTTTTAATGGACATTCATTTGAGGAAAAAAATTCATTGCATTCTAATATGTTTCATTTGATGCAAAGCAAGAGTGTTTTAATAAATAATTCATATTAATAGAACACAAAATTTATTGGCCTAATACTTTTAGAAACACAAATACAATGAGATAGGATGTATGTGCATGTATGCGTACTCAGTTGTATTGTATTTTCAGATTCCCATTATTACAATATTCCTTATCATCTCTGATCTGTGAAAGCTCCTGCCTGCACCAGGACAGAAAAGAGATTTCTTGCTAATGTATCTGTTGGTAAAGTAGATAAGAAAAAGCTGAACGAGAGCCTACCCTGTACTCCTCACTTGGTAATTTGGTCAGTTATGCAAATACAAGTAACGTAAAGACTGATAAAAAAATGATCATCTGCTCTTCTGTTTCTTTTTAATTTACCCTGAAAAATGTAGGATCCATGGGGACAGAACTGCCGGAGGGGGTCTGTAGGGGATATATATATCCAAGCAAAACCTCCAAGTTTTCAGCATGGCTCCAGTTCCAAAGCATGGTCCAAAAGGGGAGGGTGAAATACGGGCAGGCCACAAACACTCCCAGCACAACCAAGGATCCTTGTGACCCGCTAAACACGTAAGTATTTTACAGCATCTCAAAATCATAGTGATAAAGTCATTATTTACGGAAGTATAAGCCAGTCCCTGGTCACTGCTTGGATTCTGATATTGGGCAACAAGGTAAGTAAGGTCCACAGGCAGAACAGGCATGCAGAGGGGAGCACCAGTGAACACAGGCCTGGAAATAGGCTCTGCAGGGCAGCCACAGCACCGTGAAATCCTCGTGATACCGCTGAGTCGTGAAGCACATGCACTCTCCTTCCTACCCCCAAAGCGTAAAATGCATCCCTAGACTCATTCCTCATATCCATTGGGCCAATGACCTTACTGAGGAGAGCATGAAGTCCCTGTTGAAAATGCAGATTTGCTACAGAAACTCTACAAAAAGGAAGTAAAAGAAACAAACAAACAAATAATAATAAAAAGAAAAATAAAATCTGTAAAAACCAAATGTTTCTTTCATCTATTCCTGTCTTCCTTATTATATCAGTGTTGGATGTAGAGGAGTGAATAAATCTCATTTTATATCTGTGACACAATTCCCAGCTGTGGTTTCCTCAAGTGCTTCCAAAGCAGCTTTTTGGCAACTTAAAATGATTTGGCATCATTGTAGTCAAAGAAAATATATTTTATTCCTGAAAGGATTATTCAAAGTTTAGCTGGCTGTAAGAGCTGAGACTCTCAGAAACTGAGCCCTGTGAGAGCTGATTCTTTCCTGCCTGATGCTCACCCCTTGCACACACTACAGAAACCTCCTGCAGCATCCTCAGTTGGGAAACTGTCAGCTTTTTATCTTTGCTTCCCCCTTAAGAAGCAATCAACTGGGTGAGAGAGAGAACTGGAAGCCAACAGCTTGCCCCAGTCACGGGATGGGATGTCAGAGCAGGTACAGGGTGTCTGTGGCAGCTGAGGAGTGCAGGCTTTGTGCTGCCAAGGGCACAGCAATAGGTCTTGTGGCAGTTTCCACACCTGGGACACTTGTTCATGGGAAACATACGGAAATGCCATCTTTCAGTCTCACTGAGGCTCAACAGCCGTAATTCAGCTCTGAGCCTGGGTCCTCCGGCATTGATCCCAAACCACTGCTGTGGGGTGGAATCCATCAGAATCCTCAAACAGCTTTTCCATTGAGACTGTGACACAAAAGTGTTTCCATTTCAGTATCTCCTAAATAAGTACCGTTTATTTTTACAGTGTGCCTCCAGCATTTCCCACACATTTACCAGCTGAAGAGAGAAATCCTCAACCCCATCCTGAATTTATCATCACAACACCTGCTCTCTGTCACTGAGGACCCCAAACAAACCATCGTCAATGGGCCTCCAACCACTCTGCAATTTTGTGTTGCTTTTCAGCATGCCAGGCATATCCCAAACAGTCTAACCCACAGCCAGATGGTCAGTACAAAGGGGAAGACACCCACAGGCTTTAAAAACAAACAGACAAACAGACAAACAAGCAACAAGTCAGAGTCACCAGTATTTAGTGTCTGGTTGCATTGCAGCATTTAAGCCAGGATCTTACAAGAAAAAGGTCTGAGAACACATTCACAACGTGGGAACCCGTTCCAAACCCAGAGTTTATTTCTGCCAGCAGGTTGAGTGGGGGTAAAGAGGGGGGATAAATCTAAAAAGCACTTCCTCTCCCCCTTGCTCCACAAATGCATTATTCATAAAAGCCGGGGATTTTTTTTATTACCTGGGGATTTCATTTTTATTATGTTCAAAGGATTGTTTCAGTGAGCACTCACTCCCCTGCAGGCAAATATGCAGGTTTTTTTTTTTTTTTTTTACACTGCAGTATAAATTACAGTGAATATCTAAATAATACCGGCAAAACCTCAACGAAATCAAATAGCCAAAAACATTAGGGACAAATTGCCCTTGCACAATTTATTCCATTGTTTGGTGGAACTCCACAGAGAAAATGGGGCCCCTGGTATACTGGATCCAAATTGATTTATTCTTACTATCAGTTCAGGGGAAGTCCATGAACTACTCCGCATGTTATACCTACATTAAAACAAAACCCTAACAGGCTACACAAGTGGCTATTTGTCCTTAACTCCTGAACAGAAGGAATTCTACAAAGAGCTGAGGGGCAGTAAGATATATGCAGTTATTCTCATAAATCTGATTAGTGAAGACACAGAATAAAGACAGTTTAAAACAGGAAGAGAGAGAGAGAGAGAGAGAGAGAGAAATGCCTTTTTTCACTCTCAGCAGAACATATTTCTGATGCTACCTCTGCCTGCAGTAATCCCATTTCCAGTCTGAATCACAAATACTCCAGTAATCTATCATGTTCTGAACAGCCAAAATATTTATTTTTATTTGACCTCCTACTAAGTGAATTCATGGGAAAACAAATGGATTCTACTTGGGGCATGTCCATTTGTGCCTGTATCCCAGAAACCTGAAACCGGGCCAGCATTCTTCCGATTGAATAAAGCTGAGTTGTCTGGGTTAAATCTGTTGTCAATATGCTTCACTTATACAGTGAAATAGTTTCTTGTTAAGCAAGACAGAGATTTACTGTAGGCAGGATACAGATTTCAAATGCATCAGCATGGGAGGGAGGATAGAAACTATCAATTCTTCAAGAAACACTGGATAAAGGTACTGTAAACCTTAGCGGGAAGCACTTTTTCTATGAATAATCATGGTCTTGAGTCAACAGACTTTGCCTACTTAAGTTATCTCTCGCATCAGAATCCAATTATAGCAAAGCCTACAGAAAACAGGTTTGGCACACTTTAATATTTTGGTATTGATCTAATTTAGCTCTGGTTTCAATTACAACAGGGAGCATTTTATCAAGAGATAGGCTTTGTTTGTTGGACTTTAAATTGCTTTTTTTTCCTTGCTGTCTCTGATCTCACTAGATGGGTATTTCTGCCACGCTTATTGCTGCCGTTTCAGAGGTTTCACCCATTTCACTATGAACTTCTTTACAGGAAAGAAATCAAACCAGCTTCTCTAAGTAAAAAGGCGTGAACTCAATACATTCAAAAACTGGGCTGGGGTTTCTGTAGCAACCAGTCCACAGTGATGCAACCGAACACGACATCAAAGAACAAATGTATCAAGTCATCCTGACAACTGAAATACTCACTGTAAGAAGAATGCGTACATATATCTGGAACAAAGACGGATTATCCTAAGGAAAATGAGCATTTGATTTCCGTAATATATATACACCGTATCATCCTACTTGAGGCATCTTTTCTCCCATCGGTGTGCATAACTGCCACAAAAATTAGCTGAAGTTATCCACAGCAACTGAGAGGAGAATAGACATCTTTATTTAGTTTTCAGATGTACAGAAGAATTATCTCATTTTCCACTTAATGACATACAGAAGATATATGGAAGCAATTTTCTTTCTTCCTGCTGAATTTAGCTTTAAACTCTGCAGCTTTAGTTCTTACATTCATTGAAGGGAATGTTATCTTGACAACCCGAAATAGTTACAGATATTTATAAACTCTATCTAAGAAATTACCCCTGGTTAACAATATGCACCTTTCAGCCGCACAACCTGAAAAGCCTGACAAGAGGGAAATTTTGCTGCACTGTGCTCTCCCAAAATACAAATCACGTATGTCGATAATCTGGAATGTTTGCTGAATTAAAGGGGGATTATGAAATCATAGCAGCGATTAGAATCGTGCACTGCTGAAGGCAAATAACTGGAGTGTTGAAATTTCTGAAAAGGAAGCTGTCAAATCGTAGGAAGCAATTTGCACTGATCCATAGCTTTTGAATACAATTGCAAACCTAGTGCTCTGCTATGCTCCAAGAAGTGATAAAATTTGAATTCAGAGTTTGCAACTCCCAAACAAAGTCCATTCCATGGGCTGCCACGACTTGCAGGAAAACATTAAGACTTCCCAGAGATAAAGGAAAGTTACAAACTCACTGTAACTGAAACGCAGTCGCAAGTGTTCCTTCAAATATGATAAGGTGTGACACTCGGGGCAGACTGCTTTTTAAATGGCCCTGTTGGTACTGCTAGAGGTGAACTGGAACTGCTCTGCCCCAAAGAGGAACACTCAGGGCCTCCCTCCCCAAGCTGAACAGCAACAACTGTGCTGGTTTTTGGCTTGAGGTACTGTCTTGGTTTGAAAGACAGGTGTCTGCCAAGGAAGGTAGGAGCCCCCCTTGGAATGGAAATGCAACCCCCTCCCCTCCGAATGCTTAGAATTTTGAAATTAAGGGGCTTTCAGGCAAAGATATCAGGAGTAGGAATAACAGTTCTTTACTAAATACATATATATCAAGGCAAACAAACAACACTAACTACGGTAGTAACAGGAAAACAGCACAGGGAATCCAGTCCCAACCTCTCGGGCGGCTCCCGGGGAGCAGGGAGGGCGCGATGGTCTCCCCGCCGCTCCGGAGCCAGCTCAGTCCCCACGTGGCAATGGCCGACGGAAAAAGCCCACGTCACGAACCCGCCTGGGCAGCCGATGCCGGTGTCCAGCAGGGTCCTCGGGAAACAGCAGGGGTAGGAGGAAAAGCAGGGGGTGAAGCAGGGACGAATTCTCTCCAAGCTGATCCCGGAGTCCAGAGGATCCTTGGTAGGCAGCCAGGAGAGCAGGAGACGCAGCAGAGAGAGCAGGAGACGTGGCAGGGGTGAGTTCTCCGCACCACGAGGGCAGCTTCTCCTCGAATGCAGGGAGCAAAACCAAGAGAGAGAGAGCCCCAGGGGCTCCACCCAACCCCCTTTTTTTTCCGGCAGGCTGGACCCCTCCCCCTGTGGCCAGGTCCTTTTGTGTCCCTTAAGTACGGCCATTAACCTTCCTGACAAACAAGTATGGAAAAATTCTTTAAGACAAGAAGGAAAACAGAATAACTCCCCAAAACCCCAACAGGTACCATATACCTGCCACTTGCCTCTGATGTGGCAGAAGAAAAATGCACCTGAAAACTGCAGCCTGTACTCTTGAGGCTATTCGTTGATGAATTTTCCAGGTAAATTTCCATGCCAGTCCCCTGCCAGAATAGCCTTGAAAGTCAAAACAGTATCATTCAATTGCCAACATTAACGAGAAAAGCAACCAGTACAGCTTTTGCAGACACTGAGAAGAACCGAAAGGTCTCATGTTAAAAGGATAAGCTGAATTTGGAGAAGTTTGTTTGCTTCAAAAGGCAGGGGGCTAGACAAAGCCCAAAAGACCAGGAAAAATCCCTCAAGCTAAGGTCACTGTAATGTAAATGCTCTGTAGAGCTGGGACACCAAAAAGTTTAGCTGAACAAACTTCATAGAGGTGATCACAGAGCCCTTTAGTCCTCTGCCCATCTCAATTCCCACCTACCACATACTACCCCCTCCTGCCTTAGCTTAACTGGGTGCAGCTGGGGCTACTGCCACATTAGCTGGCAGAGGCAGGGGGGACAATCCCCTCCCTCCATCCCATCATCTAAATCATGGGTGGCTGACTTGTGCAAGAAGGAGAACTCATGTGTCCAGCTAAAGAATCAGAAGGCAAAAACACCAGAGGATGTGTCTGAGCTCTACTACAGTAGTTGAAACTATCATGCTCCCAGTTGGCTTGCCTTTTAAAAAGCAGCAGAACAGGACCCATCTCTCGAGCCCCCCGGAGCATTCATGTTAACTGCCAGTGTTCCCAAAAGACAGAAAAGACACGCTGAGGCCTGGTTCAGTTCCTGAACCACCAGTTGGCCATCCCAGATATGAAACATCAGACTCTTAGATCCTGTCATCCACTCAGTGTTTACTGACCTCACTTTCCAGTAACTCCAGCACAAAGCCACCAGGCACTTTCCACACGCGGAGATTTGTCCTGTCAGACACACCGAAGTCTACCCTCCAGCAGTGAGCCTGGGCTGTTAAGCAGCATCGCCGTGACCTTGATAGAGTCTTACCAACTCACATAAGGATGTCGAGCCACTCTCAGTAGACCAGTGGTGTTTTAGCACTTCAGCAAGCGCTGGGTACAGAGAGGCAGGATCCTGCAACGCCTGCCTGGCTCCATTACATGTGGTTGTACATGCACAAGGAGGGAGAGACTCGCCAAGCTTCCCTCGTGTTCACGTTCACTGCTGCCGTGCCCTAGGTAATGCAAACGGCATGTAATTGGAGCATTTCTGCCTTTATTAGTTTATGTTCCATATGATTTCCTTTGCATAGCTGACATCTTGGGTAGCCTGAGGCCTGCTTCATGCGCAGGCTTTATACCCATATAAGTAACAGCGTGAGGTGAGCGGCTGTTGTATCTTAAAGCAATTCATGCAGTGCTGTGCCTCAGACAGAGCCTGCTCATAGCCGTGGGCCATGTCCCTCCTCCCACAGAGGAAAACCACGAGGCCATCGTCACCTTTGCGGGGCTGCATGTGCTGGGGGTGTGTGGCCCCTGCAATCCAGGCAGTTGAAAAAGCCACAGCTCCGGCACTGATAAATCCTTTTAAACTGCCCATAACCTCTGTGCCAACACACAGCTGTGACGTTTCCTTTTGTTTGGGAAGAAAAATATCCCGTTGTGCCTTGAGGGGCGGGGGGGGTGACACACAGCATACAAATGGCGGCTCCCTCAGGGTGGTCCCCGGGTGGCCCCAGGCCCTGCCACTGCCCCTGGACCAGACGGGCTCCCCACAGGGCATCCCAGGCCCTGCTCGCTGCCCGAACGGAATAGGAAGGGCCTCATTGCCCTCGATTGTTTTCCTGAATGCCTTTATGAACAACAGCAAGAGGAAATATTACAGCCTGGCCGGCAGCCAGGGGCCTGCTTGGTGCTGCGGCGCAGGGCCGGGAGCAGCCAAGGCAAACATGCTCCCAGTGCCACCGCTGCCATTGTCGCCTGTGTTTCCCATCGACTGTTGCCCTTCACTGAGGGCTCCCCAGCCCCTGCCTTCAATCATGGGGACATGGACCTGCTGTTTCTAATGTGGCCAGGTTCTTGGAGCCCTCCAACCACCCACTGCTGGCACTCCAGGCCATGCAGAGCCAGGGCAACCAGCCCGGGGAAGCAATTTGTCCCCTGGAGCTGCCCTGGTGCTTTCTGCCCATTGTTTTGCTTTGAACGAAAACCTCTCTGCAGGCTGGGAGGTAGCAAAATGAAAGCAGTTTCCCCTCAGTAGGAGTGGTGGGGCTGCGGGAAGCCACATGCCAGGGCACACCAAGCCACTCATGCCTGGGGAGCCACCATGAGCCTCTCACCCAGCTCCAGCCAGATCAGGTTCTGGGAAAGCCTGGAAGTGATCCTGGCCTCCCACAGCAGCCACTGGCTCCTGGTGCCAGGGGGAGAGGTGGACAAGGGCAAGCCAGAGGTCCTGTCACCTCCTGGGCTGCCTCTACCCACTGACCCTCTTGCACATTCCCAGGGAGTCCAAAAGAGCAAGGCACCAGGGTGCCCTTTCTGACCCCCGAAACAGCCATGTCCTGGTCACTGGCCGCCCACCCATGGGGCAAAGCTGGGTTAGGATTTTGCTGTGTGAGACGGGCACGGTGGGAGCACATGTGAAAGCAGTTAACTGTGCAGCTATTTGGTCACAGGAATTTACATGCTCAGCTGCTGAAGCAGGAGGCTGTATGGTTAACTGGAGATGTTTAATAGATTGGTAGCAATGGGTGGTGAGGCTTTTAAGTGCAGCAATCTATTTAGCTCCAGACTGAGAAACACACCGAGAGTTCCTATCTCTAAACCCAGTAACTTCAGAGCAAGGGCAGTGGGGTGGAATCTGGCACAGGCAGGACCAGCCCTGCTTTACTTCCAAAGCCAGTTGTCAGTGGGCTGGGAGCGGCTCACAGCACCGCAGCTGACATGCTGCCAGGTGGGTTCCTCCCACCGCCAGTTTCCGAGCTCCACAGAAGTTTGGGAATCACCATTTTACAAGCGTCAATAACTTGAAAGAGATTTTTCCAGGCTCTACTAGCAACATGTTTTAAGTTTGCAAGGGACTCTGTCACAGAAAGAAGTCTTTATAAAGTAAAAATTAGAGGGATCAAGATACAAAAACAAATACTGCTGACCTAGCATTCCATTCCTGGTGTGAAACACAGGCAAAACGGGCATTTCCTGCATCACTTCGCAAACATTGCTCCCTTTGGAGGCAGGATGGACAGAGCAGGGGACTGGTGCTCAGGACACCTGGACTTCATTCCCAGCTGTATCACTCTTCTGCTGAGTAACCTTAGGCTGTAAAATGACACTGTGCTCCTCAAACTCTCTGAAGGAGAAGTGCTGTGCAGGAGCCAGGCTCTTTCAGCATCTTCCCGCAGAGCTGACCTGCAATCCCATGTCACAGCTGGTGCTTCTGGTACAGCTTCCTTAGCCTCCTCATCCTACAAAGAGTTCTCTGTGGAAGAAGCTTCCAATAGTGCTGTCCTGTTTGCAAGAAATGAGGCCAGAAGAAATGTGTGAAGGCAGAAGTGCGTGTTTCTACCTGGATTTTTTAAACAGACTTTAGATCCTTGTCACAAATTAAAATCCATAGGCCCAAGATAGCATTCTAATTTCAGATGTGCACTCTGCAGCATCAACATTAGTGCCTATATTTCTAAAGCCCCGCTCTTGACTGCAGCAACGGAAATAAAACTGTAATGGTAGGTGATAACTAGATCGGTTCAGTCAGACAAAAGTACCAGTCAGATTCAAATTCTGTAGGCTGCTCGGACTTTTATGCCATTGCAAACAGTGCCTGTATGGCCATAACACCATTTTTTCGCTATTCTCGGGTAAAAGCTGTGCAGAACCAAAATAAGAGAGAATTGGTTCACTCCTTCCCTGTGTCATGTGCTGGAGGACACCTGTCACCTTAGCTGAAGCCAGTGAATTGCTGTGCCTTGTACTGCAGGACTTACATTTGAAATTCTTTAAGGGATACTTAACTGGGTTTTATCATCAGGAGAGGAGCGGTTTAGCATCCGATCCTCCCTGGAGCCATATACCTTATCTGTCTGAAGGCTTGGAATCCCATCCAGCCTGGGACATGGAGCCTTGGACAGGCCACGGGACATATCTCACATTAAGGTTTGTAAAGTGTCCATCACCAAGCTCTCAAAAAACTTGAGTTTCAACAAGATCACACAGAAAAACCTCAAACCTACACTTCTCTAACCCAGCTCAAACCCTTCCTGATGTCTACCAGAGTGGAATAATCTAACTCTTGTGAGAAAACCTTTCTTTTCTCTTCTGAAATTAATTCAAGTTTTTAACAGGCTTCTAAAGTGCAGTTCCAGTAAAGGTAGGAAAGTGACCAAAAGAGCAGTGAGGGGCTATGTATACAAATATATTGCACTGTAAATAGCTTTATCTGATTGCACAAAGTTATTGATCACCTGAAGATCACTGGCATGTACAGACTGGATCTAATGAAATCACACACTATAGGAATAGAAGCATGTTCAGCCCCTTATTTTGGCACTATACAGGACTTTGCTAAAGGATAAACTCACACGTGTCAGGAGGCCGAGTATCTGCCATGTTGTGAGATCTAGGGCCCTGAAGCTGGAAACAGCACCAAACAAGGAACCCACCTTCCAGAGCACATCCCCTAGACAGGCTGCTCCTCTGCCGACCTCCCAAATTCTCCCTGTTCAGGGCAGGCTGCTGCCAGTCAGCCTGAGATCTGAAGCTCCAGGAAGCACTGAGATCACGTTCCCAAGATAGCCATATACCAGATGCAAGATTATATTCTTTAGCAAAGCTGCAGCAATTCAGCAAAAATGCATGTAATTCCAAACATTTCAGCCTCAACAGATCTGTGTTTGTAGACCTTGGCGTCACTGGAACATTTCCAGACAGTTCCACTCCCACTGGCTCTCTTCATCCCAAATCTCTGGATGGTACCACACCTCTGACACACAGGTACACACAAGATAAAAGGAGCACACTGGAATGAGGTTGCATCCCAGAGCTTCAGTAGCATGAACAAGGATTAGATCAGGCCTGGATCCAGCCGTGATGCTCAACAGGACTTAGCTGACATGTTGTGCTCATAGGCACAAGCAGATGGAAGGGAGGGAAAGGGAGGAATGAACAGACTCCCTGGTAAATTCATCCCTGGTGAGGTCATGAACATATGGCCAAGGCCACCTCTGCTCGTAGCATATCTAGAGACATCTAGAATAAGATGGTATGAAAAAGGCTAAGATAAGAGTTTGTTTTATTCAGAGAGTAGTTACTTATAAAAGCAAAATAAACAGGCAAAGGGCCTTGTGCGCCTGCTGATCACCTCTGACTATCAAAATAAAGAGGAGCTGTGGATGTTTCCAGCTCAGCCTGAGAAACACTTTTACCTTGATGCATCAGTGCTCAGCCCCAACAGGGCACTTCAAGCCTCAGCTTAAGTGCCGGTATAAAAAGGAAGTGATATTGACAGGAACAGATGTTTTTTTGCTTTCACATTCCAATAACAGAGCAAACTATGCAATCTTGACTCAGGTGGGAGCACAGACTTTAATTCTGCACATCACGGTATAATACGGTGCAGTAAAAGAAAATGCCCCTGCTTGATTCTGAAATGACAATCTGGATCTCAAATGAGAAGAGAGTAAAATATGATTAATTAAATAAATTTTAAAAGATTGTGAGATAATCCTGCCTCATGTCTAGTAGAAGTGACAAAAAAAAAGGGGGCACATCGCAGATAACGTTTCATCTAATAAAAAGGTTTACTGTTAGCCCACAGAGACAGAGAATGTCACAGAGAAACCACTTGTTTGGCTTGCCAAAACTGGTAGCAAGGAATAGGAGGGAGAATGAGTTGGTAAGCAGTTGGTTTGCTTCTGTCATTGCAGGAAGGGAGGAATTGCCCAAGCCAGGGATATTTCCTGGTACGGCACTGGGACTTTGATAGTCAGCTGGTAACACATTTACCAGCTATCTAGTTTTCCCAGAAGTGTCTTGACCTGAGCTGACTCATCTGTGTCCCAGGAGGATGACTAATCACTCTGATTTATTACCCTGTGGCTCGCTAGTCATTTCAGCTCTGTTTACATTGGTGCCAGTACAATATTTTATAGAGAGCAAACTAGGATCTGTATAGGCATAGTTATTTAAACTAGATTCAAAACCAAGAAGAATTCATCACCAAGCATCTACAAAATTGAAGTACAAAATGACGCTCGGGGCAACATCTGGAAAAAAGCTGAAACTTTAAAGGGCAGGCAGAGTTACAAGACAAGCTAATAAGCTAATTAAGCCTGAAGTTAGTTGATAATTGTAGGCATCTTCCAATGAAATTACAAAATCCTGAGGACTGCATGCAACCTACAAAAACCCCACATGATTATTTTTTATGAGGAGGTAGTGGAGCACTGTGTTATAGGAAACAATCTCAATCCTATGAAATTAATAGCTCTTGGTGTTGAGCACGCTAGATGCCATGCTGTGTAATCCAGGAAAAAAAAAAAAAAAAAAAAAAAAACAAAAACAAAAAAAACAGAAAATAAAAGCCTCTTGAAAAAGCCACCTCATAGTTTGAAGACCATGGGCCCATGTGCCTTCATTTGCACCAAAGCCTTGTTCAAAATGAAGCTTCACTCCAAAAACAAAAACCCCACACTTGAGATGGGCATCGCTGCCTGTACGTTGTTTTCATGCAATACTGTTATCACCTGCAGGCAGCAGTCAAGGAAACTTCCATTCCCGAGACTGCAGCAGAGGACTCGGCAAAGCCTGAGAAGTACAGGAGAGCTGCCGAAGAGTGCTCTCCAGAAGCAATCTAAAATCCATGTGCTCAGATATACAGCAGCACCTCACTAGCTACAGCAGTTTGGCTCTCCCCACTCATATTACCGTTCAGATTCCACGCTCTTTGTATCTTACTGATTTCCACATAAATCGGGTTCATTTTAGTTTCCTCGCTTTGGAAGCTCGGGTGGGGATCTGAGAAACACTCTGGCAAATTTATTGCTCCATCTCAACCTATAATCACAGTCTGTGGGACAAATAAAGGAACTGATTACATTGCTGCACCAGGCTACTATACTTCCCAGTTTTCTGCCCCAGAATTTTGTCTAGAAATAGAAGGCAAAAGATGATTTTGCTTGCCCAGAACTCCCCTACTGCCCAAGTCTCACTAGGTGCACAAATTATTCTTCTGACCTAGCTCTGAGCCCAAGGTGGAGGAGTTAACACAGTGTACTCCACTCCCTCTCCAGCCCACCGGCATGAGAAAGGTTGTGGGAAGATGAACAGTGGAAAAGGGGCAAAGCAGAACTTTGAGATTCTGGTGGAGGAATAGCAGGATGTGGGAAGAGAAAGATCTCCAGAGCAAAAGTTGTTGAAGGTCAACATGTGCAGGTTCTGCCGAGCCACCCAGTTAAGTGAAGGACACAAATGCATGAGACGGCCCACCTAAGTCCTTCCACACATTGCTGCGAAGCCCCTTCACAGACCCTGTCCCATCACAACAGTAGCATCCAAGGGCCCCAGGTGCTGTGTGCTCTGCTCTCAGTGATACCCAGCAGTGCCAGGCCAGTACCCGCAGAACCGCACGAGACTCTGCGCATGCTGCCGGGGAAGTCGCAGGGAACGGCCCCAAGTACCACGCTCCTTCTCCAAGCCAGGCTCCAAATCATTCCTATAGGATTAATTCAGAGCAGAAATGTCACCGCCATGAAAATCAGCATGTTCACAATTCAAAGATGAGATACACTGGATTAGCACTTGTAGTGGGTCTGGCTGGGCTGCTTTTCCCCATCCAGCCCTCACGCTGCAGCACTGGGAGCTGGAGGGTGTTGAGAACACACCCGTGTTATGACTGCCAGTGCTCACACGGCACCAGAGGATGGGGGGCAGGATGGGGGGAGAAGATAGAACCAACCTGAGCTGAACAGTGGGCTATTCCATACCATATGACGTCAGCTCAACTATAAAGGGAGAGGGCAGGAGGAGGATGGGGGGGCATTCTGCTTTGTCCTCCAAGCGGCTGCTACGTGTTCCTGGAGCCCTGCTTCCTGGACTTGGCCCGACATCGCCTGTGAACGGGAAGTAGAAAATAACATCTTGTCTATCATAACCCACACCCCTGTGTTTTGCGTCTCATTCTCTCCCTGCGTGCCGTGCTGAAGGGGGTCGGGGGGAGTGATAGAAGGGCTTGGTGGGCACCTGGTGCCGTGCCAGGGTCAACCCACCACAGTTCCTTTTTGGCGCCCAACATGGGGGTGGTTGCAGCAATGGAAACAGAGCAACTGGCAGCGCAAAGGCAAACCCATCTGGGCCGCTGGGCTGTGGCAAGACATTGCTGCTCGGGTAGAGAACCTGGTGGTGAAGGTGCACCACGTGGATGCCCATGTGCCCAGAAGCCGGGCCACTGAAGAACATCAGAACAACCAGCGGGCAGACCAGGCTGCCAAGGTGGCAGTGGCTCAGGTGGATCTGGATTGGCAGCGGAAGGGTGAATTATTTATAGCGCGATGGGCCCATGACACCTCGGGTCATCAAGGAAGAGATGCAACGTATAGATGGGCTCGAGATCGAGGGGTGGATCTGACCATGGAGGTCATCCACAAATGTGAAACATGTGCTGCAATCAAACAAGCCAAGAGGTTAAAGCCCCAGTGGTATGGAGAACGTTGGCTAAAATATAAATATGGCGAGGCCTGGCAGGTTGACTACATCACTCTCCCACAAACCCGCCAAGGTAAGCGCCACGTACTTACAATGGTGGAAGCAACCACTGGGTGGCTGGAAATGTACCCGGTGCCCCATGCCACTGCCCGGAACACCATCCTGGGCCTTGAGAAGCAGATTTTGTGGCGGCATGGTACTCCAGAAAGAATTGAATCAGACAATGGAACTCATTTCCGAAATAGTCTCGTGAATGCCTGGGCCAAGGAGCACGGCATCGAGTGGGTGTATCACATCCCTTATCATGCACAAGCCTCTGGGAAGATTGAAAGGTACAATGGGCTGTTAAAAACCACATTAAAAGCATTAGGGGGTGGGACCTTTAAACAATGGGACAAACATCTAGCAAAGGCCACCTGGTTAGTTAACACCAGAGGATCTGTTAGCCGTCCTGGCCCTGCCCAAACAAAACCCCTGCCTGTTGTGGGAGGAGATAAGGTCCCTGTAGTGCACACCAGGAGGTGGTTGGGGAAGGCAGTGTGGATAGCTCGACCCTTGGGAAAAGGCAAACCCATTCGTGGGATTGTCTTTGCTCAAGGACCTGGATATACCTGGTGGGTAATGCGGGAGGATGGTGAGACCCAGTGTGTACCTCAAGGAGATTTGACCTTTGCAGAAAGATAATCTGGAATGTGAGTTGTATGTTGCAGGAAGTGATGCTGTAGGAGATGGAATAACAGAAAGTGAATTTGGTGAAGGACCAAGATCTAGCCGGTGTTGGTGCCCAACAATCAGACGTACTGCTTCTGTCCAGAACATCCACCTTGACAGATGAGAACCAAGTCATCAACTGAAGGAATCTCATGGAATGAGGGACTCTCTGTTAAAGGACTGGGGATAGTAGTTGATGATAATGTATTGGTTGGCTTTAGAGATGGTTTAAGTATGTATTATGTGGGGCCTGAGCATGACGCAAATGGTATGGAATAAGGGGTGGAGATTGTAGTGGGTCTGGCTGGGCTGCTTTTCCCCATCCAGCCCTCATGCTGCAGCACTGGGAGCTGGAGGGTGTTGATAACCCTCAGGGGCAAAGGACAACTTAACCCAAGAGTGAAAATTCCTTCAGACTAGTGGGAGATGTAACAAACACCACTGGTAGAGGAGTGTGGCTCAAACACCAACTGCTCAGGGCAGCCATGTATTTCAAATACAGGGTATTGTGGAGCCACCTCCTCTGCTCCCTTCCAACACATTGGACAAGGGTTGTCTCAAAACCATCTGAGCAGCATTTCTTGGTCTGCTCTCCGAATTCATCCTAGGGATGAACAAGAACTTCAGGGGATAGAAATCTTCTTCAAAAATTGGAACAATAAAGAGCCTAACCTGAAGCCAAGGGTTTTATTTCATTTTACTTTGTTTTTTGAGGACTTAGAGGAATTTCTTACCTTTTTTTGTTTTTCACCTCTTCATTTTTGTGTGCCTCTGCACTTTCTGGTTCTGCTGACAGTACCAGCCTACTTCTAGAAAGGCTTCCTTCCTCTTCCTACCTCTTATTTCTGCCCAAAATAGGCACAAGAATTTTCAAGCCACACAAATTCAGAACAAGAGGGTTTTTTTCCTTATACTGATCACCCCTATTTTGTTGACACAAACTTGTTTATTGGTACAAAATGTTTATTCGTGTGCAATGTTTATTGGTACTTGCATAGTCAAAAAACATCACAAAACCAGATTTTTCTTAACAGAGCTCTTGTATATAAACTAATATGTAAGGAGAATAACAAATTGCTTAAAGAATATGCCCAGAATGTGTAATCTTACAGTCATTTGAGAGAACTGCATTGCTTAGAGTAGCTTTCATGTGAAAAAAAAAAAAATGGATGCAAACAAATGTCTGCCAGCTGTGCTTGAGAAATACTCCTTTTATTAGACTGCATTATTAGTGATGTTTCTAAGAGACATCTTCAGTCTGTGATAAAAAATATTTTGTATTTTCTCAACTCACTCTCAAGAAATGGTCTTTTCAAGTGGATCTGTCATTGTGGTTTCCTGGATTTCTTCAGCCTCGTTGGAAAGCTTGTAAATTCCCATGGCTGATAGTAAGCTAAGGAAGGATATGAAAAATAGTAAATACCACTTCAGTGGTGTAAGCCCTTTTCTGCTCCCGCCCCCCCTTTTTTTTTTTGGCTGAGAGTGCAATTTAGGAGATTATTATCAGCTTTTACACAAACTTCAAAACAGTTCCAGCTGGGAATCCATCCCTGTGTCCATTTTGCACCCTCAATTAAACCGCCTTCCACCAAATTGGTCCTCACTAAAGATATGTCCTGGTAGACTAACGTTTGGCTGACTGAAGTGGGTCTGGGCTGCTAGTTTATTTTACAGGAGTACTTGACAATATCAATACAACAAATGAATGAAGCACAAGGAAGGAAAATGACTCTCTAATATCATATTACTTCTTACAGCTACAGAGCAGAATGTGTGAAAGAAAGAATAAATTAAATCAGATGATCTATTTCCATGTGCAGTGACCAGATATTTAATTATTTTCAACTGTGTTTTTTTATTGCAGATGTTTTAAAAGCTGAAAACAAAATGCATATAGAATATTTTACTACACAGGGGAACGACTGCAGGTAAGGCATGCCAATGTGCTGAACACTTTTGCAGGTTGTGCCACTTTTTGCACTCAGATCATGTACTAAAATTGCTTGTGCTACTTACTCTGTGTTGCTGCAGATGAGACCAGAATGCAGTCCAGCACAGCTGCGGGGAGCATGAAATACACAAGGACTGCTCGTTACTGGGTCCAGTTTCACTTTCCATAAAGCACCTAACTGTCTCTCATACTGCAAACAATCCCGTGCCTTCTGGAGAGCGTGGAGAACGGTGGAAGGATCATGCCCTCTGAACAGAAGAGCCCAGATTTTACTGCAGTTGTTCCACGAGAAGATGGAGGAAGAAATTCTGACTCACAAGATGCTGCTAGAGGAATACTGAGACTGAGCTGACCCAATAACAGCACTCAGAGCTGATGAAGAGATTTTAAATGGTGCATTCTAGTGAGGGGTTCAAAAGTCAGAAGTCATAACCCAAAATAATTGTGTATACCGGAAATTCAAACTATTTCACTCAGGGTCAGAATAATGAACTCATGGAATCACTTGCCAAGTAAGAACATGGAAACAAGTACTGCAGTCTAAGTGGCTTGGAGACATCTTGGCACTTTTATGGAGAGAGAAGGGATTAAAAGATATAGTGACAAAACAGAAACCTGGTGGTTAAGAGAAATTAAGGGGGGGTGTGGGTGGTGGAAACAAGCCTGCAAGGTCAAGTGGCATTTTCCTCTCCAGACATTTCTTTTTTGTCATTCTTCCCAAAGACATCATCTTGTCAGATTGAGTAAACAATCACTACAGCTTAGATGAGGAATGGACTTCTACTGGAGTGAAACAGGGATGAAGCGGCACTATCTTTCCCTCTGCTCCATAACAGAAGTAACTGCTACCAAACAAGAATTGACTTCTTTATCTATATCCAATGCCACGTGTTTGACCCACTCACTCTAATGTAGCACATAAGGTTTTCTCCTATCAGGGTCTTCCTGTATCCTTATCTCCTCCGGTCCCATCACAATACCACAACTGACCAGATGAAAAAATTGAACTGAAACAGCTTCATGTCAGAACACCACACAGCTGTCTATTGTACGCGTCACCAGTGACACACATCTTCAAGACCAGTAGTATTTCCATACTACCAAAGGCACTGGCAGCATTAGCATGGGCACCTCATATGCAATTGCACAAGGCAATATGCACATGGAGCTGCTGTATCATTGCTTTAATGCTACATAAGCACTAAAAAAGGCACTATTTTAGATATTTTTACCCTGTTCTTTTTTCCATTGAGAGGTGACTTCAGATATAAAACCATTTCAATAGGGAGCTACGTACCTATGTAAAAAAAGATGTGTAAAAGAAGGTGCACTTTTAACTGAACGCATCAGGTATTAAAGCAAGACTGTAGTAAAAGTTCCTTCTTTGAAAGTTCTGACTCTTCCAGAAATTGTTTCTACAAGTGACCTCATTTTTTTTACATTTTAGCTGCTTACCTCTGCTTCTTGCATGAGTGGACACAACCGCAGCAGTTGAGGCGCACGAAGACTTCTCTCACCAGCTTTGTCCTGACCCGTCCCCAGGAATGTGTGGGATACTCAAAGCTTCTGTAACACCAGCAAACTGCATTGTGCTCTGTCCCACTTTGAGTTGGGCTCTCATTTCTTGATCTCCAATGTACCTGCACAAATAAGAACCGAGAGGAGAAGAGGTAGATTATGTCAAGGGGGAACGCTTATCATAGAATTGCAAGTACACTGATCAAACTGCCTTGGAACCTGAGTTTTTCCAGCAGCATAAACCAAACCCCATTTTCCAGAGACAGGTCCACCTGGCTGCACATCACAATTACCCAGATATTTCTTGTCCAAAAGATGTGTTGGGATTTTCCTTTGCTGACATTCTGTGAAACACATGGTTGTGTCTCAGCAGACTCTGTAATGCTTAGCTGGGTTGTCCCCAGACATGGCTTGCTGACAGGCTTCCTCACAGCCAGCAGCACTGAATAGATTTGGTACCGTTCTAATGCTGAGAAAAGTCCCTGAGCCTGTCCGATACATGGCAGCAGCCCATCAGGACAAACAGACAGAGATTCTTCAGGCAGTGCAGTAGCTTGAGTGAGAACCAACTGAGATGAGGAATGAGTCAAAGCAAGAGAGCATGGAGCACGCTCATGTTCAGGCAAGGGGAGAGGTCCAGAGCCAAGACAGAAAGTATTCAGTAGTTTTCTGATTTGAAGGAGGTTTGACTAGAGCAAATCTTTGAACTTTCAGAACATCACAATCACTTCACCAGAGGTCCAGACATTTTTTACAAAAAGCATAAAAAAAGACAGTCTTGTACATTTTTCATAGGAACCAGCTTTGTCAGCTCAGATCCTGGGATGTGGCATCAAAAACATCCCTCTGACTCTACCCAAATAGACAGCTCTGCAACAGCCACTTCCCCAAGCCCTTCAGCTTTCAGTTACCACTGAAAACTGGTGTCAAAATCTTTGCACACTGTCTCATTAAAACAGGCAAACATTTGTTTGTTTTTCCTCTCTCGTCTCCTTAAAAACATGCTAGAATCACACTTTCTTAAAACATCTCTGAGCTGCCCTAGAACGCCAGCTAACCTACATTTGGTTCTAACCAGTGTCAGCCTGACACTCCCCACCCACCTTCTCTGAACCCCACGGTACTATAGAAAATGCCTGCAAAACTCATCTAGGTTTCATGTCATACAGAAACTTGATCTTTTGGGACTGATAAAAAGATAATTCAAATTATAATTATGACCATTTACCCCATGTAAATCTTACCCCTTACAGCATAAACCCATTTTCTCAAGTTGGAATTTTGTTTTGTTAAGCCTGATTTGTCTTCTAGTTTAATCTACAGTTAATTACTTCTGATATTCTGAGATCTTAGGGCATGAAAGCCCTCCCTTAATTGAAAAGAACTATTAATTATAGCTTAGTATTCAATGAGAAGCTAGGCATTAGTAGTATTTTGCATTCTGAGGGACAATAGCTATACAGACAGAAACACAGTTGTGGATGGGAACTTTGTAAAAGGAGACGCAAGACAGAGTTGGCCCAGCTGGAAATCTACAGTCCTTACTCTAAAACAGTTACACGCAGACACCCAGGTGGGGATTCAGCAAGTTGAAAGAAAAGTAAAAGCTTCATCTCCTTCCCCCTTTCCTTCCACCAGTGAGATGAGGTGCAGGGCACAGGTTACAGAACCATGCCCCAGGTTCTGTCTCTGACACCCGTAAGGCCGTGACCGTTGCAGCGCGCATGACGTTCAGCTCCATGCTCACCTTGCGTGCAGGCAGCCTGCCCAGCGCCCCGGCTGCAGGGATTGGTGCCCTGCGACACACGGGCAGCAGCTGCACAGGGCTCGCTGCAGCGCGAGCAAACAGAACAAGGGGGTTCCGACAGCTTTGCCCCGATTGCACGTGATGCCGTTGGGGTCTCACTGCCACACGGGCTCGCTCCTGCCCACTCCCTTGGCTACTCTGCAGTGGAATGTCTTGAGGGAAGAACTCTCAGGAACATTTGTCTACGCAGAGGATCAGCGCTCCATCAGAAAAAGCTGCTGCCCTCTCTGTGTCCTCTCATACCACTGCTACGTTCAAGTGAATTGTAACAAGCTTTGAAGCTCATTATTCAATAATGGGTGTAATTCAGATTTCATATTCTATCTGGTTCTGTTAATTACACCTCAAGGATTTTTTTTCCCCCCCTCTCCTTCTCCAACAGGAAAATAAGGTACTGCCATTGGCAGCCTGCCTGAAAAGTTCAAATGCCAGGGCAGAAATTTGAATGGAATGGATGTGACTCAACCGTTGCGAGAATAAAAACAGCTATTAGAGATTCCCTGACAAGTTGCTGTGACAGGGAAAAGCTTAGAACTGCTTTCGCCTGCCTGCATAACTTTGTCTCTGTCCTGGATGGTGCAGCACAAAAAGAAATGCCAGAAGAATAAAAAAAAAAAAAAAAAAGGACCTAAAATCTCTGTGGCTTTTCATGCAGCCAGGGCTGACCGTTCCTCCTTTACTTTCCATGGTGATGGACTGACAAGGGACTATCGCAGCCTTGGCCAAGCACTGGGCATGGTGCACAAAGGGATGGACAGTGGTGGCCCACAGCCAGCAGGACAGGACACTCCTGCATCAGGGGAAGCCCAAAAAGGACAGGACTGCAGTTCCAAGGGAAGAATGTTTAGTTTTAGTTTGAGGAAGAGGAGGCTGAGGGGAGACCTCATCACTCTCTACAACTACCTGAAAGGACATTGTAGAGAGGCTGGTGCAGGTCTCTTCTCTCCAGTAATTAGTGGCAGAACCAGAGGGAATAGCCTAAAGCTGAAACAAGGTAGGTTTAGACTGGACACTAGGAAAAAATTCTTCAGGGTGAGATATTGGAATGGGCTGCCCAGGGAGGTGGACGAGTCGTCATCCCTGGATGTGTTCAAGCATTGCTGAGATGTGGTGTTGGGGAACATGGTCTAGGGGGGAACTTGTATAGAGGGTTAATGGTTGGACACGATGAACCCAAGGGTCTTTTCCAACTTAAATGATTCTGTGATTCCGTGAACTGCAACTTAGATGGAGTCACTGCAGCAAAGCATGGGGAAAAAGCATGGGACAGGGCTCAGATCAAGCCTCCACTGAGCAAGTTGTCCACTGTAGGAGCACACAACAGTGACTTGGGCTTCTGACAACCCAGCCACATATCTGAATTCAGTCCCATGCTGATGATTTAATGCACCTTCTACGCTTAGCTTCTACATGGCCTTCAACAGCCATGTATATAAGCCAACTTATATAAAAATCAATTTCAAACACGGGAATCATTCTGCACTGGATAGCTAATGCTACTACTGGCTTGCTGCTTCTGCCTGTCAATAAAGGTCTGAAGATGGCACTGCCTCTTATCCCTCCTGAAGGCTCAGGAACACACCAGGCAAGCAAGCAAACAAGAAAAAAAAGAAAAAAAAAAAGCGAGAAAAACAAACAAAAAAAAAAGGGGTGGGGAGAAAGAAACTTTAAATGCTGGAAATACTCAGAGACCAAAAAGAAAACTTTACATTGCTGCATGTTATTTAGCCCCAACAATTCAATGTGATATAACTTCCAGTCATACAACTCCTGCTCTACACAGAAATAAGTGTAAATTTCACTCTAACAGCATTTAGGAAAAGTACAGCAGAGGGAGTGTCCCCAGGAGCCCAATTCCCCTCTTAAACACATGCACTTTTTTCAGCATCTCTTATCCGAAAGCTCCAGGACAACACATAACCTGACCTGCCTCCCATGAGACCACAATCTGCAGCCCATCACGTGGCTACTTTTGGTGATCAGATGAGAAGGGGTGAGGGAGCTTCATCCCCAATTCCTCTGCTACCCTGGGCAAACAGCTTCCAAAGACTTCCCAGCAGAAACCTCTATCCAGGTACAGCAGAGGGGCCAGAATGAAAAGGATCATGGGAACAAGGATGTTTTGCTTCTTTGGACCTCACCTTCCCTACTGTAAAATAAGAGCTGCCACTATGACCTTCACTGTACAGCACTTGAAGAGCTACAAACTAAAAATGGTAAATAAGAATTAGTCATCATTAGTCAATAAGGAGTCAAGGAAAAGGTGAAACCAGGGTTAGAGAGATAAATGTGATACTACTTAAAGTCAGCAGACTGCCCCAGGAGAGGGATATTTGAAATAAGGGGCTCTGTGTTCTCTCCCTCCTCCCGCAGGGACAATGGAGGTAGGAAAGATGCCGATTCCTCCTCTGACCTGTGTGTCTTCACTATAGCAACTGGTAACTAAATATTCTTGAATTAAAAGCAGGTATGTCTCAATAAACACAATATAGATGTGCTGTTTGGGCGTTTTGTCAGCCACTTCATAGTTCCTTAATACCATCACTCGCAGGCTGCCTGAGATCTTTAAATAAGCAGCTGTATGAAGCACCATGAAAATCAAAATAGGACATTTAAATAGTTTAAAGGCTTCCTGGGAAAAGTATCTAGCTGTGTGAGACTAGCTCACATGTCCTGAACTATCACATGTATAAAGAAGGTCCTTTAAAAAGTGAAAGACTCTGTCCTGTCTTCCTCCGTTATGAATTTTACTGACCTTTTATGGCTGCCTTCCTCTATTTATACATACCTGTTTTCTACTTACCATTATCAAAAATTCTTCCCCCATCAATGTTTTCAGTTCTCCTGCAATCTTTCAAGTCTTTTGCTCCAGCCAAGCTGTCGTGCTAACCCGGCTTCTCTGAAGGTGCTGCCTGCAGCTAATTCTGTGCAGAAAAGCCACCATCCAGAAAAAGCAGCAGGGAAGGTTCAATTAAAGGCGGTGCAGAAGACATGCTTCACATGCGACCTCTCTCCTGCTCTCCAATGACATATCAGCCTCCTTGATCATTCCTACAGATAACAGCTAAAACAACAAATGACACAAGAGAAAACGACTTGTCAAAAGAGATGATGACCTGTGCCACCAATTTTCCTATTAAAGGGATGGTTTTGCTTCTTACTGGCACTTACTTTCCACTAGGGATGTATCAAGGCTCTAAATTCTCAATCTGTTTCCATTGTCAGGAAAGAGATTGCTCTTTCAACCTCTGTTTCTGTGGTGGGATACAAGATTAAACAAAAAATAAGGACCAAAATCTTTCTGCCACCTGAAAGGACAAAAATTGCCTGTTGAATTTTTCCAAGATCTTTGATTTACACCTTGTGCTCCCAAAATTTGATTTTGCTGGTCTCATTTGTCTAGCTTCAGATTTTTCCAGAATCTTTCTTTCTCTGATCTTCTCCCCTCCACCCCACCCCCCCCCCGACATAACCATAATTGCACAAGAAGAGCAGCATAACACTGTTCTCTAAAAGATGAAAGACCTACAGAAGTGCAAAGTTTAACACCTTCCATCCAATCTGAAGAGCTTGAAAAAATGAGAAGACTGAATTCTCTGTCAATCCATATTGTCGCAGTATAAGGAAATTCTCCTAATGACTGATGACCTTTAGGCTTACTGACTGGTTACAGGCTTATGCCACTGCTAACAGAACATAATGTGAATTAAACTCCAGGTAAAATGGTCAAAAGCCTTCTGCACCCTTACATGGTCTTACTCTCCCGAAGGGAACAGCCTCTATCTACTCATCCATACACAGATTCTCCCTTCTTGGCTCTGCACAAAGAAAGTCATTTCAGGAACAGCATTCTAGATTTCTTAAACAAACAGTGTACATTGGAGTAGTTACTGCCAGGGATTAAAATAATACCCAAGTGATTTTTTCCAGGCACTCAACCACACTGTCTTTTTTTCCATCCAACAACCTTTCATGTGACACTTTTATATAAAAAATGTTTACAGGAAATAGCAAACCTTCCTTTTGTTCTTTAGGTTACATGTACCCCCATAAAATGCAAATGCCGAGTGAAGTCACTGAACTACCCGACACTTAAAAATGAACACATCTAAGTATCCTGCTCAATATCAAATGGTGGCTCCCAGCAACTAAACGGGTATTTCAAACATTAGATAACTGATTTTCTTCCTGGCCTCCAACTGCCACTTTTAATGGGGAGATACACAGTTATTAGCAAGGACTGTGGGCATTAGGGGGCCCAATGAAGGTGGCTTCCATTTGCACTTGCGCAGTGAGACGCTCAAGCCTTCACCTTTGTGCAGACTTTTAAACCTCAAAATGAGGACTGGGGACTGTCACCGAAACAAAATACAACAAGGAGCAGAGAGCCCACCAGCACACCAGAGCCCATGTGCGTCATACCAGACCTGTAAGGAAGCTGGCAACAGCCAAAAAAACAAACCACTGCTGCAAGGGCTCTTCCAAAGAAATGAAAACATTTCAAACCATCAGAGGACTTCCAGGATTCTCTCTCTTACTTGAGTTGTTCAATAATGATGGAAAAATGTCTATTGTATTCAGTTGCTCTTTCTCCCATCCTACTTACAAAGTTTTAGGAGGGGTATTTTTCCCCCAAATCTAAAACTCAGAAAACCTCAAAACACGTATGTAAGTAATGCCTTTACCAGTAGCACGTACAGCAAGAGGCACCGAGCCCCCGGCACAACAAACAGTAAGTTCCCAAAGCTGAGCTCAAGGGACCTTAAGTTCTGGTGGCTGCTGGGCCCTACAGTTTCTGTGGCAGATGTTTTGATTTTCTCCTGTGCTGGGCAAAAGACAACATGAGGCCCTCCAGCTCAGTGGGAGTGACTCATGAGCAAGCAGCAAAGCTTTCCTAAAAAAAGGAGCCTTCCTAGAAAGGACCCATCATTTCCCTCTCTCATTCTTGGTGGAGATGTGGCCAGGCTGGGCTTCTCCTCCCCCTGCCCTTCCTGCACATGGGGCTTTTTTCATCAAGTGTGTACCAGCTCTGTGACTTGATGCCAGCTAAAAAACTTAGGGACAGGAACAAACCATCAGGGTGTGAATTTCTTACTTGTCCTTTACTAGTGAAAGAAATCGATCACAGAGCTACCTACCAGTTGGGTACAAAGTGGCTTCAGGCTGTCTTCACACGTGCTCCCTCACTGCCAACTGTGGGAAGAGAGCAGTTGCTGCTAAAGAAGAGGGGCTTCATATTTTTGCCATGTTTCTTGTCATGTTTTTCTCCCCCTAAGGCCTTATCCCAGTTACTATGGAAGCAAGTTGGCAGCTCAGAAACACTGCGGTTCGGAGTCCTATCGCTGTAGGGCTGCTTTGTTTCTCCCTGTTAAGTCAGTGTACTTTACGTTTCCCATCAGAGCTGCAGTCGGGCACAAAAGCTGCACTCTCAGCCTCATGGCTGTGCGGCCAGGTGCTGCCGCCTGCATGGACAGGACGCTGAGGTGCCCGCTCCTGTGTCACCCCCAGAAAATACAACGTTTCCAGGCAGCTGGGACAGTCTGGTTCTTTGGCACAACAAATCCAATTGACCAGCAGTACAAAATATTAAGACATTCTGAATTGTCAGAATCTATACAAAGAAAACACTGTTCATTTGAAATACCTTCTTCCAGACCCCCCCAGGTCAGAAGCCAGTTGAGCCAGGATGCAGCCTGGATTCCCACCTCAAAGCTGGTGATCCTAAAATTTGAGGTCTAAAACCTAACGAAAAGCAACTGACAACAGCATTTTCTACAAACCATAAACTCTGTTTTCCACCACCTTGGAATGTGTTTCATTGAAGGCAAAAAAAGAGACTCTTGGCAAAGATACCAGAATTTTATCACTTGCTTTTTCCAGAGGAGTCCTGCAATATTTATCACCTGCACAGGATGAGCATAACAGAATCCATTCTAATGTTTCATCCAGAAGAGAGTTCATGAGAAAGTAAGAACATGTCTTTTAATGAGCAGAACCAAGAGAACCGTGGTTGAAGCTTGGCCAATTCAACTTTCTTTAAAGCTTATCCATTCGCGGTCATTGTAAACTTCATTTCCTCACACTCGGGACACGCACCTGATGGTCTGACCACACAACCACACTGTACTTTGAAGTGAGGGTGAGCCTGCAGTCAGACAAACAAATTGCTTCAGCTCACATCTCTGGTTTTGGCATTTTTCATCTTTTTTCAAGAAAAAAGTTGGATGAAAGCAAATCTCTTGAGGAGAAAAAGTATGTTTCCATTTAGTGAGGGTCCATCACTCGATCCATCCTCAGACTAAGAAACGAGGAGCACTGAGCTGTAGGACAAGGAAAGGAATGCACAAATGTTGAACTCACTGAGGAGCAGAGTGTCTGTGGGAAGGCAGGAAGAGAACCAAAGTGCAAAACAATGACCTCGCAGCCCACATGAGGTGTAGTGCACGGGGCGTTCAAAGAAAGCACATCTTGCAAAATCATAACTCCTTTTGAAGCAATTCCCAAGAAAACTGCCAGTGGTTTCAGAGCCAAAAGTCCCACTGGGGGTGGAAGTAGCAGCACCACAGGTTACAGGAGAGGTTCAGAGAAGACAGGTAGTAGAGGAAGGGACCCAGCAGAGCTGCCCCGATTCAAGGCGGCACTATCATATATAGTCACATATATTTGACAGCCCTTTCAAAGCCAGTCCCGATTCCCAGTTAGGAGTGGACCTCTGGGACCAAAGCGGGGAAGGGGCAGGTGGAAGAGGAGGGACTACCCTCCTGCCCAGCCTGTACCAGCTTTGCCTGCAGGCAC
The DNA here is from genome assembly GCA_025345505.1 of Todiramphus chloris collaris. NCBI lineage: Eukaryota > Metazoa > Chordata > Aves > Coraciiformes > Alcedinidae > Todiramphus > Todiramphus chloris. The sequence goes on along the minus strand of JANVCC010000026.1, from coordinate 911,065 downwards.
GAGTGGGTCATAGGATTGTGAAACAGTAAGAGACATGACTGTATGATGTGGCAGAGCTTAAAAATAACACTGCTGATCAGAAATCATCAGTGTCCACGCTGCAGGACACACTTTTGGGACTCACTGCATAAAGTTTCACAGGTTCTCTGGGGGAGGTGTCTAGACCACTCAAGGGAAAAAAAAAAAAGACATTCCCAACTTTAGTCAGTCATCCTGAAGGTATTCCGAAACTGCCTGCTACATCAGAGGTGCAACAGGAGGAAACACCAAGGTCTCCAACATCTGCATTTCTACAGATAATTAGAGCTTATTCAAGTGTTTTAACTATAGAACAAAGTTGCTCAGGAGAGCCAGAGTCCTCAGGATTAAAACTGTTCCAGAGTTTGGGCATGGATATGGCTGAAGAAAAAGCCACCTCTACACAACCCTAAATAAGTTGTAAAGGAAAAAAAAAAAAACCACAAACCCCCAAACAGTTGAGGAAATGTCTTGTTACTTTACATGCACTGAATAATGGGTAATTTCACAACTTCCAATGCTCATACTTAAAAGAAGCTTTTACAAACCAAATTCAATGAATTCTGCTTGAGGGACTATCTTGCAACACTGCAGAACATGCAATATCCACAGGTATTACAACATCTAATTGCAAAATAAAAGCTGTTTTCCTCCAGACCTCCTCCTGCCCTCCTTTCAGCCATCGATGACAGTGTTTCATGGGGATAGTTTTCTTTTGGGCTAGAGAGCTGAATCAGCTCCATAATCGCCTGACAGGCACCCAACACATCCAGCTCAAGGGAAACAGCAGATTTCAAGGCCAGGAGGTAAGACCTCTCCTGTCGGTACTGCTGAGCTACGAGCCCAGCTCCTTCTGATGCTGCAGCACAGCTCACAAACTGCTCTGCTCAGTCCCCTTGCTTCAAGGAGGGCGTTCTGAGGGTCAGCATCGTGCCCAGGAGCTTCAGCATGGAAGGAAATCAACGCCATGCCCACCACACACTCTGTGGCCACAGTTAAAGAGAACAGGGAGAGGCCAAGTTGTTGTGGACATACGTTGGCCCAGCAAAAGCAATTATCTGTGAGCAACACACTTACAATGGCAGCTTTTAAATACACGAGGTCACAGAACAAGCACAGCAGTTTATCACCGTGGACCAAAGAACAGTGGGTATCTTGAAACAACTGGTAGAGTGCAAGGTTTGCTGGTACCTCTTCCCTTTCCTCCACATTCTTAGCTGGCCCCTATGCTCTGATCACCTTATCAATTCACACACTCTATTTCCCCCCCCCCGCTATATACTCTGGCCAACTTCTACTCCTACCTCCAACTTCCACATCAGAATCACTGGGTATGAAGCATCGCTATGCATTGTTACAGAGAGACAAAATGCAGCACTGAAACAGTTTATGTGATAAAGTGAATTTAGTCCATGGTGACTACAGAAGAAAACCATTATCTTCCAGAAGGAGTTCATGGTGGGACCCAACTGAAGGGCAAAGGGCTCAGGAGGACACCCCCCACCCCGTTCATGGGTGGGTGATGCAGCGGCTGACCTGCCAGCTGGCTGAGCTGCACCCCTGCAGCTCAGCTCCTTCTGCAGCAGGAGCCCTACTAATATCCAGCTCAACTCATGGGCATGGCAGAAAGCTGAGCTCCAGCGGTCAGGCAGGTAGAGCAAGCCACGATGGTGTACCAGAGCTGATGCAGGGAAAGTGATGGGAAGATGAAAGGAGCAGGATTGCTCCCTCCCACCTGATAAACCGACCAACAGCATCATCACTGCATGTGACTTCTGCTGGCAGAGCACCTACCAAGCTTCTCTTTGTACCTTCACATACATGTGCCATTGGGCACTGGGCACTCATGCACTCTCAGCCAAGAGCGTGAGGAAGGGGTTACCTGATCAATCAAGTATTTCCTTCAACTGCAGTTCTTTTTCCTACAGGAAGCCCTGGCTTGTATAAGCCACTCAAGAAGCAAACATCAAAGGACTCCACTATCACTTAGTCAGGGTAATAGACTGTACTTGAACTCTACTCAGTGAAGTGAAACTTCTTAAGCTGAGAGCTGAAGTTAAATTTGTTATTCCTGGCAAAGTACCCAAGAGGAAATGGATCCAGGGCAGACGTTTGTTTGTTAGATAGCGGTGAGAGATTGGCACTTTTATAATAAGCCAGAAAAGCAGGGAGAATGGAAATGAGTTGCTGAAACTACTGATTGTTCCAAGATCTACTCCTAATGCTGCACTGGTTACGAGACCTCCTTTTAGTGATTGGCAAATAATGGAAAGCAGAAAGCGTGAAACATCAGTAAGAAGTTTGAGCAAAGATTCTGCACGAGGCTGATTCAAAAGAATAGGAGGAAAAAAACCAACAAACCAACACAATTGGACACATTAGGTCCTTTGCAGACAGTAGTTGTTACTTCATAAACAAACTGGGATTGAAGATGCTCCTTCACTAAAGACACAAGGTTCTGGCTTCCCATCCTGTCCACACTCAGTGCTTCAGACCCTTGTGTGCCCACACCCTGCCCACCACTGTAAAAAACAACAGTGCAAGGAACACTTGGTGGTTTGATAACACACGCTACAACAAGCAACTGGGATCTCACCCAGAGAGATGTTGGCATGCTGTCCTGGAGATCTGCCTGCCTGCAGGTGCTTCAGCTGAGGGACCCTCCGCCATGCCATGGCACACGCAGCTACAGTCAAGCCAGGCTTGAGAAAGCCAAGAGAAGACTTGGGCTTTGGTGAACAGGCAGCAAAACCAGCTTCCCCCCACTGAAATTCTTTTGTGTGTTTCTCAAAACAACCAACTGCACCTGACTGACAGACACACCTTACCCAAAAACATCACATGGGCTTTACCACCCATCTCCCAGGTGGAGCTCATTTAAGATACTATCTTCTAAATATGAAATCTGAAGCTGCATTTTCACTTCTGGATTCATGAAGGTCACCTCTGTTATATATTAACAATAAAAGTGGTAACATGCCATTTTGGAAACTCCTTTACTGTCTGTAGCTTAAAAGCTGCGTTAAGACAGACAATTCAAACTAATGAAACCCCCCCAGCAAGAGCAAACATGGTGCATTTACCAAGACTACCGAGAGACTTGATCTCTGCAGGCATTTTTTGAATATTTCTTTCCACTTGACTATGCCTGGAGCATAGTTTAACAAGCTGATTAGGTACGTAGATCTAAGAAGAACTCCAAATATGAAGAAGTGCTCCTGTGCACACTTAATAGTGACTCATCCAAAGTTTATTGCACAGATTGAGCAATGTGGAGGAAATCTAAATATTGTTATATTCCATTCCGTGGTATTTTGGTAAAATGTTGTATTTGGAGAGGTTTTGTCTAAAGGTTAAACAGTCCCCATGTAATCTGTGAATGAAACAGAAAAGCTTTCTCAGCTGTCTGGCCCAGGCTGCTAGTGTCCCATCCCTGCCACCACTTCCAGGCTGCACGGACACTGGCAGCTCCCAGGGCCTGCTTGCCCCCAGGTCCTTCCCTTCCATGTGGATCAGACAGACTAGGATTCATCCAACCACCAGACCCTCCACAAACACAGAACAGAGCTTCCAGCTGTTTGGACCATGAGTTCTGACTACGGCCATGCCCAGCCTTTAAAAAACAAACCAAAAAAAGCCAAGAACATGGAAGCATCCTTTGGATCAGTGTGAGGCCAAAGTGGCCCATACTGGCTCTACCATACACTGTGGGAAGAGTTGCAACTTGACTGTTGTCCAAACACACTTCCTGTAGCTTCTGCCTGGGCCTTGGAGAGGTTATCTCTCCGGAAGCAAAGACTCATCAGTAAGCATTATCCATAATTAGGTAAACAGGCTACTGGACAAATTTAATAGCAAACGGCTACTGAATTGTTTAAAAGACACACCACAAGAAGACAAAAGCAGAGAAACAGGAAAGCATGAACTCATATTTTGGTGTTTGCAACTACGGAATAAATCACGTGCTGTTGATACATGGCTTTCAGATCCTCACCCAAGAGCTCTCATGATCAAATCTGCAGCAGTTCTGTACCTAACACAAATGGAGGAAACTGTTTGGGTCTTCCAAGTTAAGATAGCTGTAAACAGGTTACATCGTTACCTTCCAATTAACAGGTTTAGCTAATTGGGCTGCAACTTGGAAAAGTTGCAAACCACTGAAGCATTTGCCTCCTAAGCTCAGGGAAAAAGCCTCCAGAGGCTGTGAGTCAGTAAAGGAAAACTGTCTTGGGTCCCATGGCAAAAAGAGTGCTTTGCACTCAAAAATAGATATGTTTCTTGTGGGAAAAAGCAGACCAGCTCCTTCCTCTCCCATAGATAATAATGCAAAATGTCAGACACCTCCCAGGCTCCATTCCCAGGGGATCAATAGCATTGCAGTGATTACTTGGGTGGGTTTTTTTCCTTGAAGGTTAACTCCTATCTAATCACAAATCCTGCCCCAACGGCCACCGAACACAGCCCACTGCTTACGGGAAGGTGAGGAGCAGGGTGAAAGGTCACCACCAAAGCTGAACTGCCACAGCAGCAAAAAACAGCAGGATTGGGGCACTTGGAAGCCACAAAACTGTCACGGGAAGGCAAGGCCAGGAGGCAGGGAGAAGCTGGGTGCAGGGGAGCAGGCAGTGCCTGGCTCAGCACTGGGCTGCAGAGAGACTGGGAGGATCTCATGCGTGGGAAACCCACCTGAGCACTTCTGTTTGTGGAGAGCCCGCCCGATCTCCTCTCAACAGCCTGTCCCACAGGTTGGGGGCTGTGCAGGGTGACAGGGGATTAGTGTGCTGCTGAAACAGCAGAGCAACAAGGGCTGAAACCCCTTTGCTCAAAGCTGTTATTCCAGGGTACCGTGCAAGCCGTGTCACCTACCTTCAGCACGCACCCAGTGCTAGACCACAGCAGTTGCTCTAGCACCCAAGAAGCCCTCCCCATCAGAGAAGGGAGTGGTAAGGAAAAGGAGAGGAGACCTATTCGTGGAAATTAGAACAGATTTAATGGAACAGTCAAACTTATACCAACACCAGTATAAAGCATACAAAGTCATACTCAGCCCAGTGAACGTATGGTGGTCACAAGACACAGGAAAGAGTCCTCAGCAACAGACTGGCAGATGAACCCCGACAGGGAGAAGGAGCCCCTACCCTCCCCAATCTTCCATCTTTATACTAAGCATGATGTTGATGGTCTGGGATGCACCTGGAGCCAACTCAAGCCAGCTGCCCTGGCTTCTGCTCCTCCCAGCTTCAGCTCCTGGCTGACTCCAAACAGCTAATGGGCTGCAGACCACGGCTGGTCCAGGATTCTGTCCCAGAGAAACCAGGACACCTTACACCTGCATTGACTTTGTGCTGAGCTTGCTAGCAGTGATCTCTGGGCCAGGGGCAGAAACACGGACAGATGGGAGGACAAGCTCTGGAAGTTATTCCAGTCCCTTGTTCTCATTTCACTGGGTAATTCCTACATCAAATGAAAAAAAAAAAAAAAAAAACAAAAAAAAAAAAAAAAAAGCACTAAAAAGAAAGACCCAACACGCAAGAAATCTCAGGCAGGCAGCTGAGCTGCACTCCAGGCTGTGTGCTACCCCGGCAGGCTCTGCAAAGCTCTCGCAGTCCCAGGGGAGTTGGGAAAAGGCAGAGGAAGTCTCAAGAAATGGCTTCGCTCGCTCACATCGCTGGCACTGACACACTTGTTTACATTTGATTGGCCTCATCTAAACTTTGCTGGAGGTTGACCATAATATTTACAAGCCAAAATAACAATTATGTGGCTGAGAGCAGCTGAATGGAACAAAACAAAACCGGAGAGACAGAAATCATGTTATTTGCGAAAGTCAGAAAGCCAAAGTGAGCCACCAGCCCACCCCCCTCCCCACGCTGTGCCGGTGACACAGTGACAGTTGTGCTCCTTGACTGCAGCGTGGCTCTTCTCTCAGGTTATGAACACTCCTGTGCTCCAGGTACTGGGCTGAACCATAAAAATTTATATGAAAGGATATTTCCTATGCCTCATCTCTCTGTTTATAGAGTGCCTCTTTAACCGACCAATATCCTCCCCTCTGGGGCTGGGTTTACAGTCTGCACCTGTGCTGGGGTCTTCACTTGGAATCTCAGGGGCTGGATTTATTACATAACTGTTTTCCCTCTTTTAGACACCATTAATCATCCCCCTGCCAAGATCTTCTTCCCACACCAGGCTCTACTGTACATTCCTCACATTTTCATACCATGATGTCAGTCCAGAAGTGGAACAAAGATAAGAATGGCTCAAGATTTTCCTTCAGATGATCCCTTGCCTACGGAGCTATATATAAAACAAAAACCCAATACACACCATGGAATTCGGAAAGGACTGGGTTTGGGGACTTGTGACACTCTCATATTCCATATCCTTATTTCCTGAAAAACTAAGGGAACATATGCAAAACGGGTTTGGAAAAATGACAGCAGAAATACAGAGCCTCGAGCAAGCACAACACGGCTCGCTAATGGATGGTAAAGCAGCGAGGCAAGGATGTAAATTATGTCTGGAAATGTTTTGGAAATAGTTTGTCAACTATGCTTGAAAAATTATGAAATTTTTTCACACTTCTCAGTGTTTGGGAAAGTGAGATGGTTGCATGTATTTAACACTTTTTTGCCACTGTAAATGTGTTTTTTATGGTTTAGAATAGCAAGAAGAAAAGAACGCTGAGACACAACTTCCATTCGTTTGCACATTTCAATGATAGGATGGACTCCAATTTTTCAATCGCGCTCTACAGCTTATGACAGCGAGCCAAGCCCAGGGCCTGGCAAATCGCCGTTCCTGCGCACACCCTCCTTCCGCGCTGGGTCTGTTTGGCTCGGGCACTCAAAGCAGGTCCCTCCACGTTAACATCCCAGCAACGTCTGGGCAGAGCCACGCTGGACCAGCTGACACCAGCCTATGAAAACACCCGGGTGGCTCCGCTGCGCTCTTGGAGCGGAGCAGAGAGCTGTTCAGCCAGAACATTATTGGGTTTATTGACAGATTTTACTGTTCTCTGTTACCCACCAGTGGGCTCCGTTTGCAGTTTTCATCATAGAGTAATTGCTTATTAGAGACATTAGCGGGTTGTTTATTTGAAAACTGTATGCTAATAAGGAGCAAGTGTATTAGCAAGGTGCGCTCTTTACAACTTTATTTGTTTATCCTCAGGGACTAAACTTCGGAAACCCCAAAGCTTTTTGTTACATATTGAAAGAGTTGAAAGCAAAATGTCTACAGGTTTTTTGTTGTTTGGGGTTTTTTTTTCCTTTCACATCTGAGAAATTTGTCCAGCAATAATCAGTAGTTTTATTGCCATCATAAATAACAGGAGCTGTCTCTGACAGCAAGATATTCATAGGATTGAAGGCCATTCTCTACACAAACATTTACTTGCTAAGCAGACTGGAAAAATTATGTTGCTGCTGTACTTGCATATTTTCTTATTATAAATGCTGCCATCGCCATAATATACCAACTTTAGTATACTAATTATTAAGCCCAAAGGAAAGGAAGAAACTAATTGTAGCACAAGTTCTAAGGCTGCGGGAAAGCACCTGTTTCCCTCATCATTTGAGCCCTAGGGGGGTTTCTGACCTCAACCTCACCAATAAGCTCCCTTTACGATAACCAAGATGGGGCTGGTTATATTTACACATCCCAGGCCGTCCAACAAACCAAGAAGTGCTTGCGGCACATCTGCACTCCTGCAAGAAAAATGCTCTCGCCGTCGGTGCAGCTGAAAGCTTTTGCTGTGCTGCTGCTGTTTGCTGTTTTGCCATGCTGGGGGTTATTTGTACTGTACACAGCTTAATTTGCAGGTGAAAACTAAGAGGACAGCCTTGTTGGGGGCAGTGCCCACGAGCGCAGCAGAGCTGCAGCAATTCCTACCTGACTGCAACACCGACGCAGCAACGCTTGTTATTTATACTGCAGCAGCAGCAGACAGACACAAATTCGGGAGCAGAGCCCAATGCTGCTGGGCTCAATGTAAACACACAGGGGAGGGGCCTCCTGGCCCAATTTTCTCACAACCTAAAATGATGAAAAAACCCCAACCAAACCTAACAGAAAAAAAAATAAAAAGGAAGCAAGTGAAATGGCAAGAAGAGCAAGCAATAAGAAAAGCAAGAGAGAAGAACTCACAGGGGGACTAACCCAGCAGAACTCGGCTCGCCTCGGCTGCAGCTTCATGAGGAATGAGACTTTGGATTAAGTAATCCGACGAGTCTGTGTAAAAATGGAAACAGAACTGGCTGGATTTTGATATGCAAACACAGAGCTATGTATTGTAGTGTATTTCCTATCTGCCTGGTTCCATGTATCTACAGACTGGCGCGTGCACTTATGGATGACTCACGGCAGAGCGGAGTTTAATTTGCTCATAGTGCCATATAAGCGAAGCACCGAGAGAGGAGGTGACAATGCAGAGACTCGGACCTGTTGTATCAGAATCGCCTGTGTGGGCTGCAGGCCAAAGGCAGCAGTCCTGGTGTATTTTGGAAATTCCGAGACCTGAAATTGAGTGAGCACACCTGGAAAACTACCTGAATCTTCCCTCCTCAGACTTCAGATGAGGAATGAGGGGCAGGAGTAGGTGAATCCTTATGGCACAACTAGAACTCTTCTTTCAGTTGTCCTTATAACAGTAACAGCAAAGGGGAGAGAAGTACAGAAAAGGTACAATGCTTTGTTCTGAAGCCTCAGCCACTCTTCAGGAAGGAAACCTGTTGCTTTACATAACCCATTGCAAATCAATGCTTGCTTCAAAACATGTCTATTGACAGTAAAACTTGCAGACCTGGCAGCCTCCCAGTCCCAGTGCTGCCTTTGTGCCAGAGAAGTCAGAGTAAAGGCTGCTTCGCTTCCTGGGAAGTCCACAGCACTCAGCTCAGTACCCGTGTGCTGGGTGCCCTTCAAGGCAGCCCCTGCTCTGCCAGGCACTCGGCCCCAGGGGCTGTGCCAGGGATCCCCTATGTGCCAAGGGACTGCCCTGCTCTGGAGCCTCAGGAGGAGAGCCAGGCTCGGGCAGCTGAAAGCAGAGCAGAGCATCTGATGGAGTCCCATGTTTTAAGAGATCATTTCAGCAATCTCGTAGAACAGGTCTGTGCCCATCGAGGTCCATCCTTCAAGCCCTTACCGCATGCTGTATGTCTGCACATACACTTCTTGCAGGACACGTGGCTCACAACAGACGATCCTGCAGAACTGGGAGCAGGACAGTCCCCTCTGCTGACCCTCCTCGACCCTGATCTCACAGGCTGCTCTGTTTCACCCTACCGACACTCAAGGATGGCAACCCAGGGGTGACAGCATTCCAGACTCTTCCTCAGATCCTTATATCATCTGGCAGAGACTCTTCAGAGATGGCAAGAGGGCTAGATATTTGCAAGTGGTGTTTATTTTCCTGGAACAGCGTTATGCACTCCTGCTGCATGTTCTCCTCATCAAAAAGCCTTGTGATCTGAATACCCTGCAGCCAGTCCCCTGTGTCTCTGGTCCCTCTTGATCATCTTCTTTTTTTTTTTTTTTTTTTTTTTTTTTT